>VBSM01000142.1:6113992-6160823 GCA_008086735.1 Cheirogaleus medius
GACCTTCCTCCCCGAGCCCAGGGCAGCGCTCGACTCCAGCCCCGGATGCTTGCTTTCCAGGTCAGGTTTAAGAAGGGGGTTCCAGAAAACCTCTCAGGGCTGAGGAACGAAGCTTCCTGGCACTGCTGTCCCCGGAGAGCTGGAAGGGGACTCTCAGGAATGACACAGTCCGTGCACTTGAACTTCCCGGGGCCACCGACGCTCCTCATACGCTGATAGGACGTTGACACCTCGTAAAAACTGGACCCCTCAAAGTATGACTTTGGTTTCAGGTGGGGCTTTTAGGGACCTTGAAACACACAGGTTGGGCCTCTGAAGGAAATGAAATATTTCCTTTCTACAGATATTTTTGAAAGTGTTCAGTGAAAACTAACAACAGCAAAAAACACAAACCCTTTTCCCGTTTGTATTTGATGAAATTTTACAATGAGTGGTGTTTATTTTGGAAAAATATATATAGAGAGAACGTCTTTACTTTGTGGTCTCCTTGCTAAGTCTTTAAGTGTTGAAACACTTTCCAAGGAGGTAAATATAAAGAAAGCCAGTTCACAGTCTTTCAGATTTGGCGAGAATTGGTAACCTCTTGTTAAAATTACCCATTTTGCCAACTCCATTTCCCAGGGAGATTCCTTGTGATTTCCAAATATTCTCCTCCTCCCAGTGCCTTTCAGCTGCCCATCCTTTAGCATTACTTTGTCCTTTTGTAAAAAAATTTTTTCTTCTTCCAAATATGTTGATAAACCTTCTCTTGCTACCATTGTGTGATTTAAATAATTTAACGTAATTTCACTCTAAAGTAGCTTTCTTCCAATTTTCTTCGTATCTGTTTCTATTGCCTGTTCAATTCTTAGTAGCCTACAGTTTTCTTTCAACCCCTTCTTTTTTTAAAACTATTTCTATTAAATATTTTTAAGTTGAACATTAAATATGGTCTTTTGCACTTATCAATAAGAAAACAAATGCAGCTGCGTATAAATGTATTTGATGCCGTTCCAACTCAGGAGCAGGTGGCGCTCCCAACATTTATTGATGAGTGTCTGAAATGCGGACACATTTTCCCCATAAAAGCAAGTTAGGGTCGCCAAAAAAGTCTATTTTCCCCCTAATACATTTGCATTGTGGTTCCGGACACCAGAATGAAAGACGTTCAATAGAAAATTTTCAAAACAGGTGACATTAGTCATTGGCATCATCTCACCTACCTTTTTCAACTGTTGTTCTAGTCCCACCTGCCAATACTCATTGCCCCAAGAATTCTAAGTAGAGTCTCACCCTCACCCCAAGACCTTCCTGATATCCTCATTCTCGCCCATTCCACTTTTCATATCCCCCTTCTTTCAAAACTGTAAAGGAGCTGACCACCTAAATTACCTTACTCCTGGCCCTCAATCAGATTTTTCATCATCTCCATCCTCTGACATTAAGTGGGTTTAAAGAGGAAAGAAATCTGATTGAATTGATCCCTTCTACTGTGTGGATTACTGATAACTTTTGACAGCTGTATATTCTCCTTTTGAATTGCAGTTGCAGGGAAATAAATCAGACATTATGGGGAAAGTTTAGGAGCTGGGAGTGTTGAGTCAGCCATACCTTTTCAGAAGCTGCGCTGAGGATTAGCCTTCCTTAGCTTAACTCCATTCAACAAAATACCCTTCAGAGAATCTGCTGGACATAAGACCCTGATCCAGGGAATACAGGCATCTCGGGGTAGAGAAGACACAGATTCCACTTCAATTAACTTACAAAGAGATAGACTTAAAAAAAAAAACAATTATAAGATATAAAAAAAAAATCCAAACCAGAAAAGATATTTCTGTAGGTCTTTAAAAAAATAGAAAGAAAAGCACTCAGGGTAGAGGGGAGAATGAAGTAGGAAAGACTTCCTAAAATATACCATATTTGAGGTGGATTTTAGAAGGTGCCATTTCAGTTAAGCAGAAATGGGGAGTTTGGGGGAAAAGCCATTCAACAATCAACATTTTTTTGAGTGCCTGTAAACATACCAAGCGCTGGTATTTGAGATTCCAATCCTGTCCATTCCTTCTTGAAACTCATAGAAGAAACAAGATGTACTTTTTAAAAAATTAGAACATTCTGTAAAAAGTATATTAATGCATGAACACACAACTGTTGGAACACAGAAATATGAATTATTCTGCCTGGGAATGTCAGGGAAAACTTCATAGGGTGGTCACAGCTTATATAGGTCCTGAAGGATTTTTAGAGACCAAAGGGGGATTAGAAAGAGAACATTCTAGGCAGAGGAAACAGTATGTAAAAGCATAGCTTGTTTAGGGAATAGGTGATGAGGAGAAGATAGAGCAGATGAATCTCTTAACTTAAGCAGGGTTCAGAAATGACCTTGTTAGACACACTAAGGAAATCAATTTTTCCTTATTAGGGGATGGGGATGCATTGGAGATTTCTAAGCCAGGGAGTGAAATGGTGGGTTGAGATTTTCAGAAGCTCATGTAGAGTAACCTAGAGAGGGAGAAATGGAAGCACAAAACTAATTAAGAGTCTGTCATGTAAAGAATAAAGGTCTGAGCCAAGACAATGGTATGACCACCAAGATCACCAGCAGACTTGAAAGATGCTGCGGATGGAGCTGTAGACTGGGATCGTGGTGGTTTCATGGATATCCTCACTCCCACCCTTCTCTCAAAACTATAAAGGAGCTGATCACCATTAATGTTTTATCATAAATCAAGGTATACTATGTTAAGGAATATTCTAGAACTTGTACCTTTTTAAATTTTTTTTTTTTTTAGAGGCAGGGTCTCGCTCTCTCTCCTAGGCTAGAGTGCAATGGTATGATCATAGCTCACTGCAGCCTCCAGCTCCCAGCCTCAAGTGATCCTCCCACCTCAGCCTCCTGCATAGCTAGCCCTCCATACAGGCAGGCATACCCAACTAATTCTTTAATTTTTTGTGAGATGGGTTCTCACCATGTTGCCCAGGCTGATCTTGAACTTCTGGTCTTAAGGGATCCTCCCACCTCAGCCTCCCAAAGTGCTATGATTACAGGTATGAGCCACCACACCTGGTCTCGAACTTGTACTTTTAAACTATTTCTAATTCTGGATTTAAAAAACTCTCTTTTTTGAGGTATGGTATTTTAGGAAGCAGGTGAAGAACATTTCAGCAGAAAGAAAAGATCTTTAAGGAAGAGATCTTTTTCTTGCCCTTCCATTCATACTACTATGGTTATCTTATCACCCACTGCTATGAATTGACTCTACATATACAAAATAAGTGGCTAAACCTCTCAACAACTAGAGTATCTAAATCCTTGCTTGTTAATATAAGAATATATAACTATTGGTGAAATGTGTAGCTTCTATAATAAAACCCAAATTTATGGAGTAACAACCATGATCCAGGCACACTACTAAGTAGTTCACGTTTATTATCATACTGAGGCCTCATAAGATAATTATTGTTTTATTTCCATTTTGCAAATGAGGAAAGCAAGGCACAGGGAAGTTAGATAACATTCCCAAGGCCGTGCTAAAAATCGCAAGAGGCACGTTTTGAATCCAGGTAGCCTAGCTGCAGCACCTCAGTCTTTTTTTTTTTTTTTCCAACGGTGGTATACTGGTAAATGTTTAATAAGTGACTCAAAAAAAAACCCCAACGATCTGAAGCATTTGCATGGCATATATACTTGCACCATGGTTAATTTCATGTTCCCAGGGGATATCTCTGGAGCCTGAGCTGTGGAGCGATGCATACAGTTGGCTCCTGAGCGATGCAAGCCAGCTGCATCTCACCACTAGTTATGTGCAAACCAGCTGCATCTCACCATATTATGCCAAGGTTACCACGCCCCAATTAAACGAGTTTACAAGGCTGAAGAACCTGGAGCTGGCAGGACTTCAGTTGTATCAGCTGTTCTCTCCCTCCCGAAACAATGCATGAGCAATAATTGAACCAACACTCGAGCAACACATCAGTCTTGACCAGTGCACTAGACTGTTACTCTAACAGTGAGAATATGTTTAAGTATCCAATGAACAGGTGCCAAACAAAAATACATCTAAAGATCTCTTCAATCTAAGATACTATGTGAGCTTGATCCTAGAACACATGGAAAAGCAGGGTACTTGAGCCCTCAGATTTTGTTAAACACTTTTCTGAGGTTCTTGAGAGCTGGCAGCCAGGGACAGAAGCTGCTGATGCCAGGGACTTGGGAAGCAATGGAGTCTGTGGCTTTTAAAATTTCCTTCTCGTGGTCAGTGCTTAACCCCTGGCTGGGCCCTCTGCCTAGCTCTGAGCTTCTTGGAGACCCTTTCCCTGTCTTTCTACTTCCCCCTGGTGTTTTATTTACACAGACACTTTTGCTAGCTAGATCTGCAAAAATCAAACTGTGATTTTTGCATGTTGTGTAGCAGATTAAATCATAAGGTAGCAAGACTCCCATCACAAGAATTTAGAGGTGGTGTAGATGGAATATTCCAGAAGGGGTTTGTTCCCATGTGGGTAGAAGGACAAACTGAAAACATCTCTAAGACTCCTTTCTGTTTTATGATTCTGTATTTAACATAGTATGAATAATCTTAAATATTAACACAAATATCAATATAAACATAATTGTATATAATTTATAAAAATATTGATATTAATGTTAGTTGTATTAATATATTAATTAACTTTAATAAATATTAATATAAAAGTAATATATTGCTGATAATTCACTCTGATGCATAATATGTCACTGATAATCTCATAATTAAAATACACATCAAATTATTCTCATTATTCTCATATCTTTCTACTCTATTTTCTGCTGGTGTTTTTTTTTGTTGTTATTTTGTGGTTTTTTTTGAGACAGAGTCTCACTCTCTTGCCCAGGCTAGAGTGCCGGGGCATCAGCCTAGCTCATAGCAACCTCAAACTCCTGAGCTCAAGCAATCCTCCTGCCTCAGCCTCCCAAGTAGCTGGGACTACAGGCATGCGCCACAATGCCTGGCTAATTTTTTCTATATATTTTTAGTAGTCCAAATTAATTTCTTTCTATTTTTAGTAGAGACAGGGGTCTCGCTCTTGCTCAGGCTGGTTTTGAACTCCTGACCTTGAGTGATCCTCCCGCCTCAGCCTCCCAGAGTGCTAGGATTACAGGTGTGAACCACTGCGCCCTGCCTTCTGCTGGTTTTTTTTTTCTTCTTCTTCTTTTTTTGTTTTTTGGATTTTTTTGGTTTCATTTCATACTTCAAAACTGCTGGGTTTTTTATTCGATTTTATATAAAACAACTGTGATTATATATGGGAAGAAATAACAGAGATTCTAGTTCTATGACAAATTAATTTTGTCTAATAGAATTCCTCAATTGAAACGGAAACAAGCCACAAACCACACAAAAAATCTGAAGTATTTAACATATAAGGAATGGTACTGTTTTTTTAAAAAAAAAATCTGAAGTAGAAATGTTAAAATGATTTTACTTTCTTTTGCTGTCAACATTGTTACAATTTTTCTTAATAAAAGCAGATATACTATCCACATATTTATATGCTGCCAAATTATGCTGAAGTTGATATAAATTAATCACTTTGAAATCACATTTGAATATAATGTCATTTCAATATTATCCTTTTTTGAATTGTTTAAAATTTCTAAAACTGGATCACCTTTCCTTCTGAACCATCCTGATCCATACACCTACATAATTCCTAAAACTAGAAATTTAGGAAAAAATTATGTAACAAAACTTACAAAAATAATTCTTACATCTGTTTCTTTAGAGTCTCATGTTCCTGATGACTTTTTCCTTCTAAAATGATTTGCCAACCTTGGAACTTTTCAGTGTTTTCCCTGACTCACAGTATATTTACAGTGTGTGGCTCAGGAAGAAATATACAGCAACTATTTCCTTCTGTCTTAGGAAAAAAACACAGAAAAGTTAGGTAACAAAAATACATGAAGAGCAATTTTCTCATTAAGCTATCTGAAAAGGATGAGTTTACTAGAAACCTCTTAACTAAAAATCTACTCTTTCCATCATATTTTCTTAAACTAATTGAACTGTTTTAAGAGAGTAGGAAAAAGAAATTTAACCTCTGTTCCATAATTTCAGAGATTGTGCCTTATATAAATTCATAAAGCTTTTAAGATGATGTTAATGTCAGAAATAATTTTGAACATAACCACATTAACTATAAGAAGACATTTTAGGAATTCCCTGTTGATTCCTAATTATAAGAATATCATATGCATGGAAATGATACACTCTGAAGATATTCATACTACAGTATTGAAAGCTATACAGATTTCCATACTACAAAATCACTAAAGTGATGAGGTCCCAGATATACTGCAGGTTGAAGCCCCAGCTCTTGTTGGCAAGACTCAACAAATCCTGGAGGTCTCATGCTACTACTAATGGAAAGCAAAATGACAGAACTGAAGTCAAAGGAGAAAAGAAAAAAAAGAGAAAACAAGTTCTCTAAGTCCTCTAACAACAACAAAAAGTAACAGGAATGAAAGAGAGAAAGATCAAGGAAGAAATTACGTTCTAAATGACATCTTTTCTTTCCGGTGGCAGAATTTTGTTTTAACACGCAGGTCAGATTTGTGATTTTGTTAAGTGGCATAATTCATCAAGTTAAGCTAGAAATTTACACTGTAAGTCAGCATGACACGAATTATTGAAGATCTGATTGTAACTAACCTCCTTAAAAAATGTAAAAGTTCTCCTCTGCCTAGAAAATAATAAACCGATAGATCCCAAAAGGACCTTCACGGTCCATCACAATCTTGCCTCCGTGTTTTTTCCAGCTACATCTCCAAAAGCACTCAAGTCTTACAGACTGCTTGCCAAGTATCTTCATACCTCCCACCATTTCTCCTGGCTGGTATACCATCGGCCCTGACCACTATTCCTTCATCATCTGGCTTTCACCTGCTAGACCTTAGCCAAGCATCTTTTCTGTCCTAAAATATTTCTTCCCTTCCCTAGGTATATTGGTCACTCTTTCTCACACTTCTACATTACGACTGTCATATATTTTATCAATATACCTTTTCATATTCTTAACACATTGAGTATGCCCAGCACATAATAGGTGCTCAATATATCTTCCCTATCGAATGACAGTAAAACTTCACAGTTATGTTAGAATCATGGAGTAGAATTTTAGAACTATCTATAGATTCCCAACTATATTGGCCACCCAAAAAAGGTCTTTTAAACAACAGTTAGCATCCTACAAGTAGCTTATGTAGACAGCAAGATACATGGGATTTTTTTTTCAGATTTGTAAAAATGTTAAATTAATTATTTTTTAAAAAAACAACACAGGAATAACAACCCACACAAGTTCATTTACTGCAGGTTCAGGGCAAGCAATGGTGTAGCACACAATGGCACCAGACTGATCCGAGCAGTAATTTGGGTTTCGGTATGGATGGGGAGGGCTGGGTGATGGAGGTGTAGCCAGGCATGGGAATGATGGCAAATTTTTTTCATTCCTGGAGGAATTCAAAGACTATCTTCTCCAACAGGTAGAAAACAGTCCACAAATCATCCTACTGCTGAGAATGTATGAGCATTCTTACATTCAGAGCATTCTTATCTGAACACAGAGTATTCCAGATGTTTTCTAGTGCAAATGAAAATTTCTAGGGAACATAAACACAGGCTTAGTTATCTGGCACCTTGCATATAGTATAGATTTGATAAACATATGAGGAATAAATGAATAACATAATGTGATGATGTGCACCAATTTCTAGTATTATTGTTTCACCCACCAAGTGCTCTTATAGCAGACTAAGGACCAATTCATTCTTATTCTTATTTATATTTATTCGTATTCTCACACACTCTCTTATTACAAATCAAATCAAATTTAAGGTGAATGGAAATAACAAGAACAATAATAATATGGTAGAAATAATGGCTACTGTTTGTTCATTTCATACTAAGTGCCAGGTATTGTAGCATTTACTTTATTATCTCAGTTACTCATGGATACTATTAACACCATCATTTTACAGATGAAGAAAATGAGGTTTTGATAAATTAAGCAATTTACCAAGGTCACAGAGGGAGTATGTGACAGAGTGGATATTTAAATCCAGGCGTTTTAGGGTATATATCTCACATTCTTAACCAGAACACACCTTTAGACCTTCTGCATACTGATGCACATTTATCTATAGGGAAAAGCACAAGCTAATGCATGCATGGACTAAAGTACTTCCAACCAGATCTATCATTTTGTTCTTCTTGCTGTTAGTGATAGATGTTTCTAGAACCATGGACTTACCTTGAAACATTGTGTTATTATGAAACAAAAGAGATAAACAGTTAATGAATGAAGATAGTTTAGAATCTATTTCACTGCCTTAAAGTTGCTTCTCTGCTTTTACCTATGGACATGATATCACAGATCATAAAATGCTAATGACAAAGCTACCGTGCAGATACCACAATGGACTTTTAATATCATCTTATATTAAAGATATAATTTTTATGCTTGGATGAAATTCCAACATTAAGAGGGAGTGTAGAAATATTTTAACTTGGCATCTCCTTTTCCTTCTGTTGAAGGTTTTAAAGCGTTGAAATTATATTTCATTTTAAATTTTATTTTTTCTCTTCTACTAGTTGCTAAACTTCTTGAGGGTGAGACTGTATCTTTGCATGTTTGTTTCCCCAGCATTTAGCACACTCTGTGGCTCATTAATCAACATTAAAGACATGTTTAATGAATAGCCAGATCATACTATCTATATTGATGACACAGGTCAGAACTTAGGAATCAATGAAGTTAAATCATGTTGATACTACATGTGTCCTGAAATATGGGCAGATAATCCTTCACACCTCAAGCATCAGCCCTGCAAGAGCTTGTCTCAAAGCTGACAAGAAGCCTGATGCTTCAGTCATAACCATCTACTGTGCACATGATACAGAAACCACAGACCGTGTTTTAAATGGTGCTAATAAAGCCAAAGGACACTGAACAAGCATGAAGAACATTCTCTGGACGATGAAAGATACACTTGGAGAAAAGCCACTTTTGCCTTTGAACATTTGTTACTAAAGTTGCTCCCTTATGATGCCCAAGTCACTGTACTTTTTTTATAGAGAAAGTAATTGACCAAAAAGTTCATGACTGTTAGTGCCAGTTTTTTTTTTAACTAGCAATGTTTTGAAATATGTATACATTGTGTTATAGAATGGTTAAATCAAAGTAATTGACATGCATTACCGCATATACTTATCAATTTTTTTGTGGTAAGAACAATTAAAATCCACTCTCTTAGTCATTTTTTAAGACACAATACATCGTTATTAACTAGAGTCACCATGTCATACAATGGATCTCTTGAAATTATTTCTTCTAACTGAAATTTTGTATGTTTTGACCCACATTTCTCCAAC
Source organism: Cheirogaleus medius (assembly GCA_008086735.1). Taxonomy (NCBI): domain Eukaryota; kingdom Metazoa; phylum Chordata; class Mammalia; order Primates; family Cheirogaleidae; genus Cheirogaleus; species Cheirogaleus medius. The sequence goes on from VBSM01000142.1 coordinate 6,123,385, forward strand.
CTCCTCACCCATCAGCCTTTTATGAGTTTGACTTTTTTAGATTCCATTATAAGTGAGAGAATGTAGTATTTGTCTTTCTGTGCTTGGCTCATTTCATTTAAACCTAATGTCCTCAAGGTTCATCCGTGTAGTAGCAAGTGACAGATTTCCTTCTTTTTAAGGCTGAATAGTATTCCATTGTGTATATAGACCACATGTTCTTTATCCATTCATCCACTGACACACACTTAGATTGATTCTGTATCTTGTATATTGTGAATAATGCTGCAATAACCATGCGAGTGCAGTTATCTCTTTGATATACTAATTTCATATCCTCCAAATATATACCCAGAAGTGAGATTACTGGTTCCTATGGTAATTCTATTTTTAATTTTTTGAAGAACCTCCATGCTGTTTTCCATAATGGCTGTATTAATTTACATTCCCACCAACAGTGTACAAGGGTTACCTTTTCTACACATCCTTGCCAACACTAGTTATCTTTTGTCTTTTCAGTAATGGCCATTCTAACAAGTGTGAGGTGATAGCTCATTGTGGTTTTAATTGCATTTCTCTGATGATTAGTGATGGCGAAGCATTTTGCATTTTTTCATTTGCCTGCTGGCCATTCCTAAGTCTTCTTTTGAAAAGTGTCTATTCAGCTCCTTTGCCCATTTTTTTAATTGGGTTATGTGTTTTCTTACAATTGAGTTGTTTGAGTTCCTTATATATTTCCTTATATATTTTGGATATTACCTCTTTTCAGATGGTAAGCCCTTATCAGATGTATGATTTGCAAATATCTTCTCCTAACTCATAAGTTGTCTCTTCACTCGACTGATTGTTTCTTTTACTGTGCAGAAGCTTTTTAGTTTGATGTAATCCCATATGTCTATTTTTGTTTGTGTTACCTGTGCTTTGGGGGTCATATCCCAAAAAATCATTGCCCAGACCAATGTCATACAGCTTTTCCCCTTGTGCTTTCTTCTAGTCATTTTACAGTTTCAAGTCTTAGATTTAGTCTTCAATCCATTTTAAGTTGATTTTTTGAATATGGTATGAGATGACGGTCTGATTTCATTCTCCTACATGTGGCTGTTCAGTTTTCTGAATACCATTCATTGAAGACATTGTCCTTTTCCCATTGTGTTTTCTTGGCATCTTTGTCGAAAATCAATTGACCGTAAATGCCTGGATTTATTTCTGGGTGAAGGATTGTAATGACTTTCAAATCACTCAACAGAATGGCTCACATAAATTATTACTACATCTACAACTCATCATAATCTCAAAATTACTTATATTCATAATTTATGCATTTAGCAACTTAATTTTCTGTTTGGTACACAGTGTTTGTGAAGACAGGTAAGCATATAACATACATAAAATTAGTATAGAGGTAACTAAGGGGATAACCTCAGTATTGGTTTTGTCGCTGCTCTTGTTGGCTAATGATCTTGACTCTCTGTGATGACTTCCCCCATGGGAGTATAACAGAAGAGTGTGCGTGTGTGACGCTCGGAAGGAGGTAGTAAGGTCAGGAATCCAATTCACAATAAGCTTTACTGTCTGTTACACCAAAAAGACATAAACCTCAGAATTCCTTGCCATTCTATGTTATCACTTCCCTTCCCAATTAATAAGTAATAGTTTAAAGGAATTATTTCAGTATGCTTATAAAAAATAGACTTCTGATTTGAAGATTCCTACATTTTACTATGTAATGAAAAATCAACAACCAATTCTACATAACCATGACCAGGCTAGACTATATACAACCATATTCCATATATATCCTATAGGTCTTGCTATAGTCGCAATAGAAAAGCCTGGATACTAAGGTTTCTATTTCTTTAAAACTAACCACCCACTGGGAAATTATTTAGGTCCTGGGTCTGACTAATTGATATAACGTAGACCAAGAATATGTCAATGTAAATATAACAGCTTCAGAAATTAAAGATGATTCATACAATTCAATTCCCTGTAGCCTAGCTATGCAGTTCTATAAACACAGGGAATTCATTAAACAGTAATTCACGGGACGTTTTCTTCATGTCTTGTTTGTTTTTGTTTGTGTTTTCTTGTAAAGCAAGGTCTTACCAAATCCTTTAGTCATGGTTCTATTTTGTTGTAGTCATATGGGCGTTACCGTCAAGGTGAAAAACTAATGACTGCAGCAAGAAAAAGAACTGGATGTGTTATGAATTCTGACCCTGTTTATACTTCTACTTTACCCATAATCATTTGTTTAAACAAAAAGTTCTGCATTTGAATTGTGTGTTATAAACATCTCCTATTTCACCCAGGCTCAGCGAACACTTGTATTTGTTGACACTCATCATCAAGAAATAAAATCTTATACTAACAAATAATTTTCCTTCCTAAGAGAAAATAAACAGAACCCTGATTCATAAACTTACTAATTAACACCTCTAGTCTCATTTATTAACTCACATTTTTGTTTACTCTTAAAATGAGTAAAACTTTATGGCATGTTAATCATTTATTTCAAACTTTCTTCTTTATCTCCCAAAGGCTTACCTTCTCCTAATTTTGGGTGTAGGTGTCTGATACTATTGATTTTACCTTTAAAAAATTTCCATGTCCCTCACCTGTAGCATACAAATATTTGGCACTAAGTACACATTACGTATCTTTTCCTAGATCAAATTCTAGTTTATGTCATTTCCTCCTCCATTTATTTTTCTCATAGAGGGTTTAGAAGACTTAGGGTTTACTTTAAAGTATGGCATAGACTTTCACATTGGTTTTCCTATTGAAACCAGTGTATTTTCGTAGAAATCACATTGGTAACTCTACTTTTCTATATACTACGTCTGGATTGCAGCTTTCTTCTGAACAAGCACCATAATTCATTCCCTAGACTTTATCAGAACGCATGAGCAAGCAGAACTGCCAAGCACAATTCTCTCAGTGATCAAGTCCAACAGGATAATCAGCAAGAATTTACACAGAAAGTAAAAGTGTTTTTCTCATTCTCTAATAAAAATAATTTCTTCACATCCTTATTGTTAGGTACCTTTGAATCCTTTTTAAAAAGTCACAGTTTTACTGCAGTGTCATTAAAACCAGAAAGAGAATAACCCAGAATTTCATGGTATAAGTTTGCCTTAGTAACTACATCTGAAAGATGAACAGAGAAGAATGATTAATGAGTTTAATCATCTAAGTGGAAGAATATTCAATTCCAAGTTAATTCTCACTCAGGGTCTTTTTCTACCTAATTTACTAGGGAGAGAACATATTCAATTGATTATCTGAATTTTCAGCTTCTCCTAGCTATGTTTGAGCTCGTTAATTCAACAAATATTATACAAATAGACATCGTGCTGGATGCTGAGAATGCATTAGGCAAGACAAAAATCCCTGTTTCAATGGAGTGGAAAGTCTAGAGAGGGAGCTAGATAAATAAATAAGAAGTTACTAAAGAGTGTGATTGTTTATTCATGATTTATTAGCACTGTGCTAAGCATGAGTGAGCAAGACAAGACAAGCTTCCACCCTGGTAGGGGGTCCATGCTAAGTCCTAAGAGAGTAGCAAGCATTAGATTCTATCACACAGGGGATGTTTAAACCAGTCTTTAGGGGATAGGAAAGTCATTCTAAAGGCAGTGACAGCTTAGCTGAGACCCAAAAGGCAAATGGCACATGTCCAAACAAAGGGTAAGGAAAGCCAGAGTATTCTAGCATAGGAATAGCACATGCCCAAAAGTCGGAGGAGCAGCCCATAATCAGGTCCCTAGAGGTAGCTCTGTATGGCTGAAGCCAAAGATATACAATGGGCATCTGCAAAAGCAGACTTAAGCAACATAGCCAGAAACCAGACCATGAAGGGTGTAATAAGGTGCGACATGATGAAATTTGAGCCATGCTGCCTGAGTTCAAATCCTGAGTCAGACACTTACAAGCTGTGTCTTGATGACTTCAGGTGTGCTGAACCCTTCTAGTATCAACCTAGTTAATCCGAGAACCGTATTTCGCGTTCTCTTTTCATGGATAGTTCTCTGCTAGCGTTGGCCAAATAAGGAACTTATACAAGATTTAGGAGGTGGAAATGAACTCCTAGGCTCAAGCCATCCTCCTGCCTCAGTGTCTCAAGTAGCTGGGACTACAGGCATGGGCCACCATGCCCAGCTAATTTAAAAATTTTTTTTAGATACGGCGTCTCACCATGTTGCCCAGGCTGGTCTCAAACTCCTGGCCTCAAGCGATCCTCCAGCCTCAGCCTCCCAAAGTGCTGGGATTACAAGCATGGGCCACTGTGCCCAGCCAAATAATAGCTATTTTGAAGAATTCATACTTTACCTTGAGGTGAATGGGGAGTCAATAAAAGATTGTTAGTGAGGAAATGACATGAGATTTATGTTCCAGAACCACTGATCTGAGTGAGATGTGGCATACAGACTTGAGGTGGGCAAGATTAGAGAGAGAGACACACAGAAGCCTGTCACAGTAATCAGAGTTTGAAACTTTGGTGGCCTTAACTCAGGTAGTGACACTGGGATTAGAGATAAGTGGACAGACTCAAGAGTCAATAAGAAATTAGAAATGACAGAACGTGGTAAATTATTAAATATGCAAATGGAGGAAAAAGAGGAATGAAGGATTGTTTTCAGGCTTCTAGTTCAAGAAACTGGATGGATAATGATGTCATTTTCTGACACAGTAAAAGTGGAAAGAGAACTTGTTCGGTGAGAGAGTGTTGAAATGTAGCGTTAGACATGATGAGCCTGAGGTGTCCATGAGACATCTAATTGCAGATATTAAGGAAGAAGTTGCAAATACTAGACAGTTGAGTCTGGAGATGAGACATGAAATCTTTGCCTATTTTTCCCCATTATACTTACAAGATAAATATATTTGAACAAAGGCAAGGAATTGAATTTGAATGCATGATCTAATAAATGCATATGGAAATTTACACTCCATAAATGTAGCATATACATTATTTTCAAGTACCCAGAGAACATTGACAATATCCTGCCATGTAATGCAAATATTAATGCATTTCAAAGGACTAGTGCCCTACAGACTATGATGGGTTTGAACACAGTCTCCCAAATATTCCCAGCATTTTCTTGGTGAAAAAAAAAGGGAGGAGGTTTTTAGGCTTCTCTGGAAAGATTATCTATGTCCTAGATTGACTATGCTCCTGGAGGAAATTCTTGCCCTTTGAACAGGAAAACAACAGGTTTTACTTGATTCTCAGGCCATTCAGCGTGTATCAGAGACACAGGAGGATTTTTAGAACTTTTTGGAAAGAGTCGGGCATAGCCTAAAAAGATTACGCCTCTGAATGAGTCCTAGATCAGATAATCAGGCATCGGGCAGAGCAAGGGGTCTGCCTTAGTCCCTTTTGTGTTGCTATAACAGAATACCTGAGGCTGAGTAATTTATCTAAAAAAAAAAAAAAAAGAAGAAGTTTATTGAATGCATGATTCTGTAAGCTGGGAGGTTCGTGAGCATAGCACCATATCTGGCCAGCTTCTGGTGTGACCTTCGTGCTAGGTCAAAACACAGCAGAAAAGGTGTGTGCAAACAGGTCACGTGGCAGAAGAGGAAGCAAGAGAGGGTCCAGGAAGCTTTTATAACAACCCACTTTTTAGTAACGAATCCACTTCCGTGAGAGCAAGAACTCACTCTCACCTGAAGAAGGACATCAATCTATTCATGAGGTATCCACCCTCACGACCTAAACACCTCCCACTAGACCTCATCTCCCAACACTGCGACATTAGGGATCGAATTTCAACCTGAGTTTTGGAGAGGACAAACTCAAACCATAGCAGCTTCCCACACTAGAGTCCTACAAATTTCCTAGGGATCTTGTTAAAACGAAGATTCAGTAGGTGTAAGTTGGGGGCTGAAATTCTGCATTTCTAACAAGTTCCAAGATGACGGTGATACTGCTGGCCTGGGGACATTATTTTGAGTATCACAGATAAAGACATTCAGTGTGGAATAAATGTATGGCCTTGTTGTAGCCCATGAAGCTGAAAGCCCTAATTATCAGCCTCAAAATGACTTCTTGCATACATTGATTTATCTATTCAATGCATATTTACTAAGTACATGTTATACACCACACTCTGGAGAAGACAACGACGAACAAAACAAAATCCCTGTTCCTCCTGATGCTTCCGGTTTGTGAGGGAAGACAACCATTACAGAATTGCACAAATAGATATTCACATCCAAAACACATGTGCCTAAAATATCAACCTGGCACACAGTAATTACTTATTTGAGTAAGCTCTGAAGAATAGACCTCCAAGAATGCATATAATCTGGGGACCAGTGAAGGGTTTTCTAATGAAGTGATATTTAAGCAAATACCTACCTCTGGGATACATAAAAGTTCTAAGTGAACAGGTGAGAGGCAGGCATATGGGAAGCAAAGGAGAAGAGAACTCTTAGGAGAGGAAAAAAAAACATTGAAAAAGTCCAGAGGTAGGAAAGGACAGGATAATTCAAGGAGTATATTAGTTTTTTTTTTAAAAAAAAGTATTAAACAAATATATATAGATGTCAAATAAAGTTCCTTAGAAGAAAGAATGAATTTTAAATTATAATGTCACCTTTTAAATTCAGAAAAGAAGAGGTAAGAGTTTATGTGATTTTTTTGAGCTAGGTCTGATTTGATTTACTATGTTCTCTTCAGATAGGGACCACAAAATTATTATTATTTTCTTTCTTTCTTCCTTTATTTATTTTTTGTAGAGGACTTCTCAAAGGAAGGGACCACCAAATTAATGTGATAGAAAATTCCAAATCAATCAGGTGGCTGTCAGTTCAGTTATTTCACATAATCATACCATAAATTTTAGATATTTATATGAAAGGTAAAACTTAATTTTTTTGCATATTCATAAGCACAGTACAGTAAGACAAGAGAAAAAAAGTAAAAGGATAAAAATTGGAAAGAAAAGAATATGTGATTATCCACAGATGCTATGACTACCTACATAGAAAAATGCAAAAGAATCTTCAGATTATTAGAAGTCATAAGAGTGGTTGGAAAGGCTGGTGAATACAGAATAAATATATGAAAATCAACTATATTTCTATATCCCAGCAATAAACAACTACAAATATAATTTCCAAAAGATGCTATTTACTATATCATCAAATATAAAGTAACTAGAAATAAATCCTTAAAAAGGCCTTTACAAAGAATACTATAAAGTTTCTGGAATGTTATTAAAGAAGATGGAGCAAAATACCATGTTCATGAATTGTAAGTTTCAATATTATGAAGATGTTAATTTCTCCCAAACAGGATATTCAATTAAGTACAAATCTAATCAAAATTTCAAAATATTATGGGGTGTATATGGAATTTGACATGCTGATTTTAAATCTAAATGGAGGTAGAAAAAAAGAGCCATGAGACTATCAAAGGAAAAAGACCAAGTAGAGGAATTGGGGTGGGGGTGGGGGCTGTAGAATTCGGGGCAGAAGTTTGGGTTGGCCTACCAAATAATTAGTACTAATATAGAGTTACAGTAGCAAATACAGTCTGGTTTTGGTGCAAATGTAGACAAACTGACCTACAAATCAGAAGGAAGGAACCAAGGAACAAAGCCACATGTGTGGAAAATTGATATTTAATAGAAAATGGTGGAGAAAAAGATGGACTCTGTAGCAAATGCTGGGTAAGACCATAGATTAGCCACATGAAAAGGAAGAAAGAAGGAAAGAGAAAATGAGAGAAACAGAGGAACAAAGAGAGAGAAGAGGGAAGGAGGGAGGTAGAGGAAAGAAAGAAATGAGGACAAAATTGGCTCAACCACAAAAATCCAGATAGATGAAAACTTAAATGTGAAGTGAAGACACAGAGAATATCTTCATGACCTCAGAATGGGTAATGATAGCTTCAAGAAAATACCAAAAATGTAAACATTAAAAATATATATTTGACTATCTAAAAATTAAGAGTTTCTGTACATTAAAATATTTATTTTTAAAATATTCAACCTACAAGAAAAGATTTATGAGCCAGTTAATTACAGTGTTATTTATTACAATGCTGCAGATTGTCAAAGGAATCATCATTAGAATAGTAAAAATAGGAAACAGATAGTTGAACCACAGGCTGCCACTAAAATGACAATAAGAATTTACTCGAAATGCTGGTGTAGTCTAAACATTACATAATAGCATGAGAAAAATAAAAATGTTTTCCGCATTTTATCTGCTATTAAATATTAAAAAGACTAGAAAAACTTTCTAATATATAAACGATTATTGTGTCTGAATAAAAGGTATATGTGCTGAATTCTCTTGTTCATACTTTTCAAATTTTACTCGGGTGATCTGGAAAAATTGAACCCAAAAATGACAATGTTAACAAAAATTCTTATAAGAATTTAATCTCTAAAATGGAATGTTGTATAAGTGCACAAGTGATCAAAGGGCTGGGGCAGGTGCTAGAAAGTGACAGGAATGTGGGGTACACAGTCAGTACTTCTGAAAATGAGCGGTGGCTGATGCCCTCTGCCCTCTTGAGAAGCAGCTAGAAGTGTAGATTGGTCACTGAAGGGTTAATACCATAAAGTCACTGGAAGACATTCGGAGCCAAATTCAGGAGGTGCACAAAAAGTGGTAAAAAAAAAAAAAAAAAAAAGAAATTAATATTGCCAAATTATATAACTTAGAGTTAACAAGTTCTTAGCTTATTACCAACATGTCTATGAAAAATAGGCATGTAATATGGGAAAACAACTCACAAATGAAGAAATATAGTTGGTCACCAGGCATATGAAAACAGTACATTCTCACTAGTAACCCAATTAAGGCAATGAGATATTTTACCTACCAAATGGCCAAATAACTTTGTTTACTAATTTATTTTTAGACACCAAGGTCTTGCTCTGTTGCCCAAGTTGGAGTGCAATGGCATAATCATAGCTCACTGCAGCCTCGAACTCCTGGGCTCAAGCGATCCTCCCGCCTCAGCCTCCCCAGTAGCTGGGACTACAGGCATACACCACTACATCTGGCTAATTTTTTGTAGAGATGGGGTCTTGCTATGTTGCCCAGGCTGGTCTCATATTTCTGGCCTCAAGTGATCCCCAATCCTTGGCCTCCCAAAATGCTGGGATTACAGGTGTGAGCCTTCAGGCTCGGCCTCCCAAATAACTTTTAATAATATCAATTGTTAACATATATTCAATGTGTTCTGTGTATCAGCCTTTCCCTAAAAGTCTTAGATGTGTTGACGTACTTATTTAACTCTCTCAATAATCTTAAGGGGTGGGATCTATCTATTAATATTTGGAGACTAGAATACTGAGGAATGGGCACAGAGTTCATTGTCAGTGGGAGGTACAGTTTCTAAAACCAGGAGATGCAACTTTAAAACGATGCTCTCAAATATCACACCATACAGCTTCCTCAGCAAAAATATATATATATACAGAATATGTAATTATAAACTATAAACACATATAAATCATAAACACCCAGTAATAATACTAATAATATCTAATATTATCAAGGGTATGAAGACAGGAGCATTCATAAACAACAGATCTATATATACATTTGTATGATACGTTTTTGGAGAATACTTTGGTGATCAGTAAAAATAATCTTGAAATTTGTCATGCCCTTTTAGCCCAATAATTCTATTTCTACTAATAATATATTACATTAAATATTATATTATTAATTTCTGGTAGTTAATCATCAAAATAATCAGACTTACCAAATATTTACATGTCATGATCATAATTTATCATACACCTACAATGATCTCTGGCGGAGAGGTGAAGGAAGGAGGGCAGAAGTAATGAAGATTGGTTGAAAATCTGTTTCAGTGGCAATCTGACTCCCCAGTTTCCATTCCCTGGCCTATTACTGTTTATTTAGGTGAGTTTTCCTTCCCCAGTCTCATGGGAGAAAAAAAATGAAAATGAAGTTCATTCTGTAGAAAGGACAAAAATGCAGGCCCTCTGGACTGGAGACAGGGGACAGTTGGTGGCAGGGACTTAAGTAAATGTTTGTGTCCTGAATGCCAAGATTCCCAGCCTCCTTCTCCCACCCACGTCCCGGTGCTGGGCAGGATATTGATTGAATGAGCTGAGTGGCCTTGATAATTTACCCAACCTTGGGAAGCTTCCCTGTCTCTATCCTTAAAATAGGGATAATAGTAGCTATGTAGACAGTTTTGGTGAACGCTAAATAGGATTATGTAACCATTATTAATTAATAGTGTATCACCTGCAATGTGAAATAAATGAATAAGTCATAAAAACATCTGTTACGGTAATTATTTTTATAATAAAGTGAAGTTCAGTATTAACCATTGCTCCATTTACTTATTCCTATTTGCTTCTCCTGCTCAAGTCTAAGCTGCACAAGAGTAGGGTGTATGCACTCTTTGCTATTTTAGCACCAATGTTTATGATAGTGTCTGATGTTAGTAGGAATGCAATGAGTATTTGCTTATTATGGAATGAAAGAATGCTTATCTGATGGTCAAAAATCCAGGGAGCCCGTATCAGGTAGTCAAAGGAGAAATGAGCTAGAATGTAGGAGTCCTAAATTCTAGCTCTGGTTCTGCTAGAGAACCTTGAACAAATCACTACAAGCTCACTGGACCCTAGGTTTTTTTTTTTCTTTCTTTCTGTTAACTGTATTTGTTAGACTGAGATTTTTAAAATCTCTTCTAGCAATAACCTCTTGTCTCCATTGGGAAGATCTGCCTATGTGGTCTTCAGTGGCCTACTAGCCATTCTGGAAATAATACACTACAGCCTCTTTTGTGCACATTCAGTATAAACTGAATGTTAGCCCTGTAACGAGGCTGAGAAAACACAGATGAAAAATGTATAGCTCTGTTGCTTAAAAACAAGCAAACAAAAACATGAGAGAGACAAACAAACCAGGCATTCAGTAAATGATGATACATGATACATGTTTTGTTGCTGTATATGATTTTAACAAAGTTATACCTTTACTCCTATTACTATAAACTTTAAGACAAAATACGGCCTATTATTTTCTTATTATTAGCATAAGCCCAAATACCAGAAATCATGAATACTCTAGAAAACCAAGCTAAGTTGCTCTTGTACAATATGTTCGAGATTTATTCTCCTAGCTGACTCTTTTAACTAGATATCATTTGTATTTCCAAACTGAATGACATGATTTTAAGTGATAGTATTCATAACCATAACCTCAGTGAAGGTAATTTTTAGGGCTTGACAATTTAAGAAAATAAACATACACATTTACCCTCAACCCTCAGAAAATAAAAGATAATAGCATCCGAAGGAGTCGTCTTCTTCCAGATTTCATAGCATTAATGTGGAACTTCTGTCTGTGTTCACATGGCTGATTGAGATTACTGCGTGAACCTATTTGGAACCGTAAAACAATACGCTGTTTCCTGTCCATCGTGCTTTAGGGATATAGCCAATATGACAGTGCTGAGGTTCAATTTCCTAGAAAATTTAGGAAATCATGTCTAAAATTAAAATTAAAACTTACTTACAGTATTCTCAGCATAACAGAAGCAGCAGAGAGGAAACTGTAAATCAATTAAAGAAACACTGAGCCCAAGTTGTTATATTATCTTGGTTGAACCAGAAACTTAATCTTTCTGCAATGGATGACCTAATTGTATGACTAGAGTCCCTTTCTGGGGATATAAAACTGTTCTCAGCATCCCCTAGTGATTCAATGTATTACAGGGAGCTTCTTTTTCCTTTCTCTAAGAGTTGAAACTATTTTTAAATCAGCTTTATTGAAGAATAATTTATATACAATAAACGTTACCCATTCAGTAAGTTTTGACAAATGTCTATGGTAGTGGAACTACCACCACAATCATGCTAAAGAACATTTACAGGCACGATCTTTTGAAAATATCCATTGCCATTTATTCTTTCACTTATTTAGCAAATGTTTTGAGCATCTATTTTGCAACAATGCACGCAAGATATGAATACAAGGCATGGATGAAACATATAGACTCTGGTCTCAAGTGCTCACGGTAACATTACCACGTGTGTCAAAGCACTCAGGCAGCAGAGGGAAGGAGGGATGAGCTCTCTGAAAACCCTGGCCAGGAGACCAATCTAGACTTGGTAATTCCAGAAATCCATCCAAGAGGAAACCAGAAGGAAATTAACATCTACTGAGCTCCTACTTTGTGGCAGGCGCTCTACACACACGAGTTCTTATAGTGAAATATCTTATTTAAAGAAAGTGAGGCAGCACAGAATAATAGTTAAAGGCTGAGGCTGTGATGATGACCATGGGCATTCAAATCCCCAACTCTGTGACTTTGGAAACTGGGGCAAGGTGTCAAACATCTTTGTCCTCAGTTTCCTCAGATGGAACACTGAGTGATAATCTCTCCCTTCCAGGGTTAGTATGTGAAAATGAGTCTGTTCGTGTGAAGCACCGAGAAGAACACCTCACGTGTAGTAAGCACTCAATAAATGTTGACCGCCATTATTAACCAATCCTTACGATGGCCCCATGTCTAGGGTCGCAGCGAGCTTGTTTTTGACCATAATTCAAGCAGGTCTGTCAGCCCCCAAAGGTCGTGCTCTTTCCACATCTTGGTTGAATTAGAAAACGACAACGCAGAGGGGAACAAGATAAGGGACATGAGTCTGTGCATCTTTCCCTCCTTTTTGAAATCCTCTTGTCCCCTCCCCTCCCCCGGCACCTCTACAATTCCTAACTGTAGTGATGTCATGGGGCACCAGCCAGATCACCCATTTAGCACAAGGCACCCATCCTTCCTTCGCCCTCCCCCATGCTGGGGTAATCATTTAATAATAATAATTTGGCTGCTTGTGGCTCACAGCTGCATCCCTCTCTGGGAATCACTTTTGGCCAAAAGTAGCTGCCTCACCCAAGGTTATGTCCCATCCTCATGGGCCACTTGCCTGTCATCACCAGTTAATGTGGGGTTTGAAATTCTCCGGGCTCTCTTGCTTCAATTTGGGAGAACTCCAAAGGGCCGCCCCACTTGCAGGGCTCCCTGTGGGATCAGCTGAAGCCTCCGTGGCAACTGATTTCTCCTCCTAGTCGTGCTCTTCTCATTTCCTTACGAGTGTCGCTCCGTGATCTTGCACCCATACACCTGCTATGTGCGAACCTCCATTTCTGAGTCTGTTTCCAGCAAACACAACTCAGGACTTGACACTGGAAATGGTCTTAGGAAGCAGATCCATAGTGGGGCTCTGGAGGGGGCTGAGCAGGTGGAATTCTGAAAGCCCTCGACAGGTTGTAGCAGTGCGATCATTCAACAGAGGTGAAGGAGTATAGGATGCTGGTGGAAGGGAATGCACGGAAGGGTGCTGTGATCTCAGGCGTTTGGGAAGGATGGGGCAAGTGGTGGTTGTAAGAACAATGGAATTAAATGGGTGCTGCTGGATATTCTTGATGCATTTGCAAAAGACAATGAAGACAATGGTGACTACTCACCAATTTTAAAAGTGCAAGTTAGAGAGCGTGCTAGCCAGCATATAAAGAGGTTCATCACCTGCAGCTAGAGGGCAGAAAAAGCTGAGCATCAGGCATTGGATTTAAGTAGAAAGGGAATGATGTCCAGAAGCTTCCATTCTCCAATCTGACACATCTGCTTGACTGCAGGGAAGGGAGAGGCTAGCCCGCCTCACCTTCCTCAAGAGTGATGCAGAAGTTTCTGTCTTGCAAGATACATGCACGGCAGAAGACAGGGGATGATCTCTATGAAGATGCAAGAGCCTACAGCATCAGTGACTTTTTAAGGATATCCCCTCAAAACAAAGGACCAATTGTTGCATCTCATATCTGCCACCGCTAAGAAAGAAGAACAATACTTTATAGGCTTTTTCAGATGTTGGGGACAGCTTACCAACTTCCTGTGCCACAGTGCCCCTTCGGACCAAGGCGATGGTCCCAATACATCACATGGCACCCCATTTAGAATCCTGATATTAATTGGTAATGTATCTTCACAAGGCATATGTTAAAAAGTGTTCAATAAAATGTTTTAGCTAATATGAGAAAAATAAAGTAATTTACAAAATTAATACATTATTTCAATATATAAATACTGTGATCCAACTACACTGAAAGACATAATTAAGTACCGTGTTCTTGAACCTGTATCTCTAATTACCACTTGTGACAATTACAGTACAGATTGATATAGTTGCGTTATTCAAATACCAAGGATGATGTTAGCCGTTGTATGGTTTTCCAAAATGGCGAACCACTCTTGGTAAAGTCCCACACATTTAAAAGTACAATTATTTATCAGGTAGTTGCATTACTGGAAAAATCAATCTATATTGAAACTGTGAAAAAGAAACCCTCTGTTTCCATATAAAATAAGAGTCAGGCTCTAGACTCGGATGATTATAAACAAGTTTTTACCTATATCAGTGTCCAACAGGATATTCAAAAGTCATGTGCACTACAGAATAATCCTTTATTGTGAACAAATGCTTTTTCATGGTAGGACACTAAATGCCAAGAGCACTTCCAAGCATTGTGACACACAAAAATGCCCTCCTTTGGGGAAATACCCGCCTTGATGAAAACCACAGCTCTACTATGTCTGAATTTCGTCAGTTTCCTTTGTCACTCTTTACAAGCTAGTTCCTCAGAGTACCAGCGATCTGCTAGCAACCCCATTCCATGTCTCCAGGATACATATCATCTTGAGCGTTAGACTTGTTTCTTCAACTTTTTGAAGGATATTCAGTCTGAATATCTGATTAGTACCTCAAACTCTACTTGTCCAAATCATTCTGTTAACTTTTAACTAAATCTACTTCTATTTCTCTTGTCTTAATCTGTAACGCTCTCATATACTCAGTCGTGCCAGCTAGAACCCCGGATGTCATCTTTATCTCCTTCCTGCCCTTACTCCCACATCAACCCCATCACTAAGACCTTCCGATGCTACTTCTCCATTCTACAACCACCGCGCATCAGGCAGAAAACAGCCACCCAGCAACCAGAATGCAATAGTTGGATCATATAAATGTGATTATGTTATCCTCCTGATTTTAACTCTTCAGATTGGGTTAATGTCCCTTTTATGCTCATAAATAACAACTTGTGTGTAGCTCAATCATTGCCTGTGCCACATTGTACCGTAATTACCCGTTTGTATCTCTACTCCACTAAGCTACAAGCTCACTGGTGTCAGGGATTGTGTTTGAGTCATCACTATGTGACTAAAGGCTTTAGCCCCACACTGGACACAGCACAGATGGTCAATAAATATTTGCTGAATGAATCAAATATTCATAAGAAACCACAATACCGATGATTCACTGAATGTGAGTGATCATCAAAAATACAGATTTGAGTGTTAATCCTATCCAGCCATTGTGAATACAATGAGAATGGTTACATGGCTGGATACTTTCTGGACAGCCCTCGTACATTATCGATGAAACGACTGACAATCCTTTGAAATTATGTCAGGACAAAACAGAAATTTAAATACATTGAGTACATTCCTCACTTTAAATGAACAACAACAAAAGGGTTGACCTGACAATTTCATAAGCTTGTTTTCCCTGTTTGAGCAAAGAGGCTAAACTATTAAAAAGCCTGTTTTCTAATCATAAGAGGGAAGTCACTTTCCCAATGTATTTTTTTCTCATTTATTTTAAAATAGTCATTAAACATCAACCATACGCTAAGCAATGGCAGGAGAATGGTGAAGAGTGGGTATGATATCTAACATACGGTCTTACCCATGGGGTATTCAAAGCATGAGAGAGGAAGAGTCATATAAACAGAGCCACTAAGCACTGTGGTAAGTGTAACAATGAAGTTACATACACAGCATCAATAGAGAGTTGTGATGAATGTGCCTTTATGGGAGAGGTAGGTGGCGGGCTTCTTAGATAATGTCACACTTGAATTGGGTTGCGTTATTCTATCAGTCAGGGTAGGCAAGGTTATGCCATGACAACACACACCACCAAAGTTTCTGTTGACTTAAATCATGCACAAAATTTATACGTCTCTCACATCACACATACAACTCTAGTTAGCAGGAAACTTCTGTTCAATGTAGTCACTAAGAGACCCTGGTGACAGAGACTTCATCTCAACAGGCGCCTTCATGGTAGCTACAGCAGAGGGAAAGAACTTGGCAACCCTCATTCGTCTTGAAACTCCTACCAGGAAATTTCTGCCTTTTGCGTAGCACATCTGCTCACAACATATTAGAAAAAATCAAGTAATGTGACCACATCTAATTTACTTATTTTTTTTATTTTTTCATGAGACAGAGTCTCACTCTGTTGTCCAGGCTAGAGTGCCGTGGTGTCAGCCTAGCTCACAGCAACCTCCAACTCCTGGGCTCAAGCGATCCTCCTGCCTCAGCCTCCCGGGTAGCTGGGACTACAGGCATGCGCCACCATGCCCAGCTAATTTTTTCCATGTATTTTTAGTTGTCCAGCTAATTTCTTTCTATTGTTTTAGTAGAAACAGGGTCTCGCTCTTGCTCAGGCTGGTCTCAAATTCCTGAGCTCAGATGATCCACCTGCCTCAGCCTCCCAGAGTGCTAGGATTACAGGCATGAGCCACCGTGCCTGGCCCACATCCGATTGAAAATGGGATGGGGAAAGAACAATCCTACCACGTGCCTAAAAATAGGAGAAACTGATCATTATAAATATCTGCCCTAAAGGTTGCCAGTTATTAAGGATGAATGACACTGTACCACATGGAGAATAGAAGGCAAAACAGGAACAATGTCACAGAAGTGTGTTGTATGATGTACATGGGAAATGATTTTATGTTTAGCTTTGGCTAGGGCATAGGACATAGAGCCAGACACATTAGAAGAGAGTTGGCAGCCGGGCGCAGTGGCTCACGTCTGTCATTCTAGCACTCTGGGAGGCTGAGGCGGGAGGATTGCTTGAGTTCAGGAGTTCGAGACCAGCCTAAGCAAGAGTGAGACCCCCGTCTCTACTATAAATAGAAAGAAATTAGCTGGACAGCTAAAAATATATAGAAAAAATTAGCCGGGCATGGTGACACATGCCTGTAGTCCTAGCTACTTGAGAGGCTGAGGCAGGAGGATCACTGGAGCCCAGGAGTTGGAGGTTGCTGTGAGCTAGGCTGATGCCACAGCACTCTAGCCCAGGCAACAGAGTGAGACTCTGTCTCAAAAAAAAAAAAAAAAAAAAAAAAGAGAGTTGGAAAGGTAGGTGGGGCCATATTGATACATTGATAAGGGCTGTTAGCAGGTTGAGGAGTGTAGACTTTATCAGTAACAGAAAGTCCTTTTCCAAAGCTTTCCATCCATCTAACCTGTGTATCCCATGGTAAATTGGGAGATAGTAAAGAAGTAGTAGAGACTGGTTAGAATTACTATGCTTAAAAAATTAGAGAGCAAAATACCTTTGTATCCTCCAGACTGTGTGGATGCAGGATCTTGGACTGAATAGTGTGTGCACATAGATCAGCCTCTGGCTAGAGGCTCTGATACTTCTTTCCAGGAGGTTAAAGCCTTTGGAAGCAGCAGGGTGCTTTGAACTGTTATTTCACCTCTGACTAGAAAACCACAATTCTCCCTGTGACTTAAGGATAACTAAGGTTTTGTTTTAAAATTAAAAGTAAATTACTTATGTTAATGATGCCCTAGGGACCATTAGTATTCTATCATTTAAAGCAAACCAAGCAGAACTCTGGAAATTACTAGACTTCCTCTAGAGAACACGTTCAGCTATCTCCTATTGCCCATGCGATGGACAGTTTATTAGGAACTTGAGTGAGGATTGCGTATCAAACCCCAAGCTTTTTCCATTCAAAGATCAGACAGAGAGTCGAAATACATATAAAACATTGGAATAATTATCTTATTTTTCCAAAAGGCATTCTTCCACGAGAGATCTCAGGTTCAAAGTCCACTCTGGCAACTAATACCACATAAAGGCTTTACTTTTTCCATCACGAACCAAGTTTATTTGGTATATAAATTAATTAAGATATATATATGGATACAAAAATCCATTTGCTCGCTCATTTACTCATTCATTCAAATTCTAGCAAGGGTCCCAGCTGGATCCCAAACTGAAACTCAAACATGGCAGACATACCTAGTACATAGACACGCTGGGTCTCGAAGAGTTGCGCAAAAGCTTTTCACAGGCACATGGCGTTAGGAGGAGGAGAAGACAGACAGAATCCATCCTTCGCTAATACTGGTCCCACTGCACTTGTGATGGGGCCTTGAGTATAGAGGGGTTTGTATCCGGAGGTTGAAGCTGATGCTTTGGGGAGGGCCAGGACACAATCCGTGCTACTTCAGTGCTCAGGTGACCAAGCGCGTGGTCGTGGAGCACTGTCCCCATTTCTGCACACGCACACGTCACCAGCACATCGTGCACCCCAGGGAATATAGGAGAACGTAGCATTGCTTTTTGATACCCAGAAGACTTGCATTTATGTGTGCAAGCAGAGACACCTTGTAGCACGATGACAGGGGACACCATTCATCATGGAGTGCATGGAAATGGCGGCCCTGAGGTCGTGCAGGGCATGATCTCTAAGGTCCCCTGCAGCCCTGTTCGGATCAGAAGACTGCACACTTAGCAGAGGGATTAGCATTGCCACGTTGGGGCCCCCTCAGACAGTTTCAAATCAGCAGAAATCAAAAAGGAGGCTGCAGTAGAGACCATGCAGGACCTGCTTTTCAGCACAGAAACGCTATTTCTTTCAAACTCCCAGAAACAGCTGAGTGAGACCTCAAGGGAGCCCGAAGGTCCTGCAGGCAGAAAAAGGAGTGGGTGACCGCTGTGCATGTGACAATTTGAGGATCTAAGGAACCTGGGGCTATCATTTATTCAAAAACATTTTTTGAGTACCTCCTGCGCCAGAGTACTGGGCTGTATATTTTTTAAAAAGCATTTTTAAGAAATAAATAAAAAGTCAAAGTCAACGCATTTTTACCCTGGAAGTTTTGTCTGCAGGCATAGATTTCTCTCTCTGCAGTATCCCATCCTATGCGCCCTCATTATGAGTAACAGCCACGTCTGGACACACACACACACACACACACACACACACTAAGGTTTTCCTTGCTCTACTCATAATCTTGTTTAAACAGAAATAAATACTAAAATCCCCACGGGTGCTCTTTTTTCCTAACTCTACATCCAGCATAAGTGATAAAACAGAAAAGATTTTCTGACTTTCCTTCCAAATTCCAAGTGGTATTAAAAAAGAAAAAGTTCCAATAAAATTGGTGGTGTGGCCAGTTTTGGTGGAGGCATAATCTTTCCTTTTGTGCTCCAATATACTGCCTACCTCTAATTCGGTCTACTCGTACAAGGCCACTGCCAAAAAGGTGATGTTGAGAACAGAGAGACTTACTCAGAAACATTTTTTGCTCAAAACAACTTTACTAAGTATGAAGATCATCTGATACAGGTGGCATCTCCTCTTAAATCTTTTTGTTTTGCCCCCAGACTTTGATCACTTACATGAATATAATGAGACCTCTGGAAAATGCCTCATAGAAATGAGTCGCTCTCAACCTACGTAAGATATCTACTTCCCTTTGAAGTCTAGTTTCAGTCCCACAAATCAACACAGCATAAAAACAAGGAAGAAAAAAAGTCAGAAAACTCTGCCAGCAAAGTCAACTTTTCCCCACAAGATCCAAATATTCCAGGTTCACGGTACACATAAAACCTTTTATACCATTGCATTGGAAAGGAGATTTCCAGGGATCCACCCATGCAATTTTTTTTTAGCCTTTAAATATCTTAATACCCTGGATCATGCTTCCCACTCTAATTCTCACCCTGGACATGAAACTGTTAAGCTCCAAGAGACAGATTTTTATTTTCGGAAAAGGAGCTCACTACTTAACAAAATAAATTCATTTCCTCACATCTATTAAGGTTTGAAGACTGCTCCTCCCTCCCCAAGACGCAGCCTCTAGACTAAGCTAATGTTTAAGTGGCAGTTTACCTGGTCCTCTGACAAAAAGTGACATCAGAAGGGCCTTTGTTAAATGTCTTTTCAGAGGTGACAAATGAGAAAGCCCTTTAACAGAAATTGATTTAAGCACAACTCTTGGCCCACTTTAAAGCTCTTTCTCACACCGTTCTCTGGACTGATGTGAAGTCCAGGTTGTCAACTGAGAAAGGACAGTGATATTTTAGAGGCTAAAATATTTCTTACACTCTAATAAAAGAATGATATTGAGAATTGAGATTTTCATGACAATTAAAATAGCTTTGATCTCATCATCAAATGCGACTATTTCAGAATGAATTTTAAGCCATTAGTGAGCTTTCTATTTTAGATATATTAGAATTTGTTCTAAGGAACATTACTTAACTCCTGTATTTATAGGTAATCATTAATTTTCTTTTTTTTAATGAACCAGGTTGTATGCTTTTGGGATGGTGGAACCCATTTTTAATTATTTGAGCTAAAGAATATATTTTGATAAATGTTAGTGACTCTGCCACTTTATTTTGTAACTCAATGCTTATTTGACACCTGCAAAAGTGATCACTCAGTTTTAAATTTTATGATGGAAAAGCAATTAGATTTTAAGTAACGTTTCAATTATACTTCCCATGAGTTTCGTGGAAACAAATCTGAGCTCTTGTTGTTTCTTAACACCTATCACCAAGCAGAGATTTAATGAAGAACCGAATATGGTAATATCACACCCAATATTACAGATGGAAAACAGCAACTATTTTTTTGGCTTCAACTATGCTAATCACATAAACAGTTTTGGCTGTTTATGATTAAACTGAATGGTCAATTTAATACAAAAAATAAACTACTGTGGTCAGATAAGTTAAGATAGTCAAAATGTTTTTACAGTATCATTAACATTTATGGTAGTCAAAGTTCCCACAACTTTAATTATAAATGTCTTTCTTTACCAGTTAATTACAACATTTTGTAATCTCGAAAGAACACGAAATGAGCGATCATTGAAAATATCAAGAAATACCACGAAATAGATGCCTCATGTACAAGAACAGAGAGAATCACTTTACAATGGTATTAATTATAGCCTGGCTTAAACAACATAAAAATTATAATTTAAATATTTTCCTAATAGAAAACATATGAATAGGCTCTTGTGTTCTTAGGTAAATGGGCATAAATATGCTTGTATATTTTATGAAACATAAGTGCCAGGATCCAAATGGCAAGTTTTAGCAGGTGTAGGATTCACTGCCAGTTTTGTGGTTTATCACATCTACCCTTACAGGAAATGAAAGTGGAAAAAAAAAAAGCAGAAGCTGTGAATATGGTCAAGAGCAATTGATGCTTATAAGTACACACTTAACTTTCCTGGCGGGGCTTCTACAATCTCGCCTGTATCATAACAAACTGAAAAATCACTTCTACAGACAGTTTGGTCCTAACGCAGTGACATGGCCCTGTCCTTCTATGGAAAGTGGCTGGAGACAGGGAAAGAAGAGATGAAAAGTCCAGCTAGATTTAATAAGAGGTGTATAGAACATTTTGCGAAGGGACTAAATTTGTATTATTTATTTTTTTATTATCTATAATAATAGGTTTGAACTACAAATCAGTCCGGGCCATTCTTTAATGATGAGAGTGAGAAGAAAAGTCAGATTTGCTTTAATGAGTAGAAAAAGACAAATTTGTACTTTTGTATTGTTCAGGGAAAAAACCCACAACACTTGCAACACGGCCACTGAGTCTGGTCGTGTAGTTGGTGGTCTGCACCGGGGTGCCCGGCCCAAGAAACCGGGGGTGAGGGGAGCTCGAATCCAGCTAGCAGTCCTCTTGCCAAGCCATGTACCCTGGTGGGGGCCTGTGTGTGCCCAGAGGAAGGGGCACTATTTCCTAATTCTCACAAAGGCACCTTTGGACAAGCAGAGGCCCTGCTTTAAAGAGAAAGCACAGGCTGGGCACGGTGGCTCACGCTTGTAATCCTAGCACTCTGGGAGGCCGAGGCGGGCAGATCATTCGAGGTCAGGAGTTCGAGACCAGCCTGAGCAAGAACGAGAACTCGTCTCTACTAAAAAATAGAGAAGAAATTAGCTGGACAACTAAAAATATATATAGAAAAAAATCAGCCAGGCATGGTGGCGCATGCCTGTAGTCCCAGCTACTCGGGAGGCTGAGGCAGGAGGATCGCCTGAGCCCAGGAGTTTGAGGTTGCTGTGAGCTAGGCTGATGCCACGGCACTCTAGCCCAGGCAACAGAGTGAGACTCTGTCTCAAAAATAAATAAATAAATAACAAATAAAAATAAAAGAATAAAGAGAATGCTCAGTGTTTACCAGGGCTATGGGAAATAGGAACTTGCATATAATTCCATACGTGTATAAATTAATACAAATTGTCAGAGGGGCGATTCAGAAATAGGTACTGTATAAGAAGCCTTCACATGTTCTATATCCTTTGAGATTTCAAGTCCCATTTTTAGGAATTTAAGTTTAGTTGTTGTGTTGGTTTTTAAAATGTGCCCACAAAATGTCTTAACATTTCTCCCTTCAAAAGACGGAGCTGAATTCTCCTCCTTTTCAATGGGGACAGGACTTAGTGAGGACTGACTTCTAACGGATGCAACGTGGGGGACATGCTACTATATGAATTCTAAGACCAAATGGGAAAAAGAATAGCTTTCATCTGGCTTCCTCTCTCTCAGATCACTTGCTCTGGGGAGAAGTCAGCAGCCATGTTGCAAGAAAACCAAGCAGCCTGTGGAGAGGGTCACGTGGGGAGGACCTGCTCCTGCCAAAAACCAACAAAACTAACTTTCTAGTCATGAGAGTCAAGCCTTTAGCCTCTGACAAGACTTCACATGAATACAGACCCAGCTGACTTCTAGATGACAACTTCACAATAGACCCCAAGCCAGAACTACCCAGCTATGCATGGCTCTAATTCCTGATGCGCAAAAAAATATGAGGATAATAAATATTTATTGTTGCGTTGAGCCATAATGTGTGGGGCAATTTGTTAATGCAGAAATAGACAATGCAGATATAAACAAAGCTTTGATTTCATAGATATTTATTGCAATTTTATATTATCAACAAATCCAGAACTTACTGTCAAATAAAAACCATCAATTCTTTCTGATTTTGACACACATACTACCCCAACCTCAACTTAATAAAAATGATTGATATTTTTGCAGAAAATTGAAAAAAAAAACGTTCAAACACAAGAATTTTAGTCATTTAAAAGGATTTAATATTCAGTAAGATGAGTCCTGAGAATCTATATTTTTTCCAACATTCCTTTCAGAATATTCTGAACCTCAAATTGTGCTTTGAAAAACAGTTTTTAAGATTTTGTGAAAGTTACACACCCTTGCCTCAGAAAAACACTCACGCGCACAAACTTCGCACACAATTGGAAGAGTTTTGTGGACATTCTCGAATCCATCATTTGTCTCCAGGCTGCTGGTTAATGGGTCTACTTGGGATTGTCTAATTTTTGACATAATTTACCTATTGACTGCATAGACCAATTCATTCTTTCCAACCTACACTTCATCATATCACACCTAGAAAATGATCATTCAACAATGATCATCCTACAACATAGGACTGAGAAGGCCAGAGGGCAGGCCATTCCAGCTTTCCAGCTTCAGCCCAGCCACTGGGAGAAGCCAATATTACTGCCCTTGTGCAACCCATTTGTGGCACACTTTTGGGGACTCCTGTTTGGGAATCATTGGCATAGGGGAGATATTTTGAAATATAGAACCAAAATATATATTTTAAAAGATATGTAAACTTATGCGATGATAAAAGACGATGTCTAGATAACTAGTTAGATTGATTCTTTTCAGAATGCACAATGCATAATGCAATAGTATGGGGCTGTCAAATTATCCTTAGAGGGGCATAAATAACCCAACAAGTGTGAAGCATTTTTTCAAGTGGGTATCTTTATTCAGTAAACATCAACTGGTGCCTACTATACACTAGATATTGTTAAGTGCTTAATAAAATCCCCAAAGTCATGGATTTCTTCAGTCTTAGCATTTGACAGAGTTTTGAAAGAAAAGGACAAGATGAAAAGGAAGGAGAATAATGGGCGTATTCACATGATTTGGGGGATTTTGGAAATAGAAAGTTGGGACTAATGGATATTATCTCTGAGTAACCTCATTGTGCTATTTAGTTAGGTTACACGTGTATCATAGACTCCAAAAGATTAGAAACATGGACCTAAAGAATAGAATCAGAGACTTCTGGTTTAAGGAGGTAGCTTGAAAAGAATTTTCTGCTGCTTACTACTTAACAAAGATAACCTTATTAACAATACAAAGATCATCTGACATTCATTAAGTGCTTAGTATCTGCCAGAGACTAAAAGCTTCACCTGCATTAACTGATTTGATCTTAATGACAACCTTGTGAGGAAGGGACTTGACAGACTGGGCCACTGACATCATAAAAGCTAAATATCTTACCCCCATCTCATATCAAGCAGGTGGCAGGGGCTTGAAGCCATCGTGCCTGGCTCCAGAGTTCGTGCCTTTTTCCTCTCTACTATAGCTGCCGGTCATAGTTTTAAAAAATGTGAAAGCCAGCAAAGAGAAAAACTCATCAAGCCACCAAATAAGGCAAGAGGCATCATGTATTGCAATAAGAAACAGCTGATGCTGGAATGAAGCAATGCTGAGAAAAGGCTTGGCTCCGAATCCAGTCCTTAGGTTTCCAGAAACCATGATGGTGGGTTCGCAAGAATCTAAGCGTTCCCACAAAAAAACTTCCAAATATGGAGGAAAGGAAATTGAGTTGGTTTTATTGCCCTATTCCTCTTCTGACTAAGGAATAGTGGCAAGGACTAAAGGGGAGAAATTTGGGTGAAACACAAAATAGTCCAAAGCCCCAGAGCGCTCCCCAGGGTGAATGGTATAGAGCCCTAATTAGTTGGAGTGAACTCCTGTAAAGGATATGTAATAAAATCTCAGGAAAAAAAGTGCAAAACCCTGGGTCATCTAACACAGTCTGTCTGCACACCACTCCTGTTTCCTACCATTGCCATAAGGCACAGATAAAAAGTATAAGAACACGTAGAATCTCGAGCTGTAGGTGGGAAGGGAAAAAAACCCAACAAAACTTTAGATATTATGGAAAGGAAGTTGCAAAATCACTCATAAACCAAATACACAGTGACGAGAGTGAACAATGAACAATACAAGAAGAAATAGCCCAGCAATTCTGCAACGTAGAAATATAAAATGCCAAGAAACAATGACAGCCTACCAACAAGATGAAGCAAAAGAATAGGAACGAACCATCCAAAGGACAAAAAAACTCAAGCCAGAAAAAAATAAAAAAATTCAAAAGACAGAAGATTCCTCCTAAGTGCTTTGCATTGTTCACTTTAATAAGAACATCAAAACTAATAATAACAAGAGCTTAAAGATGTGATTATACAACAAAGTGGGATGAAAAGGAATAGTTAAAATGAAACAAAGTTAATAGGTCAGGAAAACAAACAAAGTCAATACCAAAATAAAGATAAGTAAGATTCTGAAGCAAAAACCCCGCTAAGAGAATGGAAGATATATTCAAATATAGTATTACACAAGAAAATTTCCCTAAAATGAAGAAAAAAATCTACAATTTCAGGATATAGACTATATTTCAGTAAAATTTAATACAGAAATCTTAAGCCTAACACTCAACCCAGTAAAGTTCTTGAACTTCAGGTTACAGACCTAATAATAATAATAATAATAATGATACAAATCTACTCAGAGAGAAAATCAGTCTAGACTCTTAATCTAATTTACAGGAAAGTTCAAAGCCAGAAGTCAATGCTTACCAAGTTCTGAGGAAAAGAAAAGCATGGCCCACAATTATCATAGCCACCCTAGATGTCAAATATAAACGCAACAGGTAGAATTCTGAAAGATAAAGATATGTAGGAATGTAGCCCTATGGGCCCTTCTGGAAAATAAATTACCTAAATCCAACCTTTAATAAAAATATAATCAAAATACAGAATATGGAATAGAGGAGCTCATGATAGCCCTCAATTTAAACATAGAATTCATAAGAATGGGAATGCATTCTACAGGAAAGAATGTTAAGGTTAGAAACCGGGGCAGTCTAAGAACAGCAATTTAAGTGAATTAAATCACGATGCCAATAAGAGAAAAAGAGGCAATGTGAGGGTGTTTGTGGCCCATTTTTTGAAACAAAGGACCAATTTTTACTGTTTAAGAGGAATTTTTTTTAAATCTCAAGGCAATGAATGCCAATTTATTTTTATTTTATTTTTTAAGTTTTTTATTTCAACATATCACAAGGGTACAAATGGGAAATGCCAATTTTTAAAAGTTATTTTTTAGTCTTTAAGCAATTTTTTGTGTCTCCTGAGGGGTGTGTGTATATACTATAAATGTATATGTATGTGTATGTCTCTGTGTGTGTGTGTGTATACACAACAATTTTCTCTCTTCCATTTCTGCTTGCTTTTCTTCTTAGCATTCAAGTAAAATTAAATCTAACGCCTTTATATTAAAAGCAGCATCTATAGTATGATTCCAGTTTTATACAAGGAGTTTTATCTATCTAGTTATCTCTGTATACAAGCATAGAAAATATTTTAACTGATGTTCATCTAATTGTTAGTGATGGTTATTTCTAGTTCTAGAATTTGAGATTTTTTTCTTTCATGTTTATATTTTTTATATTGTTTGAATTCTTTATAACAAATATGTATCATTTTTAAAAAAACAAAAGAATGATTAAGTTGAAGGAAGGAAAAAGGAAGGAAAGAAGGAAGGGAAGGAGGGAGGGAGGGAGGACGGATATTAAAATTGGTTGATCCTTAGTGGTAGAAATGTGAAACAATATATTCTTCTTTTTGTGTACTTTTGTCTGTCTTAAATTTCTAATGAATAAAAACAGGTAGTAGAACTGTAAGTGGGAATGAGGTTCTCCTACACACAAAATCAGAGGCTGATGTGTAAAATTTACCTGGCTGGAATTAACTGATTATATTTCAGAATGTCAGGGATTGAAGACCTTATAATTCAATCTCTGTGTTCTAGGTCTGGTGTATTTTTACTCACTAACCCCACATGGCTGTCTGCCTCTCCTTCTCCTCCATGGCTTCCACAAATACCTCTAGAAAGTACTAAAATTTGACCCTAGAGAATTCTTTTCTTCAAGCACCCCTAGAATGAAACAAGACAACGAAAAGCTGGATGATTCTCTTGTGGTTTGCTCTGAGTCAATAGCCCCATGCAAACTAGCAAGAATATGTTTCATCTATTGTAACAAAAACATAGAAATAAACCAACCAACCAACCAAATAAGAACAGAAGTCTCTTCGGCACGTCTCCCTTTCCTGCCTGGCTTGGGTTGAAGGTCACAAGGGGTAGTAAGAAGACCAAATGTCCTCTGTTCCATTCTCCTTTCCCTGAGATTTGTAGAAGCACCCCACAGCGCCCTCATGTCAGGTACTGCTATGAAAATGATTATTTTTATGCCTTTGGGAAAACTCCTGAAGAATCTCAGCAGGCAGAGCAATGATCATGGAGCTAATGGTGACTCTACAAGAGGAGGGTCACAGAGTCACCATATGGACTGAGTGAATGCTTACGGAATCCTAGCATTTCTTTCTTCTTGAATATTCATCACGTTGTCCTTTGACATTCCCATAGCACCTGCTGAGGTTGTGATCTCTGGGCTACATTAGTGCTCAAAGGGACAACAAACATAGAATATCGAGTCACAACATGACTTATTGGTTTTTAAAAACTGCCAGCAATAAAGTCATACTTTGTTTGCGAAGATAATTTGTTTTCAGATAAAAGTACTTTTGCTCACTAAAAAGTATACCCTGATGGTATGGTACTCTCTGACATTGAATATTTGACCATGACAGTGACACAGTTGGCACTGTCATGATCAGCGGGGTGAAACTTAGACAAAAATACTCAATTTTATTTCCTGCGAAATGTACGTGCCTTCTTCATACAACTTGTCCTCATTCCATGTTTAGAAGTTAGTTCGCTGCGTAAGAATAGAAATAATCATCCTAAACTCATGAAGAGAAAGAAACCAAATTGTATTTCAAAGATACTTATCCTGAGACTTGAGTCCTTTGGAAGGATGGATCTCAGATTAAATGAGAGTGGAGTGTGCTACTTACTCCCTTTGCTCGCTTAGGAGTGGAAAAGATGAGGATAAATATCATTCCTCCACTCATTCATTTAATAAATATATACTGAGCTCTAGTGAGCCTTTGGGCTTTTTTCCTCTTCTTTTTCTAGTAACAGCACCTATATTTTCCTTTGGAGAATAACCCCCTTCCCCTTTCCCACTCTTAGTCTTCTTGGCTCTATCGGGGCTAATTTCCTTTCCTGGCACATGACCCAGGATTGGCGCATTAGTATTTTTTATCCTTTTGGCCATAATTATTCATACAAAGATGGCATATACCCAAAGAAACACCCTTGAGACTCAATTCTGGACTTTTACTGGAAATATTAAGAAAACGAAGCTTTTTTCCCACTAGATTGACGAAGGTGAAAAAATGTGAAGCTGAGGCCACCAGAAGCCATTTTTCTACCTCAATTTCATTCACTTGGCAACTGAGATCCTGGAGCTTGGAAAGTGAGGTCCTTCCTCGAGCCCTAAGGGGTCATAATTGTTCTTTCAGGTAGTATAATTGTCAACCTTGGATGCGCATTGGAGTCGCCTGGGAAACTTATGCAAACAAGCAAATCTGTTGCCTGAGTCACACCGCAGAACCACTTCATTGAGAAACTCTGGAAGTCAGTCCCAGGTATCAGCTCCCAAGATAACTTCAATATGCAGCAAAGTTCCAGATACACTGGCTTCTATCAGTCATAATAATCTCCTTTTCTTTTGCTACTGATTGGTCTGGGACAGTCATGTGACCCAGATAGAGCTAACATGTGTGGACCCAATTCTAGCCAGGGGGAGGTTAGAGATAACCCATCTCTCCTGGAATCTAAATTTTCCTGCCAGGTGAAAAGACTGAGCCCTGTGAGGCAAAGACATTTTCCTGCCACCCTTCCTTCCTGCTTTGAACCGGTTGAGTGAGAAGCAGTGGCAGCCAAACTGTTACCATGACATTACAAACAAGCCTTAAGGACATTAAAAGATGGTAGACTAGAAAGGGAGGAAGAACCAGGGTCATTGGTAATATTGCTGTTCTTTCATGAAACCTTTGCTTTTCTTGTGTGAAACAATCAAATGTCTTTATTGCTTAAGACACAGCTAGCTGGGTGATCTATTACCTTCTGTTGCAAAGATCCCTAACAAATAACTACCTGATAACTTATTTAAGAAATGAGTTTCATAAGGGAAATATATCTTAGAAACAATCAAAAATGTCTCAGGACATAGTCTTCGTATATCAGTTGTTTACAACACACAAAAGGTAGAAATGAGAAGCAAATTTGGAAGATTTGTGGAACGCAATGCTTAGAATCGTGAAGACATTTATGCAAGAGAATTGAATCATCAAATAAGGACTCTTCTGACTCTTGCTTTCTCTGGTTTTCTTAGCTCTACAAATGATCTGCCCGTTTCTCATCTTTAGTTCTAAAAATCCAGCCAGATTTGAAGCAGACACTAAGTACTTAAGCAACCTCAGCCAAAATCTGCCTTCCCTCCCCCTCCCCCCTCTATGAAGCCAAATATTGAGGTCCTTCCATTATCCCTTATTACCTGAAGCAGGGTCAGGGACCTTACGTCTAACCCTACATTCTACTAAGTGTGACAGTCATACTCCTCTGACTCTCTACTTTTTTCTTACTCTTTGCCGAATAAAATTACAAAAAACTGTTAACCTCTTTGTCTGATACTTTACCACATTGTTTGACCTTTCATTTATTTCTGTGTCTGGATTTCCTTGTCTGAGATTTCCTTCCTTTGAATGCCTGAGTTCATATAACTTGGGTTCTCTCATAGTCGCCGTTAAGTAATTTCTGATACCCTGTGTAGTATCCCAGCCCACTTCTAGAACTGTACACCATCTTCACCTTATGTCATCTACCCGAGGATAAAAGTTCTGTCCTTAGAGTCTGTTTTTTCCTACTTAGGGGCGACATTCTCTTATATTAAGTATAAATTGTCTAGACCGCCAAGATTTGCTATCTTGGGTTCTAAGTGACTGGGAATTCGCTTCTTACATCTCATTTCTTCTTGGATGTTTTATATTTACTGTCCAGTTCATCAGTAAATAAATTGAAAACATCTTGTCAAGAACCATAAAGGGTCTGAGATTTTACCCTCCCTGCAAGCTAACAAAAGAGACTGTCTCGGTGTTTGGATGCTGATGGAAGACACGAAACTTTCGAATTAGGGACAAAGGAGTTTATTACTCAATAGCCAGAGTATGAGAATTTTCTTACACCCATTCCTCAAGCCCCAGTTTCTAAAGGGCAATGCAAAGAGGCCCAGGAGACATTAGCACATGCAGTGGGTTGCTTTACCAAGAGAAACCTTGAACTTCCAGAACCCAAATCTTTTAGAATGGCCACTACACATGCCCCTGACTCCAGAGGGAGACACTATCTCTGTCTTCCAAGATTGTTTCCTCCACAGAGGGATATAGTCCAGAAAAGACAGTCCAGAACAAAGTCCATCCATACCTCTGCTTGAAAGACATGCAGAAGTATGAGGGACCCATAGGATAGAGAATTATCTCCCAAGACCCACCATAAATCACATATTTAAAAACTGATCTTTTCTTCTACCTCAATCAGTGCCACCACCTCTCACTGAGACTGCTGCTGTAGGATTCTAAATGGTCTGTTTCCACTACCATCGCCTTGCAATCCATTTTCTACACGTAATAGTCAGAATGCTATTGATTTTTAAAAATTTTATTTTTATAGATTTAGGGGGGTGCAAATGTAGTTTGGTTACATGGATATATTATATAGTAATGAAGTCTGGTCTTTTAGTGTACCCATCCCCTGAATAGTGTACACTGTACCCAATAGTTAATCCCTCACCCCCTTTCCACCCTCTCAGCTTTGGAGTCTCCAATGGCCATTTTTCCACTCTGTACAACGATGCGTATGCATAGCTTAGCTCCCACTTATAGGTGAGAACATGTGGTATTTGATTTTCCATTCCTGAGCTACTCTTCACTTAGGATAATGGCCTCCACTTCCACCCAAGTTGCTACAAATGACATACGGTGTGTGTGTGTGTATATATATATATATATATATATACACACACACACACATACATACATATATATACATATACATACACACACCGCATTTTCTTTATCTACTCCTTGGTTGATGGACAAGTAGGTTGATTCCACATCTTTGCGACTGCGAATTGTTACGATAAACGCGTAAGTGTATCTTTTTGATATAATGACTTGTCTTCCTTTGGGTAGATACCCAGTAGGATTGATGGGTCGAAAGGTAGGTCTACTTTTAGTTCTTTGAGGTATCTCCATATTGTTTTCCATAGAGGTTGTACTAATTTACATTCCTGTGAACAGAGTATAAGTATTCCCTTTTCGGCGTACTTGTGCTAACCTCTGTTGTTTTTTGGCTTTTTAATAATGGCCATTCTGACTGGAGTAAGATGGTATCTAATTGTGGGGTTTCTTTTCTTTTAGAGACAGATCAAGTTAATATTGATATGTGAGGTTTTGTCTCTGTCATAATGTTGTTACCTAATCACTTTGTATTCTCAATTGTGTATTTGTTTTATGAGGCCTGTGACTTTGATGGCTTCATATGTTTTTATGCTGTGCTATCAACCTTTCATTTCCATGTTTAGAACTTTCTCGAGCATTTCTTTTTTTTTGAGACAGAGTCTCACTCTGTTGCCCTGGCTAGAGTGCCATGGCATCAGCCTAGCTCACAGAACCTCAAACTCCTGGGCTCAAGCGATCCTCCTGCCTCAGCCTCCCAAGTAGCTGGGACTACAGCAACGCACCACCATGCCTGGCCAATTTTTTCTATATATTTTTAGTTGGCCAATTCATTTCTTTCTAAATTTTAGTAGAAAATTTATATATTTTTAGTTGGCCAATTCATTTCTTTCTAAATTTTAGTAGAGATGGGGTCTCGCTCTTGCTCAGGCTGGTTTCGAACTCCTCACCTTGAGCTATCCACCCGCCTCCATCTCCCAGAGGGCTAGGATTACAGGTGTGAGCCACCGCACCTGGCTGAGCATTTCTTATAGAATTGTTCTAGTGGTAACAAATTCTGTTAGCATTTGCTTGTCTGGGAAAAACTATTTATTCTTCATTTATGAAGCTTAATTTAGCAGGATACAACATACAACATTTTTTGGCTGACAGTTCTTTCCTTTGAGAACATTGAAAATAGGATCTCCAATCTCTCTTGGCTTATAAGGTTTCTGCCGAGAAGTCTGATGCTAGTGTGACGGGCTTTCCTTCATAGGTAATTAGATGTTTTTGTCTTGATTTTAAATGTTTTTCCTTTACTCTGACCTTAGACAGTCTGATGACTATATGCCTTGGTGGAGACTTCTTGCGATGTATCTTTCTAGTGTTTACCAGAGTGGTGTTCTTAAAATGTAAATCAGATTGTCTTTAAATCTCTTCTTCAATGACCTCCTATTACACTTTTTAAATATCCAACTCTATTTAGCATGAGATTCTATAAGTTCTGGCCTCTACCTCCTTTTCTGATCACAAGTTCTCCCACTTTCCTCCCTCATTCACCATGCTACAAACCCCTAGACTTTTTTTCTGCCTTCTAATATTTCCTTCTCAAGGATTTTGCTCTTCTATTATCTTTGCCTGAAAGACTCTTCCCTCAAATCTTTGCAAATTCTTGTCCTTAACAAGGCCTTCCCTGACCCCTAACTAACTTCACTAATTCTGTCTCCAGCTGTGATTGCAGTTTAAGCTATCTATTGAGTTTTTAATTTTAATTATCATTTTGTCTAATTCTGTATTATTCTTTTGAAAATCCACTAAGACCTTTTGAAAATGGTTTTCTGTTCCTGCAGGCATTTTTAAGCTTGTCTTTTCTGTCTTTAAACATGATTTGTTTTAAACATATAAATTTATACTTATATTTACATTAAAATATGTCTCTCATTATATCAACATTTGAAATATATATATCTGTTTTTGTTGCCTATTGTTTCTGCTGGTTATTGCTCATGGTACCTTATTTCCTTGTGTACTGAATTATCATTGACTGTGAACTGCTCTTTTCTTTGAAAAATTCTACGTGGAAGATTTTTGAGGCCTAGGATATAAGTAGGTTTCTACATAGGGGACTTGTGTTTACTTTTGCCATGTTACACAGAGTACTATTGGTCCTGGAAATTAAGGTTAAATTCAAGACTTTAAATTTGGGGGGGCCTCCCCAGAAATGTGAATTTTGCCTATAAAAT
Source organism: Cheirogaleus medius (assembly GCA_008086735.1). Classification (NCBI taxonomy): domain Eukaryota; kingdom Metazoa; phylum Chordata; class Mammalia; order Primates; family Cheirogaleidae; genus Cheirogaleus; species Cheirogaleus medius. The sequence continues at coordinate 6,156,749 of VBSM01000142.1, forward strand.
CTCATTCAAGACAGGCTTGAGGTTGCAACTTCTCAGGGATAGCTTTGTTGTTTTTTTCCCCGCATACCTTGCTTTTTCCAACGTAAGATAACTTTCAATTCTCACAGTCCCTTGAGGTTGAAGGAGAAGAAGGAACAGAGAGGGTTTATTATTATTTCACTCTTACATCCTTACACATGTACTGGAACACTTCGAGGTCCCAGATATAGTGGGAATTTACTCATTAGACTGCCTAGCTTTATGTTAGATGGGCTCTGTCTCCTGTCCTTCACACCCCACCAAGCGTTGAAAAATTAAGCTAGCTTCAGCATCACAGCTTTGCTTATCTTCCCATTTTTTCCTTTTACATGAATCGTGGCCTGATGTTTCCTTACTATTTTTTCAGCATTTTGATGCATAAACAGACACCCAGAAATACAACATTTGTAGTTATTTTCAGTGAGACGGTTAGTAGAAATATTAATACATTGGTAGCCATATTACAGATGTGGAACTCATAGAAGCCACCATATTTCCAAAATATTTATGGAATCCCTCTTTTCTATTCCTATGGCTCCTGCCCTAGTTTAAGTCCTTGTTTCCTACCTTAACTGTTGAAATAGTCTTTTCAACAGTTTTCTTCATCTTGAGTCATTCCCCATTAATTTCATGTTCTACCCTGATGACACTTTGTAAAATACTGACCTATCGTGTGACTCCTTTACTTAAAAATAATGATGGCTCCCTTTTGCATATGGAAGTCAAACTCTAGTCTCGTCCCAACTTACTTTGATTCACATGCAATCACTTTCTTTTCCACACATGAAAGTTTAATGCTTATTCCTAAACCATCATATACTTTCATATTTTCAAGCCCCTGTTCGAACAAACTCTCCTACCTATATGTACTGTTTTCTGCTTGGAAAGTTTCTTCTCATTCTTCATGGGCCAGGTCTAGTATCTTCCCTTGTCTGAGACCAGCCTTTATTCACCCAGGAAGAATTAATCCTTTCTTCTATTAGTCTACCATATAACTCATTAGCATTTTGTTTGCATGGTCATCTCTAGTCAAAATAGAATGTCAGCCTGAATAAATTCAGGAAATGAGTGTTATTTAGTTTTAAAATTTCTAGCCTTTAGCATAGTTCCTGCTACAAAGCCAGTGCTTAATAAATAAATGAATAAAGGCAGTTGTCTTTATAAAAGTCTCATGTGCAGTTTTTTTTTGTTTTAAATTCCCCACCTATGGCAGTATAGTCACAGCATTTCAGAGTTAAAAGGCACTTTAGAAGTCATTATTAGTACAATTGCTTTTATGAGTGTCCAAAACTAAGGCCCAAAATGGTTAAAGTGTAAAACTACACGAAAACTCAATGGATGTTTGTTTCGAAAACGAATACTATTTATTCACTGCTTGCTGAATACCAGCCATTGCTAAGTATGTCCACATTTTATTTCATTTCCCCCACGACCCTACGAATCAGGAATATTTGCTTCATTTTATGCAGGGTTTTATAAGGGATAGCAACTAAAGTTTGTGATCTGAAATAATGCCACGGGTTCAAGTTATTGGACCTTTTCCTGGCCCCTGGCACCTTCTCCTTCAGCCAGTTTCTGGCTGCCATGAAGAGGAAAGGTTTTATTGCCTCCTTAACACCTTCTGGTTACTCTAGGCTCTTAATTTTTCTCCCCCAGGGCTGTTTCCCAACTTAGGGGCTAGAGCTCAGAGCCTCTGTGCATTTTCTACTTTTATCAAAATGGTGGCGACTCACTTCCTAAAGCTGTCCCCCTGCTCACTGAGAGCCCTTCTTCCTGGAAAACAATTCTTACATCTGGAACTCTGGTTTCTTAAAGGGACCATATCCTTTTTATGTCTATTTTATATGTATTTTGAATATATTTCCTCCCACATCCTATCAACCAAGTCTGAACAATTAACTGATTTAAACAAACATCCTCTGATTCCATCAGGATTCCTTCAGTCATAACAGTTTTCTAATTTTGTGGTTTATATCTCAATATACCAAGTTACCCCATACTACATAGGTTTTCTAGTTTTCTCAACTTCTATAACACTTTTTTTTTTTATGGAATCTGATAAGGCTAAAATCGTTGGAGGTATTCAGTATTGATAAATTAGGCACGATTTGGGAGCAATTAGCTATAGAAAGCCTCAGTAATTCAACCTAGATAGCAATAACCAAACTTTTGTTGTTTTTAATAGTAAAAATATTGTTTTCCTTAACATGGGTGTCATTATCACTACCCTGGTCAAGTATTAAGAAATCATGGAATTCTTAATAAATGGAAAAGGAATGAGAAAAAAAATGGAAAATCTCCATTAGGCAAATGCTGTTATAAGGCAAAAGCCATCAATGATGTCAAAATTAATGAGCAAAAGTATAATGACAAACAGCATACTGGTATTGTCTGAAAGTATCTCCTCACCACATAATTTTTAATAACAAAGGGAGAAAACGTAGCTCTACAGTGAAGAAGGCTGGTAGATATCACATTAACCAAATGAGCAATGTTAATAACATTAGGTAGAAATCCTATTGATGTTATAGAATCTCTTATGTGATGGACGTAGAAGGGCACAATATCACTTCTGTGATGTTTTTGCCAAAAATGTATAACTTCCGTCTAATCCTGGAAAACTTCAGATGAACTCAAATTGCAGGAAATACTACAAAATGATCAATTGTCAAGGTCCTGAAAGATAGGAAGGACTGAGGAACCATCACCAGCTAGAGGAGATTAAGAATGCATGACAGGCCAGGGGCGGTGGCTCACACCTGTAATCCTAGCACTCTGGGAGGCCGAGGCGGGAGGATCACTCAAGGTCAGGAGTTCAAAACCAGCCTGAGCAAGAGCGAGACCCTGTCTCTACTAAAGATAGAAAGAAATTAATTGGCCAACTAAAAATATATAGAAAAAATTAGCCGGGCATGGTGGCACATGCCTGTACTCCCAGCTACTCGGGAGGCTAAGGCAGGAGGATGGCTTGAGCCCAGGAGTTTGAGGTTGCTGTGAGCTAGGCTGATGCCATGGCACTCTAGCCCGGGCAACAGAGTGAGGATCTATCTCAAAAAAAATGCATGACAATGCAACATGGAATCCTGGATTGGATTCTGGGTGAGAAGAACACATTAGTGAGAAAACAAGTGAACCTGAATAAGGTCTGTAGTTAATAGGATAGTATCAACGTCAATGTCCTGGTTCTGATCACTGTACTATGGTTATAGAAGATGCTAGTATTAGAGTCGGCTGGGTGAGTTCTATACAAGAACTCTCCGTACTATTTGCGCAACTTTTCTGTAAGTCTAAATTATTTCAAAATAAAAAGTTAAAAGTAGTCAGAGAATTCCAAAATATAAAGATTTCTGGGCTGTTTATCCTCTTCAATTTATTCCAGGTGGAAGGAAAGAAAAGCTTGAACTGAGTCAGTGTCTTGCACTTCTGTGAGCTGTGTAGACAAGGAGAAGTAAATAGATGAAAATAGTTCCTGTTTTAAGAGCTTACAATACGCTTGCTGTCCCAGCCCCAGCAAGTAAATTCTCACCTCTTTCTCCTGTCCTGACACCACCAACTCCTCAGTGTTGTCAACTTCCTTCACCCCAGTGTAGCCAGAGTTTGTTTGGGCTGTTTGTAACCAGACAACCTGTCCATAGACGGACAGAGTTAGAGCTAGCTTCCCATTTCTGAATTCTTGTCTATCTTTCTCCTTAATTTCCTTTTATTTTTATTTTATTTTGGTCTTATCTCTCTTATAGTTCTTCATTCAGAAATAATACCTTTCCTGTGTTCATGATATCTCTATTTCTCTCCCTAAGTCTCCCTTAAATGTCTAATCACATCTATTCCTATCAGCTGTCAGTTTCCAGTGCCAATTAACATATCTACCTTCACTCTTTGATTTCTGCTTTTAAAAGCATGTTGGTGGCCAGGCGTGGTGGCTCACGCCTATAATCCTAGCACTCTGGGAGGCCGAGGCAGGAGGATCGCTTGAGGTCAAGAGTTCGAAACCAGCCTGAGCAAAAGCGAGAACCCGTCTCTACTAAAAATAGAAACAAATTAATTGGCCAACTAAAAA
>VBSM01000142.1:6160923-6173925 GCA_008086735.1 Cheirogaleus medius
AAAAAAAAAAAAAAAAAGCACGTCGGTGCACATTCTTTTATGTGACCCTGTGACATAGGTGGGCCTGTTGTCACCGATCCTATGTACAAAGAAGGAAACTGAGTCCCAGGCGTGTTCACTGACTGGCCAAAGGTGCAAAACAAAACTGGGGGCTCCCGAGCACTGAGCCCCTGCAGCTGTGGCACCCCAAGGGCTCCTTTAGCCCGGGGAAGCAGTGCCCAGCGGGTCGTGGCACCAGAAGAGGGCACAGTCCCCAGTGTGGTGACAGACGCAAGGAGCAGATCTTCGTGGGAGCGGGACGAGACCTCTCTCCACGAGTTCACCCTGGCGCAGCTGAGCCCAGCGACACTGGGTACAAAGAGCAGCAAAGACCTGTGTCCTCCTTTCGATTTCCTAATGAAAAATCACAGCTTTATAGACCACCCCTCCCCATAATTTCTCTTTCCCAAACAGAAAATTCTCACAACTGTCATAGCTCCTATTTTTCAAAAGGTAAAAATAAAGGGAAAAAAAGGTTCGTTATTCCAGTGCATTTTGCTCTCAAAACACACAGTGATTAGAGCGAGCTATGGCACTTGGCAGTGAGTGCCAGACCACCCTTCGGTTTTGTCTCTTCCATTCTTGGAGGCCATGGGAATTCCTGGCGCTCAGCTTTCTGTTTTCACAGCTTTGCCCGGGCACCTGTTCCAAAAGCAATTGAAAGGGCTTCACTGGATCCTGATTCTTAATTTTCAGCTCACAAGCAAGAATGTTTAGGATTTAAGGTATAATAGTATATTTTACAGTGTAAGAACTGAAGCTTTTATGTGGGATTATACCATGAAACACTTTGCACGATTTCGTGAAAACAGTATTATTTAAAAGGGATTTTTGCCCTTTCTGCAAAAAGACAAATACAAGCACACACGATAACCACGCAAGGAGGAAAAAATACATATCTGTATGCGCTTTTATTATTCTGAACTGTTCATTAGATTGTTAACTTTTCCCTTATGGAATCCTGTAGAGAGTAAATGTTTTACACGTACTGTTTCATCAAACAATGAAAGGATAAATTAAGGAGTAATTACTTCAGTATTTTCAGATATTTGCCCACCTATGTGAATCAAATATCCTTTCAATACTACGACTGTGCATGAATAATTCACGAAGGCGTCAAGAATAAAATTATTAAATTAAGTTCTAATTAATTCAGTGCATAAATTAAACAGGGTCCAAAACTGTTACCTGAGCTTTGGGTCAAGTTCCTGCAAAGCGGATTTGTACAAAATAGTCATGGAAAAGCGAGCCCTTTATTAAAAGATTTTAGCTGATTTGGAGATGAGCAGGGGAAAAAAGAAAATAATTTTGAGAAGGTGTCTTCTGTCTTTTTTTGGATTAAAAGAAGAAGTCAAGCTTAAACAACTATAAATTTGCTTTAAACTATAAACTCAAGCTTTCATTTAGAATTCACTCAAGAAAGCAAAGCCACAGTGGCAAGTGGCGTGGGGCTGTTTTCACTGGGGTCTAGTCAAGGGCACTAAGATGGGAGCAAGGATTGGCCAAGGCATGGACTGGTGCAGTATCACCCAAAACAAGGCAGGGAGCAAAAACAGCCCTGGAATTCCAGTGTGTAGGGGCAGATACCAAAACTGTGCAAGTTTTGCTAAGAAACTGACAATAGGAGAGGGGAGCAAAGAGGTTGCTAAGCAACGCTGAATAGGGCGGAGGGAGCGGTTCCAGGAGACATGGCAGCCCCCAGGGTCACAGGCTGGGAATGGCTGTGGGCCACAGGTCCCTGGAGGACGGAGGGTGGGGCTAGGTCACCAAAGGGGAAGTGCCCGATGACATGCGTGGGCGCTGGTCACAACTAGACTTCAGAGACTAGGTACAAAAGATAAAATAGACATTCTCCAGCACAGAAGAATGTCATTCTGTCTGTTGACAATGGGTTCTGAATTATGCATGAAATGGCTTGTCTAAAATCAAGGAGGACGCACAATCAGCTTCTTTCAGAGCGTTTCCCCAAGGACCAAAGAAGAAACAGTAATAAACCTTCTCATGTATACAGAACTTCACAAGAAAACAAAAATATTTATGTTTGTTCACTTTATAGAAAGTCAAAAATACCAGATTAAAAGCTCTCTTATAGTTTAACATTCAGGATTATTCCCCTTTAAAGTACAGATATTTGAAAACTGCACCTTTCCAATTTCTTTTGTTGTTACTAAATTGTTGACATACGTGTCAACAAAAATGACAGTGGACACACACTGATAGAAAGTTCTTGTAGCTCTATCTGGAAAAGTTGTTTACAAGTTACTTCTTCGTCTCATAATTTCTGTGCTTATAAATGAAATAGCCAGGAAGAGCAAAATAGTCATTTAAACAGTAAAAAAAAAATATTTCCAGTCTCTTAGAAAGATTTACTTGCCTCATCAACTAAACTGTACTGTCCTAGAATTGTAAAACAACTTAATAAAAATAACATATAGTTCACTGTTTTTCAGATGATGCGTTTTGATTTTCATATTGTAAGATTTTCTTTAAACATAAAGTGTTAGTCTTAAAAAATTTTGGAAACCTCGGACCTAGTCTACATTGAGGTTCAAGATCATAGAGTATCTAAATGGCAGTGTCATGACTAGAATCTGAATTTCCTGACTTCTACTGAGGGCTATTTTCATCAGAGCATATTTAGGCAAGTAAAACAAAGTTGATCAAACTGATATTGAGCCTTAAAAAATTCTAATATAGTGTAGTTCCAGATTTTGCCAGTATATTTATAATAAATGACAATTAAAACAAAAGAATCTATAAGATCTACAATCTTATTTGTTTAATAAAGAAAAAATCCCCAATTTGTAATACTAATCCAAATATAAACCTTACGTCTCAGGCCACGTTGCACTGCTGAATTAATATTTTACCCCCTGGAAATAAAGGTATAGTGGAAATATATACTACAACTATGGAGGAAGAGTTGTGTTAATGTCATAAAAATCAATACCACAAGTTTTCAATTTTATACCAAAAATATAAAATGTAAATAGATAATACTACATTAAGAAATTATGCAGAAAACCTATTAAATGTTTAAAGGACCCTAAAACTGCCACCAACTAATGAAGTATTCCCTCTCTTGTAAGCATTAGAACAAGAGCCAATATAACCCAATATCCCAAATTTTTTTAAAAGAAAGAAAAAAAATTCTAAAGAACAGAATTACTGAAAAATTATAAAAATGGCTTCGTTATGGATGAAAAAGTAAACGTATTTAGTATTCTAAACATCAAACCTATTTGCACTACTGTAAACCATAAGCAAAGTAATTATCGGAAGAACATGAGGGTTGAAGATAGGATGTTTTAATTTAGGATTAAATTAAGAACTTGGAAAATCTTCAAATTCCATAACAGAAACCTAAGAATACATAATCCTAAGAAAGTTCTGTACAGTTTATTTGCTTTAAACAAAGTTGGAAAAAGTACACATATTGTATTCTTCACGAAGCACATTTCTACAGTGGTTTCTTGAAGAAGGACTGCAATTTGGAAACGAAAATGAAATCATTTTTAAATGCGGCATATTGTATAGACTACCAATGTACTTGTGAATCAAGACAAAACATTGATTTATGTGAGACATTTCTGTAATGTTAAAGTGAACACAACATCATTTTGCTCAAATATTTACTGCCAATATGAAAGATTTCTTTAACGGTATTTGTGAATCGTTTTAGTGAGTTTTTGAATTTCAAAGAGAGCTCAGTTAAAGAGGCCTTTATTGTTAGGAAGATGTGGGAATCTCAGTTTTCTAACAGGTGTTCTCAGAAGGGCACGTGGTACATAGAAATAAAGTTGGGTTCTACCATCAGGGGACAAAGTTCCTACTTTGATTAACTTCTTTGTATCCATCCAAGTTGACTGTGGAGTCAGGCTGTCTGGTTTGGAATCTTGAGCTCACCCCATGCTAGTCATGTGATATTATTATTACTGAAAGATTATTTTTGAGTTATTCATCGCTTTTGTCTATTATTCTTCTTGGAAGAACTTGTGACTAGTGGCACTTCGTATTGGTCCCATGGAGTTACTCAAGGCTTAAGGTAGTGCCTTAAATAGGATGAAAAATATTTGAGAACCACAAGAGATCACCTTTTACTGTGATGGGCAATTTATTGGAGAGATGAACAGCTCAAGTGGAGATTAGCCTGATAGCATTTAAACACTTCAGCTCACCACAATAGCGACAGTAGGTGGCTACAAAATGATCACAGTGGTACGGTGTATATTACGGTGAATTTTATGCGGTTATGACTTAATACTGTATCTTTATATTTGTTTCCATTTCTCTCGACTGCAAATGGCACCATGTATGGTCTCATAGTGTGTGTGTAAGTTTTGATGAATTTTAACTTTTTCTAATAGATTTGTGTATATTTTATAGTAATCAATGAAAAAATAGGCTAATACCTACATATTTTTTGCATTCATGACATACTTTTTCTTAATTTTTTTTCAATATTTCCAGCCTATGCAGTTTGCCTGCAAATTTTCTCAAATTGTTGCAAATCTCCATGAAATTTTCTAATATACTTATTGAAAAAAACCCTGCATATGAATGGACACGTGCAGTTCGGTCATGTTGTCCAATGGCCAATTTTCATCTAAAACATGAACTTTCTGTAAGAGTTCAACCATTGGTTATTTAAATTAGAAAATGTTACTTGTACAACTTTGTTTTACTTAATATTTTTTGAAAAAATCGTAAATATTTCAATGTGCCTTAGGGCTCATCAGCAGTTATGCAAAGAAAATAAACAAATTGAGCAAACAAATGTATTTTAGCAGGTGGCATTATTTAGGTGTTGCTCTTAGTTCCATCATTTAGAGATGTCACAGAGAAGAGCAATGATAATTTTTATATTTCTTGGACCAAAAATCCTTTTAAAAATGAAATTTACTAGATGTATAATTGCAAACAAATTACATAGTCTGTATGTTTCAGCCTTCTCATCCGTGAAGCGGGGATATTAAATATAGTACCTATCTTATAGGTTTGAAAGAAATAAAAGGAATAATTCATACAAAGTATTTAGCATAATGCCAAGCATGTAGGAGGGATTTAAAATAGCTGTTATAATTGTTAATGATAAAATCAACAGGAAGGAAAAGATGAGGAAGCCTCATGTCAATGGAAATAATTGGCACCTACATGGGTAAAACAAGTAGGAAGTATCAGCAACTATGGAAGTTAATTCAAGATTTTTCTATGTAGTAAATCTGAATTAAATCTTAGTATTTTAAAATGCATCTCATATCACAATTCAAAAATACTCATGTTTCATGTGCTGTAAAATATGTCAATAAAAACGGGAGGTAGAGCTTAATTTTCACTTAATTCATATGTGATAAATCAGTTATGTAAGGAAATTGTTTTTTAAGTTATAAAACTCCATAAATGTTGATATAAAATTATAGATGATTATAACATTTATAACCTCCTTCAAAAATATTTGGCCTGGAAAATTATATTTTCATAATATATGCATATTTCTTTTTCATTACATACCTATTACGTATATCATGATTTTTTCTAACTGATTTGGTGATTTATGGTTTGCAAATATCCTCTCTAAGATTGTGCCTTATTTTTTCATAAACAGTCTTTGATGAACCTAGGTTTTATGTTTTAATGAAGAATTTATCAGTATCTTCCTTTATCTGTGTGTTATATTTTAAAACTCTTCTGCTATCTCAAAGTAATAAAAAAAATTTTCCTATATTTTATTCTAACATTTTTGAAGGTTTACTTTTCACATTACAACTTGATATACTCAAAATAAGTTTTTGTGTGCGATGTAAATTATAAATCCAATTTTCCGCTATATGGGCAACCAATAATAGCACTATTTATTGAAAAGCTGACTTTCTCCAGCTCATCTGCAAAGCCACCTCTATTACAGATCAAATTTTCATGTGTTCATGCTTTTGAATCTTCTAGTTGTTCTTATTGATCTATTTGTCTATCCCCGAGTCAAAACTACTTCCATTTCTGTTATAAAACATATTGGTTATACAAAAGATTTACTGCAAGGAGACTTAAGCGAATTAAATCTTTCGGGGCATTAATAACAACTTAGTTTTAAAAAATATAACTCACATCATATATCAGGAACTATCTATCCTGCAAAAGCATAATGCTACATTTACTGCATGATCATTGGTTTTAACATTTACTTGTAACGAGTGAAAACTCTGATCATTTAACAATATCTGTTGAACTCAATACATAGAAGTGCAATGACTTAGTGGACGGCCAACAATCATTAGATGCGGAAGTTCTGCATTTTTGTTAGAAACCAAGTTTATTACTTAGTAATTGTACTTTAAGTTATTAACTCTTAAGACAAAGGTGTGTTAAGCCAAAAATTGTCCTAGTCCAAAGCTCAGAGCTTCTAGGAGTGGCCTAGGAGCTCTAGGGTGGGGAAAAGGGGGCGATTCTATTTTTCATTCTCAAGTTGTTTTCCTGTTTTAAGTTTTTCAAAATATGCACACAGACCGAAGTGTTTGCGTTGAGACCAGCGACAGTTATCAGCACACACAGGGCTCTTACTGCAGCAGGTGGACCTGCTCTCTGATGAGGGGGAGAAAGGAAATCAAGGGATCAGAACAGAACCTCCAGGTGCTGTTGAGGATTTTTGAGACAAGAGTCTGGCTCTGTCACCTGGCTGGAGTTCAGTAGCGTCATCATAGCTCACAGCAACCTCCAACTCTTGGGCTCAAGCGATCCTCCTGCTTCAGCCTCCCAAGTAGCTGGCACTACAGGTGGATGCCACCACACCCAGCTAATTTTTCTATTTTTAGTAGAGATAGGGGTCTCACTCTTGTTCAGGCTGGTCTCGAACTCCTTAACTCAAGCGATCCTCCCACCTCAGCCTCCCAGAGTGCTGGGATTACAGGCATGAGCCACCGCACCCGGCCTCGAGTATCTTTTTAACATGTTTATGGAAAACTGGCATCTCATTTTGAATTTATAGGAAATTCATTGCACAAAAGTCGATCGGGAAGGAAGAAGCAGAAAATGAGTCTTATCTATGGGAACTGAGCTTTAGAGAGAGTTCAGGGCGTGCACAGTTTAAATGCGAGCCCTCAACATGTCATGATGATTTGGAGGTTAGAATCCAGAAGCAATTTTTGCTGAGATTCAAAAGAGAAAGGAAAGCAGATTCCGACAAAGATGACAAGCACAAGCACCCAAAACGGATGGACTCCTTGAACCCACACATACTGGGACAATGTGCTCTTGAAATGTTTCCGAAGGCACACTCAGTCCCTAAACTGAATAAAGTTCCTGTTGGAATTAAAATGTTTTTGAAAATTTGTATTGTTCTCAGTGGCTATTTCTGAACTTTCTTTTATTCAGGACTCTGTAACTTCCTTTTATGAAAACTCTAACATTTCAGGTTCATAACAACAACAAAAAAAAACTTTAAGAAAATAATGATATACCATGGTAAACCTCAGAATATCTCCCAACTCAAAGAGAACCATGTATTCTCAGGGCTGCCTACTCAAGGAAAAGAAATTAACAATGACAATAACTCACATTTTAAAGTGTTTTACTAGGTACAGGTAGTGACGTATACTATTGTCAATAAACTTCAACACCCCACGAGGTATGGTAATATTACTTTTTCTGTTTGAAAAATAAGAAAACTGAGGCTTAGATGCATTAAGAATCTAAGTAAGTTCCTAACGTATTTCTAGTAAGGGTGTGGATAGATTCAGAATTAGGGTTGATTTGACACCAAAGCCCACACCATTTGTTCCTAAGCAAGTTGGGATTAATATAAGCATTTGCAGGAGCCATGGTAGGCAGATAATGCCACCCCCCCAAAAGATGTCCATGTCCTAATCTTCAGGACCTGTGTACAGAAAACCTACATGACAAAAGGTACCTTGAAGATGTGATTACATTAAGGATCTTGAGATGGAGAGATTATCTTAGATTATCAAGGCGGGTCTAATGTAATCACAAGAGTCCTTATGCATGAAAGATGGAGGTGGAAGAGTGAGAATCAGAAGAGGAGATGTAATGGAGGGAGCAGAGGTCACAGGGACGCAGTCACTGGGAGGAGGCCAGGAGCCAAGGGATGCAGGCAGCCTCCAGCAGCCAGAAAAGGCAAGGAACAAATTCTTGCCTGGAACCTCCTCAAGTAGAGCACAGCCCAACCAACACCTCGATCTTGGCCCCATAAGATCCAATTTGGACTTCTGATCTTCAGAACTGTGAGAGAATAAAACTGGGCTCTTTTTAAGCCAGCAAGCTTGTGGTCATTTGTCATAGCAGACATCTGCTCCCGAGTAATCAGAGCCCGATTTCGATGTCTAGAAACGCAAGTACTTTGCAAATGTCTTGTTCAATTGAATCAACGGGGTCTAATGTAGAATCTGATTTTAAACCCAAAGCATGAGATGCAAAGGGACATTGATATATTATGGGTTTGCAAAGACTTCTCAGTTCTAGGGTCCTCTCAAACTGAGAATAATCCTGGGATTCTCTCTGCCAAAGCAGCCAATGAATGCCCCATTTCTCAGTGGCTGTCAAGCGTCCCCAAAAATTTCTGCTTTGTTTACAATGAGGCCATGAATGGGCATAGACCCCCTGTGAGGAGCTACCATCACGGTGTGACGTCAGTCTTAGGCAAGGTTAAGTACCTAAGACCTGGTGCCCACTGTCCTCCTCCCACGCGGCATCTAGCACGTTCCACGTGCAGACTCAGTTCTGTGATAGTTGGTTGATTTGCCGCCTCCCCTACATGAATGGAAGTTCATTAGACACAATTGTTATTGTGCACATCTTGAAAGCCTGTTCGAAGCTCTCAGTCTGCCCTGGGACGTTCCCAAGCCACACCTCGGGCTCCAGCTCCACGGACCATCTGCTGGGGAGCAGCGAGATGTCACCGAGTAAGCGGCAGGGCCACCTGCCATGGGACCCCACCCATTTACCCAATAAGCATTTACTGAATGTTCTCACAGAGCTTCCATTCACGTAGGAGAGGCAGCAAATCAACCAACTATTGCAGAACTGAGTCTGCACGTGGAACGTGCTAGATACCACGTGGAAGGGTGACAGTGGGCGCCAGGTCTAGTCTGGTGCCCACTTTTATTCAGTATTCTGTAACTTCCTTTTATGAAAACTCTAAAATTTCAGGTTTATAACAACAAAAAAAAACTTTAAGAAAATAAAGACATGCCATAGCAAACCTCAGAAAATCTCCTAACTCAAAGAGAACCATGTATTATCAGGGCTGCCTACTCAAGGGAAAGAAATTAACAATGACAATAATTAATTTCTTGCTAAGAGAAATGCTAAGAGACTTAGCACTAAGAGACTTAGAGTCACTTAGCGTTCAGGGGCAGATTAGAACATGTTTTGAAAATGGCTTATGAATGCAAAGAACCAGATAAGATCTTGTCATACAATGTGATCACAAAGTGAAGGCAAAGCTCTGACGTCGCGTGCAGACGCGATTTCACGAGCGTGTGGGATTATTGCTTTAGAAGACATAACGTTTCCGAAAGGTAAACCTGAGAGCCATGTTCCTGCTTAAATCTGTGCAATGGTTTCTCCTGGCCCACAGGCCCGGAGGATGGTGCCCAACTCCCTCCCGCAGCCCACACTCCCCTCTTGCTCCCAGCCTTCCCTCCGTTAGCTCCCATCTGTCCTCTCTGTCCCCCCAACCCCCATGAGCTCTGACCACCACGTGCGTTAACTGCATATTTGTTTATTAAATTGTGATGTCTCTAGAGCGTGGCATCCTATATGCTCACAGAATCGTGTTTCCACAGGACTTCAGAGCTCTGGGCATGCAAAGTTGCATTTATGGGCTGGGGACACGGAACGGGGGAGGGAAGGAAAAGGTGGCACTCTGTGTGGATGACAGAGGTGGCGGCTACTGGGCTGCACAGAACTGCTAAAGAGGAAGAAGAGGACCAGGGAGGTTCCAGAGGGCAGCGCCTGAGCAGGTCCCTCTCGGGTCCCCTTACTCACCGGGGGCCAGCCTAGGGCAGTTGGTGTGACACATCAAAGCTGCAGGGAGGGGTTGGGACACTATGAATTGAACATTTGTGCCTCCTCCAAATGCCTACGCTGAAACCTTCATCTCCAGTGTGATAACATGACAACGCAGGGGCTTGGAAAGTGACCAGGCCATGAGGGTGGCGTCCCCATGAATGAGATTAGTGCTTTCCTAAGAGATGAGAGAGACACGATCTTTCTCGTTGTCTCTGCCACATGAAGACACAGCCAAGAAGAGACCCCTTAGCAGGCACCAGCCAGCACCTTGATCTTTGGCTTCCTGGTCTCCAAAACCAGGAGAAATAAATTTCTATTGTTTGCGCCACCCCCGCCTATGGTATGTCTGTCACAGTAGCGCAAACTGACCAAGACAGGGGCAAGAATTTCACGAAAGCTCAGCCAGTGTTCACCACGCTGTGCCCTGGTGCAAACTCCACCTGCCTCGAGGCAGAAGCATCTTTCTCTGGGATAAAGATGCTCTCTGCACTCCACGATGTCTTGGGGCCGAATCTTCCCCAAGGGGACATGTGGACATAGAGGGGCAGGCAGCTTTGTGTAACTCCTCTGCCCAGTGAGGGACTGTCCCATGAGTCGTCTACCCTTAGGAGATACCTTTTTGGATTTGGTACAAGGCCCAAGCGCAGGCTAGCCGAGCCCTACCAGATTGAGACCTTGGGCCACACTGCCCACCTTTCATTAAACCCCAGTTTCATTAAACCTCATCAGTGTCTGCATCTCACGGTTCTCTTCCAAAGCTTCAATAACCCACGTGAGACTGCACAAAAAACATACTCAAAACTCGTAGCAATTCGAAGTGTTTAAAACATTCAGGACCCCGCACCACCATTTTATCTTTTAGAAAAACATGCCTTAGGAACGGTGCCTGTTTCTGAGAGCCTTCTAGAAGGCACCAGAAGTCTCCGAGATGCCTTTTTCCCTTGCCCGTCCTGTTTACATTTCTTAAGTCTTTCTGTTCATACTGTGCCTTTGTGCATTATGCCCTACTAAGGCTCCCTTGTAAAACGGCAGGATGCTGATTTCCTTACACATAGTATAATTCTCACAATGGATATTTAAAATTTATGGCCAAATCTCCCACATGAAGGTGGTCTGGCAGCCATAATTTTTTCCTTCTGTACATAAATGACTATTAACTCGTTGGCGTTTTTGCAGACAGGCTTTGATGAACTATGATATTTTGCTTAAAATCCTTCCAAGAATAATGTCAGACTTCATAATTGCCTTACCCAGGACCACTAGCAAGCAAAAGTCACCTTTACGGCGCGGTTTATGTTAAAAGCAATCAAACTGCGACCACAGACAGAGTTGTGACTACAAGAACATGGAGCAGAGAGCTCCTTTTCTGCAAGATTTTGGGAATGTATTCAGAAGCGACAAAGAGATCAGACTATAAATACCTATAAGTTGATTTTTGCAAGCATAGAAATGTGCAGTGAATGGCTTCCGTAGACCGTTTCAGATTTGAATAAAACCTGGGACATGGTTTGACATGAAAACAAAGGAATAATCAAAATTCAGTCCCAGAGGCAATAAAATTTTTTCCAGTTTGTAGTTGGGGGCTGTTTAGAACAAATGTTCCCCAAATGCCAGACTATGTTAAAAACGTTCACTCATATTCAGAGCAAAATCGGAGAGATTTGAACATTTATACATGTAAAAACAAATGTATACACGTATGTCAGACTTAGAGTGCCAGCAGTCTTTACTGAGGACAAATTGTCAATTATTCTGAGATTGTGCCCTTTCTACTGCTTTGATGGTAGAATGTTCTTTATGTAACGATCTCCATAGTAGATGATAGTTGTCAATCTGGAGAAAGTTTAAAAATTGTCAACCTCTGAATTTTATTTTTTTGGGAAAGTCAAAAGCCCCCAAGCCAAAAATGGACTGCATTTTCTATTTTCCAGGTTTGCTGTCATATCAACGAGCCTGACAAAGAACAGAGTGGGGGACAGGGCGGGGCAGAAGGCACAAGACCTCAGACGTGTTCTCAGACACAACCTCGGAGCAGACAGACAGGTTTGCATGGGGAGCTACAGCCAACCCCATAGAAACCCACTGAGAGGGATCATGAGATTGTTTTCTGTTCAAGAAACATAAAAAAGAAAAAAAAAAGTGAGAAAAGGAAAATAAAAAAAAAAAATCAGGTTCAGCGTGCAATGCGTGGTTCAATGCGTGTTAGGACTTTTATTGAAAACCTTTCTTATACTTTGCATTATTTTATTTATTTAGTTATTTATTTGTTGAGACAGAGTCTCACTTTGTTGCCCGGGCTAGAGTGCAGTGGCGTCAGCCTAGCTCACAGCAACCTCAAACTCCTGGGCTCAAGCGATCCTCCTGCCTCAGCCTCTCAGGTAGCTGGGACTATATGCATGCACCACCATGCGCAGCTGATTTTTTTAATATATATATATTTTTTAGTTGTCCAGCTAATTTCTATTTCTTTAGTAGAGACAGGGTCTCGAACTCCTGAGCTCAAACGATTCTCCCACCTCGGCCTCCCAGAGTGCTAGGATTACAGGCGTGAGCCACCACGCCCAGCCTACTTTGCATTATTTTATACCATCACTAATGAATGAACTTTCTAGCACACATTCAACAGAGAACAGCTTTTGTACCACACAATCTTGGTTAAAATCGCTTTTCCTAGATCGCCCTTTCTGTCCTCAATTATAAAACAAGGGATGGAATCAGTTGCTAAACTACATCCCAACACTAACATTACACACAGACTGGCTTCTTTAGCTAACAAATAATATTTTGCTCCCTAGAATAGCTTGTTTAGAGGGAAGGTTTGAAAGGAAGTTAGTGGCTAGATTGCTAACAAGTGCATATGGTGCCATACACATTTAAAGATCTATTTTCAGGCCGGGCGTAGTGGCTCACGCCTGTAATCCTAGCACTCTGGGAGGCCGAGGC
>VBSM01000142.1:6174025-6205999 GCA_008086735.1 Cheirogaleus medius
AAAAAAAAAAAAAAAAAAAAATCACCCGGCAAGTGGGCAGGCTGCTTGCTTACAATGTCTGAGATAAAAAGTAAATTTTAGGAGAATCGAGACTGTCATGTGGTCCTGACTTATCTGGGAGCGCCACACACACACTCTTTTCCTTATGTTCTTGGAATCAGCAGCCAAGTCCAGCACTCCGATTTACAGACGAGGGCACGGAACCCGGGCTTTGGAAGCAGATCGTGGGACAAGTGCTTAATCTGCCATTTGCTGTTCCGTGAAAGGCACTTAACTATTTTGAACCGCAGAAATGATTAACTTTATTTGAAAGCTAAGAAGACTAAGTATCGTGTTTTTGAATGGTTTTCCCTCCTCTCTCTGGGCTGGAAGTATCTTTGGATACATCTGTGTTCTGCGCACCTGTGCTGTTCTCTTGCCCGAGTTCCATCCCACCGCGATCCCATACGTGACCCCGTTAGACCAGCTCAGTCCCAAGTGACGTCTCTGCCTTATCCTCATAAGCATTTGTTCTGCCATCACCCAAAATCCTTTTGTCTGTCATTCTTTCGTCCCATACGTAAGATTTCCAAGATGCATTGACACTGATCACCTCCCATTGTCAAATTCTAACCTGAGTTAGAAAGAGTGAAACCGTTTGAAAACAGAACACATTCTCAGCCATTGCCTACGTCTCAAATTCTGGTGAGTCCCAAGTATGATCGCACATGCAGAATCATACAGTCCCCCTGCGGTGACACAGAACTTCCATGTAGGACAATTCAGAGACTTGGAAACGGGTATCTCATTGATGGTTGCTTTTTCAATACCCACAAAGAGTGGTTTCATAGTCACAACCAGGACTCGCTTCTGTCCTGCTTGTTAAATAACAACAATATCAATAATAATAACCAGCAGGTATTATCACAGCTGTTTCCTCTTGGACCCCAAAGCATGGCCCTCGTTTTAAGCTGCTAATAAGATCCTGCTCTAATTTTGCTCTGGGCGATGTCCAGACTCGATGGTCAAAATGCTCTGGACACGCTAAGATCCACAGAAGACCCAGGAGTGTTTTTCATCAAAGCCTCGCTTCAGCGATAACCCTGCTCTCTAAGAAGATAAGCGAGGCCCTCCCGCGGCAATCCATTTCAATATCTGTCCGGCGTGGGACTCTCTGGAGATTTATTTGCCCTGAGTCCCCATGATGTCACATAGAGGTGGTGATCTGGAAACAGAATTAGAGAGAAGTGTTTGGGGGAATTATTCTGATAAATGATTGCTCAAGGAGGGTGGCAAAGGGGCGGGGGGAGGACCCAACCCCGATGGGCCTTTCTTACTTGGGATAAATGATCAACCACCAACCATGACCTTTCCAAGCTCATAAAATCGAGCCACGCAAATGGGCACATGCACATGATGTATCTGGAGTCAAAAAAGAGCAGATCTGGAGTATAAAGCATCCTTAGATTTGCTTAGAGGGTGCTGTCTGCAAAGCTTTGAAGATGTTACGTGGCCAGAAAGTAGTTTGAAAAACAAGGCCAATGTCTTCTGGCTTGACAGTATCCCTAGAAGACAAGCAAAGGGCAGGAGGGAGGAGGGCAGCCCAGGAAGCTATTTTATCAGTGGCATTGAACAAAATCTGAGGGTCGCAGCTACACCACCGGTTCAAACTCCCTGCCTCCACCCCAACCCCAACATCAAGGCCAAGTCTCTGTAGCCTTCACTCTCTTAACGTGAACACATTCGTGATCTGTTATGGGGACTCCCTTTTGCTTTTAAACTGTTCCTGCTAGTTTATTTATTTTTGGGGGGGTACAAAAATGTCTATGGTGAACATTACGATGTGATTTCCCAAAAGCTTTGGAGATCTCTAGAACAGGTGAAAATCATTTTAAGACAATCAATCCACCAACCAAACATGGAGACAAAATGCAAGAGTCTTAATATTTTTAACTTCAAGTTTCACAGCACCTTGTCTGGGGGTTTCATGTGGGAGGAGGGCAGAGGTGACTCCCTTCACATCTGTTTCATCTCCTGTGCCCTTCAGCCAGGTATTCGACATCTGGTCATTTCACCTATCCCTTGCTCATCCCAGCCATTAAGAATTCTTCTATCGGAAGCTCCTTCCCAGCACCTAAGAGCTGACTCCAGCAAGGGGTTGCCAGAGACTAATCTCACAGTGCTGTCCGCCCTGTGAAAATGAGCTCCCTCTGGGCCCAAAAACAGCAAAAAAAAAAAAACAAGAAAAGGAAAACTGAAGACTCCTAAATTTTGTATTACGGAAATTACAGGGAGTCCAGACTTGTGAAATTTCATCAAGATGAGAAGCCGACATAATTTTTCTTACAAGCCAAAAATAGAGTGTTCAGGAAGCCCTGCCCTGTGAGCAAATCACAGTAAAAGTCAAAGGTGGTTAGTAATGGTACAGACACCCTTGGCCTTCATTCATTCAGACGCTGGAATGTCGTTCACCGGTTTGCCAGAGACCTGCCTCGAAAGTGGGGGGTGGTGGAGACAGACAGAGGATGAATAACACACACCAACCTAAAGCACTGGTTAAAACTGATTATCATTAGAGTAAAAGCCAAAGTCCTTACAATGGCCGACCAGGCCCTACGTGGACTCCGCACACCTACCCCCTTCCCAGCTCCTTACTCTCTTGTTCCTCCAGCCACACTGGCTCTTTGCTGTTCTTTGAACACGCCAAACTTGTCCCTTTGCCTGGAACAACCTTCCCTAAATATCCACGTGGCTTCCTCCCTCCCTTCCTTTTGGTTTCCCAAACCTACACGCTCTATCCCTCCCCTGTCTTTACTGCATTCCGATTAGCATCTGATATCCTATATACTCAATCGCTAATTTGTTTATTGTGTCCCTCCTGGCTGAACATGAACTTCAGGAGGGCAGATACTAGTGTCTTGTTTGTCACTACATCCTCCACGACTGATGTGGTCCATGGAGACTTCTAGATGCTCCAATACAGCTTTGTTGAATGAGTGAATGCGTGAGAGCCAATATATGTGGCTCATACTCTCTCAACTCCTCGCAGAAATGTGTTCTGGGATGAGAGTTACTATTTTGCTCTTAGAGCTGATAAAAAAAAAAACACATGACTTTATGCAAATGATGGTCTTTCCTCCCCATTCGGAGGTTGAAAACATGGGCCATTTTGTTACCCATCTCTCACCTAAGGATCAACACAATAAATTCCTTCAAGAATCCGGGGCTTAGAGATTCCTCCAGAGTAACACTTCTTTGCATCTTTTGAAATGGACTGTGCAGACCACATAACCCTTTTTCTTAGCTGCCAGGAAAATAACTTAATACCACTGTCTTCACTAAGTCATGGCAAGTGTGGGTGCCTACACGCGCAGGCGGCTGTTCCAATGAAGATTATCTGTGCTTTTGCACTTGCTGGTTAGACTTCACATTGATACAGGAATGTATATCCATTGCCTACCTCTCTAATTCATTGCATGAAACTAGAGGTTCTGTCATTTTACTGTTTCCTAGGAGACCTTCTGGAAATTTCTTCTGAGATGGAGGGAGCTAAAAAATGGGACCAAATATCATGGTGCTAGAATAAACCAAAAGGGGACTCATCTCCCAGAGCGTGGGCAGGGAGAGACAAGAAAGAGAAATGGGGAATTAAAAAAGAGGGACGACCACTGTTGGGAGAAGGGGAATATTGCTCTCTGTGGCCTCGAAACTAACCAAATGGAAAACTACCCTGGAATATCCATTACGCTGCAGAGTACAGCGTTCCTGTTGGCCCCTGTCCAAGCAGGTTTAGTGGGAAAAGTATTAACGCCTGCAAGGTGGTCCCACAGCGAGGTCCCCCAGGACAGAAGCTCCAGTATGGCTGGGGAAAAGGAGGAGGAACGGGCCGATTCCAACACCATGGAGTCTGCTGCGAAGTGACAAGGCACCAGATCATGGAACAAACCATGGCTTCAGCATGGGAGATGGTGGAGGGATGATTGAAACCCCGTGCGTCCCACAGACGGACGCGGAACGAGTGAGCAGGGCTGCCCTCGGGGAACACGATCTACATACCAGAACAGGCTTGGGTTTGTTTAGATCTAAGCCATGGCAACAAATTTTAGCTTTGCAGCTCTCAGAACAGCTGTAGAGCAGGGGCCCGCGATGGTGTTCCCGGACTCCCCACTCTGGGCTCTGTTGCATTATATCTTCAAACAGCACCTAAGTGTTAAACCTTCAGTTCATTTGCACAGCCCAGCTAAGAAAACAAAGCAACTCCCAGACCTCCCCGTGCGGCTGCAGACCACCTTTCCTCTTCCCTCCCCTCCCAGAGCGAAGTAGCTTTCAATAGTTTGAAAAGGGGGGAAAAAATCTGCCTGTTAGTTTTAAGGGGAAACGCATTGAAAAAATGGATTAAGATTAAAACCAAAACCAAAACCAAACTCTTCTTAGGAGAAGCCAAAGTCATTGTGGGGAATTTGAATGAATGTATATCAGACAACACCAAGTCCACGATCCACACAGGTGCGAATTGCAAATCTTGTTGCTGGGAACCAAGGAATGCAGAGTTTTCAGTGGTTTTGCAAGTTAGAAGCATCTTCTGCTAAAAAAAAATTAAGAAATTAAAGGGCCTGCTATGTGTTTTATGTGTTGGGTTCTGAAGATGTTTTTAAAAGAGAGTTATTAAAGCAAAGTGTGGAAACCACGGATCTAGTTCATTTTGTAGAGAAGGAAGCTCTGATCAAAACTGGTTAAGTGCCTTTTCCAGGGTCAGAGAAATAATAACGAGTGATCAACCAGCCAAAGACCTAAATCCATCACCCCTGGCTTCGTAGCACGATCTACTACGTACTCCCACACCCCCATTAAATCTATTGTTAAAGGTTAGAGAAATTAACACTCCTCATCTGAAATGGTGAAAAAGAATCTACCATTTGAGATTGAACTTAATCCCAAATGCACGTCCAGGGCTCCCGTCCCCTGCCGCCCTGCTCGTCACCAGAGCCATAGACATTCAGAGGGAAAAACACACGATGAGAAAAATGGGCAAAATCCTCAGAGCCGATCGTATTTTTCAATGCATCTCATTTTCACAAATCAAAGCACGATTCTCTGATTTTAGACACAACAGGAGGAAAGAAAATGTCGGTCTCTACCTTTGGGGTCTCCAAGGCTCGTCACTGTTTTGTTTTCTGACATCTAAGCCAGAGAATTCGTCTTCAACGTGCGGTCTTCGGACTGGAGGCATCAGAATTATCTGGAAGCTTGTTGGAAAAGCAACCTCGCTGGCTCTGCTCTGTGTATCCTTAATCAGCGGCTCTGGAGGCGGAGCCCACGCATGTCGTGGAACGCAATGCCCAGGTGGCTTCTCTCCACGTTAAAGTGAGAGGCCCTGGTCTAGCACTAGAACAGGTGCTTTCAGTGAGTGCCCCCCCCCCCCCCGAGACTGCAGGATCAGCTTCACCTGGGAACTTGTTACACATGCACATTTTCATCTTGTTTCAGACCTACTAAATCAGAAACTCTGAGGCCAGGGCCCAGCAATCAAGTTTTAAGAAGCCCTCCAGAAGATTCTGATACACACTAAATTGTGAGAACCACTGGTCTAACACATAAAGATAGGCACGACTCGGGACATTCACCCTAAAAAAAGAGAGAGAAAGGATAAACCAGTATTTCCTAAATTATATTATGTAGAATAGGAGTTCTTTAAATCAAGAAATTCATGGTCAAGTCTATTTGGGAAATATATGGTTAGAACTATTAATCAGTTTTTTTTTTCACTGAGACTACTCAGCTTCAATATGCATCATGAATCTCTGAAATAGTTAATGGTCATTTTCCAATTGATTGGGGATCGCTTAAGATTTATGCTCTAGCGGCCCATTCTCATATTTAATATGTCCCATTTTCTGAACAAAGGACTAATAATTTGAATTTGTTTTTTTGAGTAATACCTCTTTTGCCTCCTAGAAAAGAAGGGCCGGATAGGTCGTCTGGAGCTCTGACAGTTTCCACACGATCTCATCTGTGTCGCTACCATTCTCCAAGAGATTGGAGAATCATGCTCTAAGATGATGTGGGCACACACTAGTGCAGAAATGTAGGTTCAACCAAGTTCTGCAGTTTTTCCCAGGTCAGAAGATTCCTCAGTGAGGGAATAGTGGTCAGAGAAGTTGACCTATGAGGCAACTGCCCAGCTGTAAAAGATCCTGGAAATGCAAGGTGCAGATCACTGTAATTTACTAGCGTGGTTCTTGGGAAGAGAACTCCGTGGGGTTGGATGGGTTTTGATAAGCGGCTTAGAGTCAAGGATCAAGACTCCTAAGGGACATCCTGAAGCGACACCAGGTAACTCCTGGCCAAGGGCTGCTTTGCTGAGTGAGGGACAGGGATGGGGCAGAACTGAGCGGAGTGGATCTGAGCATTTTAAGAGGCTGATCTTTGCTTCCGGTTCACTTCCTCCTTCCTTCCAAGAAAGTGCTCAGTCTCCCCTCTATATAAGTATTGAATAATAATAATTTAATCAAGCATCACTATTGATTTGGAGATGATCCAAATTATTAGCCAGGCTGCATGCAGCCCTTCTGTGTATAAATTCATGCTCAGGGCTTTCAAATGCCAGGACCTGTGTTTGTTCCTTCTAAACAAGATCTTCTCCCTGTAAGCACTTGACTTGTATATTTACATATAATTGCTATAGTTGATTATTACTGGTTAAGGCTTCTACTTTAACAACAGTTTAAGTTGGTCTTGAAATCAACTGTAGTTCTTGAACATATTCCATTAGCTCCTCATCATATTGGTGTCAGAAAGATATTTATTAGTATGAGAGTGAACTTTATGACCATCCTTTCCAGAGATTCGTTAGTGATTTTTTTTCTTCCTTTTTAAAATGTTAGGTAAGCAAACCTTTTCAGAACATTCTGTTACAACTCGGAACTCAAGCAAGTGCTCCAACCGAGTCATAGATCTCAAATGAGAGCAAAAGTCAAATCACACAGGTTTTTGAAGTATAATAAATGTAATAGAAGTCTAAAACGCACTGATTTCATCAATGTTATTTTAGTTCAAACCAGTTTGAACTAAACCAGTTCAAACCTAAACACTTCAGATTTAAGTCATCAAAGTCCATTCACATATTTCATAAAATGTCTCATTTTCTGAACAAAGGATTAACAACTTGAATGTAAGAAGCAGGTGTGAGCACTCTCCATAGGTCAAATCCTTAACACCACCCAGACAAGTCTATAATTTCTGGGCAGAGTCCATGGCATGCGTGAATTTGGTTTCAATATGTTTTCCATAGCGATAGCTTAGAGAGTCACATAGGCACATTCTACCCAGACTGCCATTCCTAGTGGCAGCTCCCTGCTGATGATTGAAAGGTCATGCAAAACAGATGTGAGGGCAGCTGGATTTTTCCAGCTACGCTTCAGTGGACTTAGCAGTGGGGCCTGTCATTGCCAAAGAGCAGAGAGATTTGATTTCAATTGAATAAAACCAAGCATCGTATGCAACCTCGTCAGCATAACTGGACAGATACGCAGTTTCTCTCCCCTCTCACCGAGATCTCTCACCTTTTCCATCTTTCATGCGTCCTTCTTCCCAGCCTGGAACTCAATGCATCACACTGAAAAGGTAACAATGAACTGGGTGTGAACCATTCTGACCTGTTTTCCAACATCTTAAAAATAGGTACTATGGACCTCCGTGCGTGCAGGTAATTTTAAATGCGTTTCCTACAGTCTTCTAATTTGTTCGATATCACATTGGGTGTTATGTACAGTTTAAACCAACTTTCATTATTCCTGTGGTTTTTCTGTTTCATATCCACCGCATATGGACAGTGAAACGTGGAGAAAACACAAAGAACAGCAAATGGTGCATTGCAGAGAAGACTCTCGCATCACAAATACCCTCGAAAAACAGATGGTCCAATTGCAAACCTCCCAAATACTGACATCTGTGTGGCCGGCAACTGTACAAGTCAGATAGATACGGCCTTTAAGTTTTACATATTCTAGCAAAACTAAGTAATTCCCAGACCGGAAAAAAAAAAAAAAAACCTACTTGGCAAACTTTCATTTAATAATGTTCTCCCAGTGCTTTGCCATGCGTGCCAATCACTAAATGCACTCTTTCCCCCCCCTGCTCTGTGTTCAAGGTGTGGAGGCCACACCTTTCTTATTAATCACTGATGCAATCTCGCCACCTACCCAGGCAGCTTCTAAATCACAGCATCAAGAGTGAAATTCAGTAATATAATACCATGCGCAAATGGTTTGCTCTGCATTCTCTGCACAAAATGAACAGTTTGGCAAATCAGACACTTGTCACATGAAAAATAATGTGCGTATCTCCTTTGTATGCTAAAAGGCAAGTGCTGGGCCTCGTGCTTACTGAGTTAAATCTTCTCATTCACATGTACAACATAAAACCGTATCAGTGGGAGATTTCTGTTAAGTAGCCATGTGTCCTGGCCCCTTTCCTCTGTTAAATTTTAAATACTGCGAGGCTCCCACACTCGGGATGAAACTTTCTCTGCGGAATTTTGGCACCCTATTAATTAGCAGTTATGAGTGGGAGCTGCTCTCTCTCAGCAACTCCTATTCTGCCATCAGTCAAGTGTGATTCTGTAATAAATTTCCACGAAGCAAACTATTTCTAGTAATTCTCCCTAATTAACACCAGGCCTGCTAATAATACATCAGTACCTATGTGTTTCTGATATAACCAAGATCTTGTCTGAGAGTCCTCAAAAAGGGAAACCGCCAACCTAAATTAAGCTTTTGCTGGCAAAAAGGATTTTATATGTGGTTCTGTAAGAAAAGCTTTGATAATCTTCTATGGGGGACATTTTGACTAGAAAACACTGAACGACAGGGAGGCTTGCTCTGGTTGGAGCACTGAATGGGGATTTATTGTGAACACACAGTTGAGACTTAAGCCTATAAATCTTGTACTGGATTACTGTTTCTTAACGAAGGAATGACAGATCTCTTATTTTGTTGGTGTATTTTAATGTGCAATGACGTGATTGATAGAAACCAAACAGCGGCTATTAAAATGTCAAACGCAGACTTGATGCCCTTAAAAGTTTGGCTTCTGGAGTTTAATATACTGAGAGCAAATAGACTTGAATTTCTCTTTTATTCCCAATATACAACCTCCAACAGAAGCGTTTGTCTTAACTTTGTACAGTTGGGGAAAAAAATCTTAACTCCAACCAATAAACAAATGAGGACGAGGGGAGCTTACCTGATTCTGAAATAGTTAGCTGATGAGATTGGGATGAGTTAAGCATGAAGCACGTGCCCTGGATAACGCAGAATGTGAAAAGGTAGATGATTTATGTTGTTTGATTATGATCTATGATATCACGAATGCTTGATATGAAAGGTTATTCCAAAAAATAATTTCAGCACTAACTATTTGTTAAAAACCAACAGAACTTATTTATCTATTAACTCATAGACATTGCGTACATTCTACATGCAGGGCATAAAAGTATAATAGATAAAAGTAGAATAAACGTGACCATATTTTTAAATATTTTGTTTCTGGGATGCGTTGATAGGCAGATATCATAGAAGAGGGATTCTTCTGAGAATTACTACACCTTATCCTATCGTGTGAATATGGAACATGGTTTTTTTCCCATGATGACTTAATGGAAACCACTTACCACTCAAAAAGAAAAACCAGGAGAGCTTGTCTGCGTCGATGCAGTCATTTATTTATTGAGTGTGTATACATTAAGGTATTACTATACTGATTATATTTCTCATGTGGCTTTTAATTAGAAAATGTCTCCAAAAGCAAAACAGCAGATATATACAAACTTAAAAACTTAAAGAAACAGAAAACAGAGATGAATGGATAAGGCAAATTATACATTGAGAATCCAAAGCTAATACCTTTAAACATTTGAGGAGAGAACAGGACAAACTGAAGCCAGAATTGAATTGTATAAAACCATTCAGTGTGTTTTCCCTTCGCTTATGTCTGAAAAGCCTCTCCCACTTCAATAGGGATGATTGAACTCTAAATGCCACGCAAATGTTAATACAATACTAGAGTCACACTTTAAACAGGGGAAAGGAAGGAATAATTTTCTATAAAAGCGCTCCAATAATAGTGCCCCTTGAAAATGATACATTTTTGTTGTCGATTATTTTAAACATAATGCTATACTAATATTTTGAAGATTTAAACTACTATTTCTATTTGTTTTAATACATGACCAAATGATTAGGTTTTAGTTTTAGACTCTACATGTAACCCTAATAGGAAAATGTATGCTACTACAGTGGACCCTCAGTATCCCTGTGGAGATTGATTCCAGAACCCTCTGAGATACCAAAATCCACAATGATCAAGTCACATGTATAAAATAGTTGTAGTATCTTGCATATAACCCACACACATCCTAGCAAATACCTTGAACCATCTCTAGATTATTTATACAGCCTAATACAATATAAATGCTATGTAAATAGTTGTTATGTTGTATTGTTTAAGGAATAATAACAAGGAAAAAAGTCTGTACATGTTCAGCAAAGGTGCAACCATAGTTTTTTTTCCTGAATATTTTTGATCTGCAGTTGGTTGAATCACACATGTGAAACCTTTGGATATGGAGGGCCAGACTATAGCGATAAGCATACATGGAGGGGATAATTTTTAGGTTGCTACTTCAGTGGGCAAAATTCAGTCCATGTAAGTCTAGAGAAATATTATCAATCTGAACTTCATCACTAAAATTTGGAAAATGGGAAATCCAAGTAGGGGAGTTTTGCGAGTCATGTACTATAATTTTAATCTGTGTTATACCAAGTACAGCATTACAAAATGTACATCTAGAGAGACTAAAAGTATATATTCTACAGTGAAGAAGTAATAATAAAAAAAATGCTACTGACATGGAATATTTATAATCAGAAAAATAAATATTCAGAGAGCTCACCAGAAGAATAAAGTGCTCTGCCAGTTATTAAATGATTACTGCTGGTGTATTAAATATGGCATTCCCCACCAGAAAATACAGAGACTCTTCTGGATTATGTTCAATACTTAGTTCACAGGATTAACTGTTTTGGGAACAGATATAAAGCTTTGCCACAGAAGTGATGGACAAAGCACGAAGACAAAATGATAAATTAGGAAGCAACACGACCCTTTTAGGGATAAAATTTGGAGAAGTGCAACATTATGCTCCATGAATAATATCGAGAAAAAAAAGTCTAGTAGAAATGACATCCTTAATGTAAGATAACTTTATAAAAAAAAAAAAAACCCAGATCAAATAAAATTCTGTGAAGAAAATACCCAAATGCCATTGACTTATCAAATACTTTCTTGGCATATCATCTATGAAGGCAAAACTAAACAAACAAACAGAATCTCTGTCACACCAAAACAAAACCACCAGCTTATTTCGTATTCTGTATCGCAAAAGACTGACGTTAAGATATTTGACAATGCACACCATTAGCCAGCAGGTCTTTCAGAAGTGGTTTCAGCAGCAATGAGAAATAATGCACAGTTCAGTTCCAGCACTTGATTTCAAAAGAAACTTCCAGCCTCCCTGCCAGATGCAGGGTGAGGAGGGTCCTTAGGGGTTGCTACTGGATAGGCATTCAGTTGGCCACTCTGTGTCACCCCTTGCCATTCTTTTATCCCCAGTTAATTATTATCTGCATATAATATAAATCTGCTAGACCGTAAGTTAACAGCTTTCAGGACAGAAGCCTTGAAAGTTCTTAGGGAGGTTAAACAAATATTGGAGCCTAAAACCTCCTCTTCAACAAACATGCACACAATGGAAGCGACGGCGTGCGTTAGTGAGTAATGGGGCAGGAAGGACGGGGGGCTCTCCTTGCCCCAAACAAATTGAAGTTATTACTTAGTGGGATTGTGGGCTTTCATCTATTCTGGAAACAAAGAAAAAACAAAGAGAAATACTATCAAATGCTGTAATAGTATAATGTTTTCTCACTGGGCAAATATCAACTAGATCCACAGTTTTACCACAATTGTTTCTCTGCCTTCATGTGGTATCTACATAATTCTTTCTCCAAAGGAGGAAAACAAGTAACAGGCCAATCTGAGCAATTAATCAAGCTCTCCTCCTGTACCACCAAACCTCTGTGAATAAGAGCTTTCCAAATATCATGATCACATTTGAAAGTGGTTCACTTCTGAGAGAAAACTACCAAATCAAACCAAACCAAACAAATCCAAAAAACCCTTGATTTTTCCATACCCCTAAGCTAATCTTTTATTTTTCTAATGTAGAATTTTAAAAAAAAAGCAAAAAAATTAGTCAGCAAACAGAGCTCTCAAATTTTCATCAGTTTCATTATCTGAAAAGGGAGGAATTTTTAAAAAAAATTTTTAAATTGGGTATAATCTTCTGATTTACCATAATTCCAAGCCATATTCTTTTCTATTTATTCTCTTTAAAGAGAGAGAAAACTGGTACAGCCCAAAGTTATTTAATTAGCTCTTTACCTCAGTGAAGGAAGGGGGGAAAAAATGGAGTTTGACTAATATAGGTGATGAAACACAATGAATAGAAACAGTCACATTTTAATAAAAGGTAAACATTTGAGATTGATAAGCTCTATCGTAGCTTTTTGGGGGGACATGAGAAAAAATATAGCATCTCCTATTGGCACAATACATTTTGATCAAAAACATCATTGCCCTTCCCGACAATTATAGACTGATCAACTGTAAGACAAATCTAAAGTTTGAATAGTTTTTTAAAAACTGACACCTACTACTGATAAAATTCTGTGTTTAAACTCCTATTTGCTGTTAATAAGCATTAGTTTTCTTAAAAAATACAATGATTCTCTTATTGATAAAGTTTAAGGCATTTTCATTGCCTTTTTCAGATTTACTCATAGCTACCTAACAAGAAAAGAAAGCATAATTATTTCAGCATAAAGACTGGAGTTTTTATTCTAAAACTTAATTCTTCACTAATTTATTCTAAGATGAATTTAATAGGCAACCAGGAAATTGGTTTTTATAAAAGTTATTTTATGGGAATAAAATACAGGAAAAAGTAATAATAAATGCCAAACTGTCTCTTTACTTTATGAAGCCAAATATTTCCTCATAGAACTTGGTTTTTAAAGCTGGAATTTATTCCTTCAGGGCCACTATTATTTTTCAAAACTCCGTATAAATACAAAATCTAAAAATTAATTGGTAATTTTGATTCTCCTTTTTCTCTTCAAATTTCTTCTCTTCTCCTGAAGTGCTGACTTTCAAAAATTCACAGAATGAGCATGTTTCTTACAAAGTGGCTTGTCCTTCTTAGAGAAAAACGTCTGACCTTCCAAACTTTCACAACATACCTGAAAAAGAAGCATTTATTTAAGAGGATATCATTATTTTATCAAGTATGCCAGAGAAAGGGAAAGTGATTTTTCCCCCACTGCATAATACGACAAAGAACTTTAGTTGGTTGTTGTTAGATACCATTTCATAATACTATGACATTTCATGTCATCTTTCAAAAGTAATGAAGAATGACTTTTTCCTAGAATGAATTTCTAATTTATTCTACTCACTGATTATTACTTTTCTTTACCTATTAGTCCTAATGAAAAAATCAATACGGAAAGAGGTCATGTTAAATATACTTTCTTTCCCTAATTCTAAATGTTTCAAATGTGCTTATTCTTGTAGAGAACAAAAACATTCAAAAAGAAAATACAATTCATTTGCTTTGCCAAACATTTCCACACCCTACTTTAGTTTGCCCCAAATCCACAGGCATAGAATACCTGAGACTTCTTTTTAATTTATTTCTTTGTTGTTTATAGTAAAAACCCTGGTCAACCTGTGGTTGCTGTATGATTATACAGTCAGTTAACCATCCATATTTATACCTTCTTGTCTTTCCTACGGCTTTTGTTAATTATAATGCTCATGAGCATTTCTATTAGAGAAGAGAAGGCAAATCTGTTAGAAGTTGTTGCTTTTAATAGAGTTTATAAAATCTAAGAGATGGATGAGGTAAACAAGAAAGGGTTCAGTGGTAATGTCTGGGGAAATCATTGGACTTCCATTAAAATTACTTTTTCCCCTTTCATACAATGAGTATTGAAAACCATTGGATATATAATATTAAATCTAATTTTAAAAAATCAAACATCTGAACACAGCACACCTTCACTTTTTAAATTAAAAAAAAATATCTTAATGTTAATCTTTTCTATTCTAACCACTAAAAATAAAACCAAAATTATTAAATATCATATGAAATAGGTAAATATTTATTGCATGTTTATTGTACAATAGTAAAAAAAAAAAAAAAAAAGAAGAAGAAGAAGAGAATACCCATTAGCTTTTGCTAAGGAAAAAAATGGATCAACATGTAGATTACTCAGGATCATATTTTTATAATTGTTTATTTCTATTTTAAGAAGTACCTAATATTTCCAAAAATTACTAAAAATACTCTATTAAACATATTTTTTTAAAGTAAAGGACTCTTACTGTTTTAAGAAATACATAGCTTGTCCTTCCTTATAGACAAAAATTTATTCAAAATTGTCTTTTCTCTAAGGGTAAGGATCTTATTAAGTGCCAAATAATTTCAAAAGTGCCAAAACATTTAACAAACATCTTTCAAACTCACTATAAAAATATTTTTTCTTTAGGTCTGAAGGACTGAAAGATACAAGAACTGGTATTTCCACTAAGTAATCAGGCTAGAGTTGGCTGGACTGTCCTCCTGTAATTAGGAAATAAGAGTTTACTTACTGAGCATACAAAGCAAGTGTCATGCCAGGTGTGGCCCAGAGCTTCCAGAAACATGTCTCCAGCTTCTATAGGAAATTCACATCCATGGCATATGGTACCAAAGAGGGCATAGTAATCTGTATTGGGGCAGGAGGTAGAGATAATACAAACATGATGAAGTTTTAGAATGATAGTTCCTAGAAAGCTGTAATAAAATTGGGATTAAATGAGACGTTGAAGATAAAGAGAGTAGTAATTAGAAAATTTTCAGTTGATGGCATAATATTCGGCTTGAGATATATGCTCAGCATATTTCAGGTTTCCCTTGATAAACATTATTTACACACCTTAACATTCTTTATTATAATTTTACATGTGATACTTCTCACTTGTCTCCAACTACTTAATTGACCAATATGTGTACAGAACACTGTTCTCTGACCAGTTATCAGTAAACATGACTGCTCTGAAGAAATACAAGAGGGCTTCCAATAACCAGCAGCAGTAAGACTAATGACTATAAATCAAGAACAAGTGTCTGCTATTGGCAAATTTCATGAAGTCATATCTGCCTTGGATGAGGACGAAAAATAAAAGTCAACAGGAAGCTTCCCAAAGAAGTGCCATGACTGAATGTCTTGCTGGACTGTGTCACAACAATTTCTTTTGCTATATTTTCTTTTCAATTTTATGACTTCATGTTGAAAAATCTTAGCCAGAAAACACCATTTACCCGACACAAATTGCAATTATAAATATTAATAGGATTTCTTTTTGAAGAAAGCAGTTTTGACAAGATGTTTCTCTGTTACTAAATTAGAATTTATCAGTATTTTTATTTTTTTTTTGATGCAACTGTGTACGCACAAAAGCTGTCACTACTGTGTTGACTCATGGTTCACCCTTTGGCCTTTGACAGTGCCGATCCAACCTGGGCTAGAGGGGAAAGTAGACCATAATATACAACTAGATTCACCTTCCTTCGTAATCTTAAATCTTTAATATTAATTAGCACTTGCTCAACATGTACCCACAGAGTCCATTGTGTGTCATTTTTGTTCTAGGCACTGCAGGGGTACAGTTGTGAAGACAACAGGTGAGGTTGCCTTCCTCCTGGGGCTTATGTTATCACTGGAAACAGGATGTCATCATTTATGGAATTAAAAAAAATATTAATAGATGGTAATAAATAAGTTCAGATTGGGATAAGTGCTGTGAAGGAAAGAAGATAGTAATATAATATAAAATAATTAGGAGGGGGTACTACATTATTTAGGAGGGTTAGAAAAGGCCTCTCCAACGAGTTAGAGTTAATAGTTGTAATGAGACAGGAAGGAGAAAGAAGAATGGCCACAGAAGGCTGAAGAAGAACATTCCATTGAGGAGAAACAATAAGCACAAAAGCCCTGAGGCAGGATCTTGGCATGTTCAGCAGCAGAGGGATCAGAGCAGCTAGAGTCCAGAGGAGAGACTGCCAAAGCCAGCTCTAGTGAAGAGCAGTTTTTATTCTAGTGGAAGCCACCAAAGGTTTCAAGCACGATCTGATTCACATTTTAAAAAATACTACTGTGGCCGCTCTGTAGCTGTATTTGGAGCTCATGGGGAGAGGAGGAGATACACCACTAAGGTGACAATTACAATCTCCAGGCAAAGGGCCAGAGCAGGTGAGATTTAGTGGTGACAGTTGAGATGGAGAGAGAGAAATGAATATGAGATGCATTGGGGTTAGAACTGCTAGGATTTACTGATTAGACTGGATATGGGAAGAACAAGGGAAAAAGTAGAATCCAAAATGGCCCTTAGGTTTTTGGATAGTGGACAGTGGGGGTTACTTATTGAAATGAAAAAGACAGGGGTAAGAACTGGTTTGGGGGGTTAAAGAAAAAAAAAGAACAAAAATAAACCAAGCTGATTAAAAATGGCATTTAAATATTCAATAATATTTTCCCTCTAGGTTTTTAAATCATGACTTCTTTGAATACATTAAATACGATATGAAGACTAAAGAGTTTTATATGTGTTTTGGTTACATAGGGACTATCTGCTAGTTGCAAAATGTCTTGCAAAGCTCCTAAAGCAAACAAACAAAACAAAAAACCAAACAGCTCTTTCTTCAAGAAAATTAAGTGGAATTACAAAATGTGAAATATTCTGGTTGAATCAGAGTAGGCAGTTTTAGCCAACCTGTCCCCAAATTGCCCATGGGTTATTTCACTGGAATGTCTAGGGTTTCTGGTGGACAGTCTGGAATAGATTCAAGTAGGTCCTAATTAAGGAGTCAAAACGAGGTGAAAATAAGAGAATATTGAATGGGCAAAGAAGGGCTGAGTGATGTTAATACTCAAGTTAGAAGCTGACTCTCTGCCTCTAACTTCACTACTCTGGAATATTCCCTTCTTCCAGCAATGTACTTCAAATTTCAAGGTAGAATAGCAATAAAAGTCAACAGTGGATGTAGTGGAGGTGAGTGGAGGCATGATAAGGGAAAAGTATTTTATAGTTTGAAACGTATCTGTGGGTAGTAATATCTAAGTGAGGGCAATATTAATAAATAAATGGTATGAAACACAGACTTTGGGAAGGAAAAGGAAGTGTTCAGAGTTCAGGTAAAAGACAAACATAGTAGACAGGTCCTTATAGTTTATTAAAAATCATTTTACCAAGGCTCATGCCAGGATTACCCTTCCATTCAGTAAAAGAAACAGAGGACTTCAAGTTTATTTTCAAGGCAGTGGCCTTAAAAAGCAAGTCAATATCATATTCTAAAGTTGAACATTTCTGATGTTTATAAACACTCAAAATTCATGACTGGACTGTAAGAGGTGGCCTTAAGCTACATGATTTGGTAGAATTTATATCCTTCAATTATTGGGGATTCAAGCAAAATATTTTTCCTACTAAGTAATGTTTACATTCTCAATTCTCATAATGAAGTTGGAAATATCTGTTTGGACAAAGTCACATAAAAAGTTTAAATAATTTTTTTTCCTATATGTTTAGAGCAACATTAAATGCTCCCAAAATAATTAAGAAAACTACTTCGCCTACTATTTTCTTTCAGCTTTAGAGCAACATAAGGGTTGATGTTTTACCTTTATTCAAAATTCAAGAAACTAATGGCTTCATGATCTTACCAGTCTCGCAGTAGGGCTCACCATCCTCCAAGTGAAAAACGTTATTACGAATGGGTTTTCCACAGGCCACACACACAAAACAGGAAACATGCCAAGTTTGTTTCAGAGCATTGATGACTTCCTGTTACAGAAAGGTAATGAAATGTAAAAAAAAACCATGACACTAAATACACAAATATTTATTATTTTTTTTCCTTTTCTTTTTTGGCTTTGTATCTTATGTATTTGATTAAAATAAAACATTTATTTTAATAGCTGTACCAATAAACTCCTGTAAAGGTAACCCAAAGTAGATACACATGCTTCACCTTTGTCTTGAGCTTTTCATCCAAGTAACACAAGATGCTTAAAGAAGGAATCACAGATCATCTAAACCAATGCACTATATGAGTGTGTTTGTCACAAATACAAATCAATAAACTTATTTAAGGAATGGTTAGCATGTTATTTAAACACTAAACATACAGTGAATAAAGTGCTTGCTACAATGCATTCTGCTTTTTCTCAGAGGGTATCAGAAAACATTAACTTACAAAAATTTCATAGTATTATCTGAAAATGTCATGAAGGAAGGGGGAAGCTTTTAAAAACTAAAATATACCGATACTTCAGCGCGTCACAGAAGCAATAATGTAATGAAGGTAATCCAATCAGGTTGACAGGTGTTTATGCTTTAGGAAATCGGTTGCAATGGCACTAAGCACACACTCAAATCAGTGTCTAAAATTTGAACCATAAAGCTTGGATTCTAATCAACAATGGCCCTGTGGTTATATCAATTATTGAAGACATGGGCCAGACGTTAATTAGTAAAAGAGGTTTTAGGGAGTTGGTTTTACAAGGAATCATTTCTTTGGATTGAAAGAAAGAGATGGAGCCATTAAAAATCATTTTTGATGAATAGTTAATAACATAGGAATTTGCTTTCCTTAATATTTATCACAAAAAAGAGGATGTCATACGTAAAGTATGGTTATAATTTTGTAAATGCATTACTTATAAAGAGCAAACTGGAAAAAATACATCATAAGGTTATCAGTAATTATCTGTGGTAAATAGGTCATTTAAATTTATTTTTTACATTTTTTATATTTCCTAATTGTTCTAGAGTGAAATATTCTTTTATAAAATTATTAAAATAAAATAAAATGACATAGAATCAATTATCAGCCATAGAAAATGCCATAGTTCACTACTGAAGGACAAAGGGAAGAAACAGCAGAAGTATAGAACCAACAAGATCACCATTAACGTTAATAACAAATGTACACTGAACCAAATCATTTCCCAGGGCTTCCAGAATATACTTCCTTTTCCATCCTTGAGGCAGATTATTATTTCTTTTTTAACAGGTAATCAAATGACTAAAACAGAATCCAGAGAAGCTAGCCCTTTGGTGAAGTTCTGGCCCATCTCTGAAGCAATAAATATGATTTCCATTTCCTAGAACTTTATTTGGTTCTAAGACTTTTACTGGACTTTGTTTTATTATTCTAGAATACAAAGAACATGTTTATATACTAAAACAGTATTAGTGGGTATCTACCAATTATTTGTCATCATTTGTGAAGGTACAGGCCAAAGCATTCTGTTCCTTGGTTCCCAACATATTATACAAACTCATAACACAGAAATATTATATTTCAGGTGGCATGTTTATAATTTTAAGTGTCCTCAAAGTTTTAGACCCACTTAAAGGTATACCCTAAAATTAAGACTACTTAATAATTCATACTAACTTTTCTCTCAATTAATATGAATTATGGTTTCATTACTATATTTTCATATCGAGAGTATGAGAATTCAGCAGGGCCATTTCCAACTTTTGTATGAGGCCAGGCACCCTGGCTTCTTCTAAAATCAAATTCCAGCTCCTAGTCACCCATAAGAAATGCCTGATCCTTACTTTATAATTGCAAACTAGGTATTCTGGAGCAGGAAATTTGTTTATTCATCATTATTTATTATGTACTGTCTAATTCCTAAATTACTCTCTTTTTGAAAGAGAAAAAGAAAGAAAAGGTAGGGTTTGAAATTCTTTTTCCATCGCATGTGTACTCTCATAAAACTGAGGTTATATTTTTAAACATTATATGCATTCAAGAAAAATAGATCATTTATAAGCCTCAGGTTTTATATATTTCATGAAATTGGTGTCCTGTACTTGAACCCTGACAAGTGGGGAAATGCTGCTCTTATAAAAGCGATGGAATTTAATTTAAAACAGTGAAGGTGTCAGTTCTGAGAACTCGGATGTGTGTGGTCCTGTGCAACCTCTTCGTTCCTGCGCAGACAGGGGCCTGTTGAGGTTGCACGGCCACAGCAAATTATTTTCCCCCCACAGTGGCTAGACTTTCACCAGACAGGCCGGGACACAGGGAGACAAAACCAAAGGCAACCTGACCCCATGAGCCCGCTATCCTTCTACAGAGATCTATTTAGTTTTGCTTTACAATAATAAATAGTGACGAAAACGGAGAGGGGACAAAGCAAGAAAGAAAATAAAAAGGTAAACGACAGAAGAGTTTCATAACGAAAGATTGTTCTGCTTTAAAACTCACTAAGAATAAAAACATTTCCAATACTCACTCCAAGGATCTTCCTTTGGCATCGACCACATTCAGGAGCGAAGAATTTCTCATAGCACAGCTCGCAATACAAGGCCCCCTTCTCTTCTACGAATCCAATGTAGGCCATTGTGTTTTTGCAGTGAGCACAGTTGAATTCTTCTGGGTGCCAAGATTTCCCCAGTGCCACTAAGAACGGTCCCCTGCCAGAAGAAAAAGAGATCAACTTAGCTCAAGACCAAAAGTTTCTAAAGTTAGCCTGGATGGGACGGCTTTTACGCAATGTCCGATCGATTCAATACTTGCTCAGTTTTCTTTTGCAAGGACTAAACACGTGGGTGCTGTGAATTCACACAGGGACTCTGCATTTATGTGAAGGGAAAAGGGGACAGGAGTGAGAGCACACAAGGGATCCCTTTGAGAAAGGTCCCCGCTCCACCTTTTTCTGTCTTCAGGGCCATTTGGTGGTATGTTTCATCGAGTGGCAATGAGTCAATCTGTCTGCATCACGATTAGGATTGAGGATGGGGATGTCAACTGTGACAGAAAGTCGCTGTGACACAACATGAAGCAACTAGAAAAAATATGTGGCATAGGAAGAGATAAGAGTTTGACATTTCTATAAAATAAACAAAAAAATCCTCAATTTGATAAGTCAAAATCTTAAAAATAGTAATAATTATTATCTGAGAAAATACTTTAAGTCAATTTCTTTTCCCCATTGTTTCACATACATATTTTTCAACTTTATTAAACGCACCAAATCCTCACCCTCTAAAATGACTACACAAACTGTAAAGTGGGTATTATATAATGATTGTTTAAAACAACTTGGAAAGGTTTTATTTCATTCAAATATGGCCTATTTTTTTAAAAAGTTTATTTTATTGTGGTAAGAACACATAAAATGAGATCTTAACAGATTTCTAAGTGCACAATACAGTATTGTTAACTATAGGCACAATGTTGTACAATAGATCTCTAGAACTTATTCATCTTGCATAAGTGAAATTTTATATCCATTTTTTTGCAATGTCTCCCCCTTCCCCCTCCCCAAACATGACAGCTTTTTCATGCACATTTGTATCAAGGTAACAAATGTTTGTAAAGAGAGTTTTTTTTCCACCAAATATGACACAGTCATGAACTGATAAGATGGGCTTGGTTTGCTTGGCAGGAATCCATTATGAAGCCTTATCTAGTCACGAAGCCCGCAGAGACTAACCATTCTGGCCTCTGCAACATACTTTTCAGGAGCTACATCACACTAATTCTTATTCATAGAGTGGCTTTTCCTCCAAGGCACTTTTACACTTATCTAATTTGTCCATACAACATTCCTGTGAGACAGACCAGGGCAGTTATTACGAATTCAGTTTCGCAGATGGAGAAGCTGCGATACAGAATGTTCAAAAAGATAATGACAAATATAAAATCACTGAGGCAAGGCCAGAAGCTGAATTTCCTGATTTCTAGCATACTGCTCTGTTCAACTGGTGTTCTGCCTTTGACCCCATTACCATCAATTATCATCACCGACTGACCACATGGTAATTGTTAGTAAGCAGCAGATACCGGGCTTCTAGGCAGATTATTAATAGGAAAAGTCACAGCATTTTTAAACCTTTGACAATAACATAGACCTTGCTGTTCAATAACTATCTCTCACTGGTAAATTCTTTGCAAACATATTGATGTTTACTTAGAACCAGCACCTAACTCTGCAAGAGTAGGAAAGGAAAAAGGCTCTTGATGAGTGATTAAAATTTATTATGTGCGTATAAGAGGTTATCTTCTAGCCCTACTTTTTTGTTAACTTGTTTCTTATTAATATGATGCCATTTTGTATAAGCTAGTGTATACAGCTCTCTTAAGTTTGAGATGCATAGTTTATTATTTTTTAAAAAAAAAAAATCTCTAGGGTACTGTAGTTTTGTTATGACTACCAAGAAACGCCTTTGGTAACCAATTCCTGCCAGAAAAGAAACACCTACAAATCACCTATTCTTCAATCAAATATATTACTTTTGGTAGGATGTCCCTCAATTTTTAACTGATTTATAAAATAACAATCCTAATCCAACAAGTTCCTTCATTTAATTCTCTCAGTATATATTTGGCAAGTAGTTTATCCTCAAAGGTAAACCAGGCGTCACGCTACTTAAAGCTAGACAAAGTTTTCCGAGTGTTCTGAGCTCGTCCAGTAGGTAGTTATCTGGTTATATATGCGTGAAATTTACTGTGGCCCTAACATAGGCTATGGTAGAACTTTGGAATTTTATGCTGCTATTTGTCTGGACATTAAAACAGATTAACAACAATTTACTACGGTGAATTTTTTATTTGGGCACATCATCAGCTCATCCATAAAGCTGGATGGACCGTTGAGGCCAATATCCATATTGGGTTCCCCAATTTTCAAAGGAAGTCAATCCAACCTCAAACTCTACATCCTGTGAAAGTGTGTTGGTGTGTGCACGTGGAGTAAAAAGAAAAATTTTGCTCCTAGAACATGTCTATCAGTGCTACCAAATATCAGCGCTACCAAAGTCAAATTCATAGTCTAACTTCAGGCAAGCACGCAGGTCATTATTGTAGGTATTGCCCAGTCTTGATGCTAGCTCCATTTTTAATGGTCCCATCCACGAATTTCATTCTTTTGCCATCTTTGGTAATTTAGAAGATTATCTTATATTTTGGTATGCTTAAAAGTCTTTTGAAAAACTTTCTGAGATAAAGTTTACCATACATACATTAATTAAAACTACAGTCCATTAAGAGAATAACTTTAAAATATTTCATCAGTTCTTTTAAAATGTGAATAGGAAAAGGAAATTAGGACAGTCAAGAAATTCCCTCTGCACCTTTAAAAAACAAGTTGAAAATGACCCTTGCTCCTACCTGATCTCCTTCTTTAAATAAGCACACTCAGGGCAAGTACTGGCCTAACCTGATACTCCTCCGCTGTACTGAAATAGCATCTTTCCCCATCAATGCCCTTAGAATTATGTATAGATTAAATAATAAAATTTCTTACATAAAACAAAGTATTCTCTTCTCTGTGTCAGCAAAGACTTATTTAACAAATTTACTAACACAGGATTAACACTGCAGAAGTTCTTGTTCCAGATAGGATTGGGTTTCCCTGTGAGAACCGGAATGACAGGCTTGGATGGCTGCAAAGTGGAATTAGGTATTCAGCCACCTTCAGTACTCCTTGTCCCATGAGCCCTCGCTAAATACACGCTGACTGACAAACGGGGTCGGGGGCGAGCGAAAGCATTCGATTGGCTGAGAGAGAAGAGATCTGGCATGAAACTTTTTATCCTGTTTGTCTTCTGTGAGACGTATACCAAAAAGGGGGGGAAAATGGAAGGAAAGGCAGGGGAGGATGCCAAAGAAGAACTCAGAGAAAAAGAAAAGCTTACAAATATAAAGTTAAAAGCAACTGCAGATGTCAACAGGCACAACCTAACAGGAATTTAGCTTCAAAACTAAACGCTTACTTCTTGCTTCCCTTTGTTATCTAATTTTCACAACCTCAGTGATAGAAGTTAACTGTATCATATACTCGTAGATGAAGGAAACATCAGAGAAGTCAGCCAACTTTCCAAAGATCCTGTGGATGATGAATTGTAAAGCACGAATCTTCCGGAGCCCAATCACTATAGATCAAAATCTTTACTTGACCAAAAGTCACTGCATCGAAAGAAGTTAAAAACAAAAGCCTTCAAAGCCATAACAAATGAAACATGTGCTCAAGAATAAAAATGGAATCTGATATTACACTTAATTAGATATAATAATACTATCTATCTATTTCTATATTTACAGACATGGTCTCACTCTGTCACCCAGGCTAGAGTGCCGTGGCGTCAGCCTAGCTCACTGCAACCTCAAGCTCCTGGGCTCAAGCGATCTTCCTCTGCCTCAGCCTCCCGAGTAGCTGGGACTACAGGCACATGCCACCATGACCAGCTAATTTTTCTACTTTTTTGCAGAGACAGGGTCTCACTCTTGCTCAGGCTGGTCTTAAACTCCTGGCCTCAAGCTATCCTCCTGCCTTGGTCTCCCAAAGAGCTAGGATTATAGACATGAGCTATTTTACCCAGCCCAGTTTTTTATATTTTTATATTACCCAATTTCTAGGAAGGGCCTAACATGAGCAAAGAGCCTGAAAACAACACAACCAGAGAAACAGAGTGAAATAGGATAATTGGTAGAGTTTGTACATACACACATTCACAAAGACACATGCACGAAGAAAGAGACCCCAAATTGGAATTATTTAACAGTCCTTCCTAAAATTTGGAAACACTATTTTCTACTCTTAATTCTTCATTTATAGATTATGCCCAAAATTTCCATTGATACATTAAAATATATAATTCTACTTTCATTAAGTATCATCTTTAATCTGTAACCCTTTAACATACTGCATTTAAAGGGTTGTGAAGCCAACTATGGTTTTATATCTTTAAGGCATAAATGACTGGCTCCTCAAAAATAAATGCACAGGTAAAATGAACTTAAACATAATAGTGAATAAAGAGAACAAGTTTTAAAGAAGGTAGTGTTAATTGACAATCTTTAAAAAGTCTATAGTCAATTCTTTATATTGAGATTATTAGAAAATCAGCAAAGCCAGAGAAATGTGATTCTATAATAAGTAAGTGGGATATAATTTCTAAGATATATATATGATTTCTAATATATATAATTTCTAATAAATACCCTCAAATATTTTGAAAAAATTCATTCACCAACTGAACAAAAATTTACTAAATTCAGTATGTTCCAGGCACTGTTCTAGGAACAGGAAATGTGGCCAGGAACAAAGCAGAAAAAAGCTCAGCTCGCATGCAACTTATAGCTAATGTGGGGGAGACAACAAGTAAGATAAACAAATAAAATACATGGCATGTTAGATATTAAGGGCCGAGGAAAAAAATAAAGCCTGGAGGGGAAAGAGGGAGACTGTTTATATGGGGGGCGGAGGAGAAGCAAGAGGATTTAAATAGGTGGCAGGGACACTGTGACACTGGAGTAAAGAGTTGACAGAAGTGAAGGTGAGCTGGGCTCAAGCTAGGGGCCAGGAGCCAGCTGTGGTGGCTCACGCCTGTAATCCCAGCACTTTGGGAGGCCGGGGCAGGAGGATCACTTAAAGCCAGGAGTTGAAGACCACCCTGGGCAACGAAGCAAGGCCCAGTCTCTACCAAAAAAAAAAAAAAAAAAAATTAGCCGGGCATGGTGGCGCATGCCTGTAGTCCCAGCTACTTGGGAGGCTGAGGCACAAGGATTGCTTGAGCTCAAGAGCTGGAGGCTGCAGTAAGCTCTGATCACACCATTGCCCTCCACCCTCGGCAAGAGAGTGAGATCCTCTCTCCAAAAAAAAAAAAAAGAAACAGAAAGAAAGAAGCTAGGACGTTCGTTTATAAGTCCATTCTACCAGGTAAATTAAAATCTGGTTTTGGCTGCAACTGCCAAATTTTCTGATTCCCTATTATATTACCACTCCAACAATCAATCTATTCATGAGCATAAGAGTTGAAGAAATGGTACTTCTATCATATTAATAATTGGACTAGAAATGTTCCATAGCAAACGTAAAGCTTTAGTAGAATTTCCTAAGATGTTAACTACCTATTCATTTGTAACTAAAGTAATGACTCTGTAATACAATTTAGGCAAAATATCCATAAACTTTACATGATTCAAAGAAGCCAAAAAATTTTAAACAATTTCATTTAGATCCAAATAAAATTAACTATGGAATTTTAAATTGAATGTGTTCTATAAAGAGATAACCAGCTGAGTATTAACATTCAGGTTTCTGAGGTTTTCCAAAAACAATCAACTCTGCTAAAACAAAACAAAAAAACACCAAAAAAGCCAATAAAATAAAAAACAAAATTTGCTTTAGTTTGCCCTTACATAAAAAAATATTTTTGAAAATTTGAAATACTGAAAAAGTAAATATAAAACAAAACTATGAATTATAAAAAAATATAAGTTATATGGTAGAAAACTAACAATATAAATTACAAAATAAATCTTAAACTTCTCAGAGTTTGCCAAGGTATAATATTCTGTATTGAAAGCATCAAGCCTGCAACTGCAGGTTGTTTTTAAAACAGGTGTCCAAAAGAATGTCACTTGATCTAACACCTCTTTGCTTTGGTAAGTAATACTGACATTGAGGCCAGGAACTACAATTATGCTTCGACTAGGCCTCTGAACTGACCACAATCTATTCAAGCTGCTTTAGCACTTGAGCACCAGGCAAATGTGCTATGTTAATTACTGTTATATGATCTTGATGTGGACTAATCCCCATTCCTATTAACTTCGTTAGTAAATGAAGCTTTAATGTTTAACTGATAACAAACAGTGGATAAGGTAGACCAATATAAAATTTAAGAGATGAGGGAGCAATAAGTGATAGCCACTCATGTTATTAGCATAAT
This sequence comes from Cheirogaleus medius, assembly GCA_008086735.1. NCBI lineage: Eukaryota > Metazoa > Chordata > Mammalia > Primates > Cheirogaleidae > Cheirogaleus > Cheirogaleus medius. The sequence continues at coordinate 6,200,921 of VBSM01000142.1, forward strand.
ATAGATTTATTTTATATGGCAGGATGATTGCGCATTAAAATTGCATCCTGGCCTCGTGTTAAATTTGAAACCATGGCAGTTAAGGGTGGTGAATGTAATTTTCACTGTGATCTTCATATTTTCTCCACAGTAAGTAAGTTTTTCAGAAGTGCTAGTAGTGGTGATTACAGAACATCACTGAATTTTATAATCGGACAACATAAATCTGCAACTTATGTGTTTTGACATTTTGTTAACTCATTTGGTAATTACTTGCTTACAATAGCACACAAATAACAGCAGTGACTCCTATCTCCATAAATGGTGTTTTCATTCAGAATATATTATAGTATCTGTAAACATCAGTCTAGGTAACCCAAATAAAGTTACGAGTCAGTTTATTTTTATTTTATCAATATTAAATCTAAAAATATAACAACTAAATGCACGTAATAAAACATTATTTTATTTATCGGGATAAAGCAGCACCAACTTTATATTAGTTTAAGTATTTCTGTAAGACAGTAACCCCATACTAGTACTTTTAGGAAAATGTTCTCTAGCCATATTGACGTTATGGCTTGAATGACGAATGGGTCTAGAGTCATGCATGATCTGTTCAGTTAAACATTTACTGAATGCCTTTCGCGTGCTGAATACTGTGCTAGACTTTGGAAACCTCTACTGCTTTTCCCTTTCTCCCCATAATCACTATTATTACTACTACCACTGCTACTAATTCTTATTAAGCAGGTAGGTACTCACTCTGAAAAATACAATTTAAGTGAAAAAAAACAGCTTACAAAACACCATATTATTATTCCATTTCTGTAAAATGGTATCTGTCCTTACGTGTGAGTGTTTTAAAAGTCTGAATGAAAATAACAATTATTTTGGGAGGTGGGATGATGTGTGAACTTTGCTTTTGCTTTCTGTTTTCATATGTTTTTTGAATGTCACAATGAACATTTGACTACCTTTAAAATAAAAAAGCTATCCAACTTTTAACATGTGCTCTTGACGCATACATTATTTAATTAATAGCAGGTTAAAGAGGAGTATTTATATTTGGTTCTTAAATGAAGTATTGAGGTTTCTTGGCTCCATTTAAAATATTACCTGGAAATATTATGCTAAGCAATAATTATACAATAGAGGGGAAAATTCAATTAAGTCTTAATCATATTCAACTTTAGAGAAGCCATTGTTTCAACTATTTCAAAATAGGATAAATTAAGCAAAAAGAGAGCTCGAGAAATCATTTCAAACAATCATTTGTTACTTGTCAACAAGGCATCTCACAAAGAGGCAACCAGGTCCCTTTGGCGGGATCCCTGCAATTAGCATTCATACCTACACCTCATAACATTTTAAAAGCCACTTATTAAGAAACACTCAGAGATTTAATAAGTTCTAGTATAGTATACTCTTAAGATCTCTGAGACTTTTTTCCTTCTTGGAATTTAAGAGATAATGAAATCGATTTGGACAAAAATATTTTAAAGAAGCAAGTTATTACCCAATCTAACACTCAAAGCATTTATGAATAGATGTGCAGGTAATTACCTCTTGGTGCTTAGGTATTCAAAAATCCAATTTTCTTTTCTCTAGGGCTCAAAGTTCTTCACTTCATGTTACTAGTTATTTTTCATCTAAATTAAAGCTCTCACTTCTATAATTTGTAAAATAACAAAATTGGGATAAATGATCTTCGGGGCTCCTTTGAGTCTTAAAATTTTATTATTCTCTGAAAGGCCACATCAATCACTATTTTTCCTTAGTTCTGATAGGAATTAACAATGGACACAATTAGCATTTTTAGTTTTATTTTCACAAAGCCCAGAATGACTTTTCATTAAAATAGATTTCAACACATGTAAGTTCATATTAATCTACTCAATAATATGTATTATATAGGATTATGGCAAGAATATTTTCACTAATAAAATCTCAAATATTTCAGAATACTAAAAAAAACAAAAAAACAAAAAAATCAACATTGGTATTAAGTACTTTCAAGAAAATTTCAAAAGAACAAATAACCAACCTGATGACCTGATTACAATGGGCACACATCGGAGTTCGTTTCCCTGCTGGAATGTGCTCGGCCCTTTGCACTAAAGTGTCCTGGTCGCTTGGCTGGGATTGTCCCAGAGCTGAGTTGGCTGGTGCCACTGCTCCTGAGGAAGTAGCACTGTTTGAGATTCTTCCAGTGGAAGGTGCTAGGAGTTAAAACACAGAAGCGTTAGAACAAGAATAAGCCACCTATAAACCTTTCCTAATAAGCAAATAACAATCATTTTTAAAATGATCTATTCACTCACTCACATTTATGGTGAGGTTATGAACTAAATACTGGGCTGCAGGCCACACGTCTAAATAGGAAAGTAAGTCAAGGATTCCAACACAGTGGAAGAGTTATGACAGATGTATGCACAGGGTGATGTAGGAAAAGCACAGTTACTCCTGCTTCCAGGAGAGAGATGGTTAAGGTGAATATTGAAGGTGATGCATTTCTAGTTATCCAGACGTCTCTGCTAGCCATTAATCAGATTTAATTCCAAACATATCATAGACACATTTAAAATCTCAATGTATTGAAGATAACAATACCAAAAATGAACTCACTATATTGTCTCTCTTCCTATGTTCTCTAAGTAGACTGTGCAATCCATTGCCCAGGCGTAGGAGGTAGCTACCCTAAGAAGCATCCTTGGTCCTTCCTCTCGCTCATCTTCAAAATAATAGGTCCTGCTGATTTGGTATCACAAATAGTGCTTGATTTTGCCTCCTCTTCTCCGTTCCTGTAATACTGTCCTGGTTTAGGTCCCTGAATGTCTCCCACCTGGACCAGCCACCAAAATGTCTCATCCTCTTTAAATTCATCCTCCCAAATGCCACCTAAGACTGAAATCTGACCCAATAAAACTCTGTGTCAAGCATTTCAAGGTCTGGGTCCCTTTTCTGATCACTGAATGTGGTCCCTGCTTCCATGTGCTGCTCACAGGTCCCTCCAGGGGTGCTGGCCTGCCACTCCACCTTGCCTCTCACCCCTCTGCCTTTCACTTTATGCATAGTAGCACCACACTGCTTCACTTTTTCTTGTGAATGGGTCTATCTGCTCAGGCTGTTTTCACCGTCAGTAATGCCATTTTCTACCCTTCTTCCTATTGACCTAGAATCCACTACTTTATTGCCTAAGTTTCAGCCCAGAAGTCAACTGCTCCAAAAATCCTCCTACCTCTCCCTTCTTGCCCCCTCCCTATAATCTGGATTAAATGTTTCTCTTCTATGTCATCATAGTTTTCTGTGAACATCTTTATTATTGCTTCCACTACATATTTCTATGTCTTTTATTCCCCTAACTATTTAACAGATAATAATCTCCCCAAGAGCAGAAACTATGTCTTACTCACCACCCTAGCAACTTAATATAAGTGTCTGGAATAAATGCATGAACTGAATGAACAAACTGGAATCAATATATAAGTGAATGAATGAGAAAACTGTGAGGGACTGAAACTAACAGAAGGTCTACTCCTTAACCACAGGGAATTAAAGTCTAATGGAAGATAAAAGATGCACATGAAGATGGTTTAAAAGGAACAACTTTTAAGAAAAGCATACAAAATGCAGATCAACAGAGTGTATTTCCATATAGATAGATGTATGTACATAGACATATACATACATAGACACACACATACACATTGACAGTATCCATATTAACGTATGGATGGAATTGGGTAAGGTTAATTGGGATAATTGAAATGATAATTCTCCCTCACTAGAACAAAGCCTGTTTGCAACAATGTACCAAGTACAGATCCAGAAATCCAGTGTTCACAGACACTTAGCACATGTACAGTGTTCCTCCTGGCACTTGCTCTGGGAAACAGCACGTACAGGCCAGGCAGCTCTACTGCTGCCCATGTTTCAAGTGAGTCAACTGGACTAGGAACCTGTTTCCATTCTCTTAAACTCACACTTTCTCTTAGAGAAATGGAAAAGAGAATTACTGTGATATTCACTCGGTATACTCTCTTCCTTGGTAGCTCATTGACTCACACAGCCCAACTCTTACCTCTGTGGGCCTTCTGTTTCTATATCCAGGCCTGATTTCTCTTAGAGCGCCAGATACGCATTTTCGATGCTAATTCCAGTTATTGTCTTCCAATTCACAACATGTAAAATGGATTTCCTCCTCTAGCACACATTACCAGCTCTTCCTCAGAACTTCTGTATGTCTGAATTCTCCTACTTGTGCAGACACCGCTCTCTGCCTCCTGTGTCCCTGAGGGTTGGACCCTAGACCCTAAAAACTGTTTCATCGTAAATGTTTCTCAGGTCTGTCCCTCCTTTGTAATCCAAACCCATCCTCTATTGTCCTAATCACTCTCTTTTCTGTCACTCTCTTCTTCAACCTATTTTGCTAGATTATTTTTCCAAAAACATTACTCTGATCATATGTTCCTGCTTATAAAGCTTCTGTAACTACTCACTACAAACCATACGCAGTCCTGACCATCCAGTCCCTCAATGAGTCCACTCTAGTCTTATTTACAACCTTGTCCTTCATGCTTCCCTATACATCACTGCCATCATCATCATCATCATACTAAATTATACTTAATATTTAACTTGCGCAATATATGAAGGCACTGTTCTTAAATCCTTACAACAGCTGTACGTTTTTGGTATGATTAGAACCGTTTTTTGGGTTTTTTTATTTCATTATATTATGGGGGTACAGATATTGTTAGGGTTACATATATTGCCCCTGCCAACCCTCCCCTCTCCCCCCGCTGTGCTAGAGCTTCAAGCATGTCAATTCCCTGGTGGTGCGTGTCACACCCATTATGTAAGTATACACTCTTCCCCTCCCCCACACCTGCCCACCACCCAATAAGAGATTTTTTTTGTCTTTGACATTTTGGTTACATTGTATTTCTTTGCCTTTCCCTAAGAAGGGTTAGAGGTATTCCCTTCCCCCGCACAATGCTCGCCATATCCCAAGGTTGTGGGTCTCACCCCTCACCCCCACCTCCGCCCGACTCCCTGGTGAGTACTACCACCATTTGAGCACCATAGTTTTAATCA
>VBSM01000142.1:6206099-6246474 GCA_008086735.1 Cheirogaleus medius
AAATGAAAAAGGAGAGATCACAACAGACAACAAAGAAATACAAAACATTATATTGGATTACTCTAAAAATCTATATGCTCAAAAACTACAGAATGAAGATGAAATGGACAAATTCCTGGATTCATACAACCTCCCTAAGTTCACCTAGTACTGTTTTGTTTTTTTTTTTACCTTATGAGGAATCTGAGTCAAAGAGAGGTTAAAAAACCCACCCAAGGTCACATAACAAGTAAAAGGTAGCCCTGAACTTGGGCTGCCTAGCTCCAGAATCTGTGCTCTTAAACACTACGCTATAGTTTATTTACTGTCCCTTGAACATGCCATACCAGACCTCGCCTCTGTGACACTCGGCCAATGAAATGTCTCTTTATCCACTGCTCCTTATAGCTCTCTCATTCTGCAAGGCTTATAGGAGTTCCATTTTCGTCTCCAAAGTCTACTCCAATGATCCCAGCTAGAAGTGTTCTCTTGCTCCTCTTAACAGATCTTTAACAACTGTAACAGCCCCACATATATAATTTATTGACTATTTATCAATATCCTTTTACTATCTTTTCCTCCCCAAGTCGCTTATGCACTCCTAAAAACTGAATACAAACTGCATACTTCTTTTTATCCATGACCAGAAAACTGCATTACAAATAGATGGTGAAAAATTAAAATTTAGTCAATTAAATGAAAAAGGGAAGTTCCCAAATCTTTTTTCCTTTTCCTTTTTTGCTTTTTAAAAGAAGACTATAGAGACAGATACTTTTAAAGAGTGGATTAGGTTCAGGATTTCAACTAATGGGAAAGTTACCAATTGGAAAATCTGAAAATCAGAACTCAAAGAGAACCAAACCCTTTCATCTACCATATGCCTGTATTTTATCACATTATCTATGCATAAGCCCTGAAGTACTGAGTCACCGAAACATTTTTAGCAATAAAAGAGTGTAGTAATTCTCCATCAGTCATTGTAAAATGGGACATAATCCATCTGGCCCCTGCCTCAAGGAGAAGGTATATGGGGAACTAACTCATTTAACATGAGAAGCCATTCTTAAACATGAAACATGTGACTGTATCTTAAACACATATAAAAAGGCTCTAAGCTCTACTGCTGCTCCTTTCTTGGGAAGAAAAGCCTTGCTTTCTGTTATTGCCCCATTTTAACCACTTTGGATATGAAAGAAATTCTCACACCTCCGTTTGTTGCTGTGTTGCTTAGCGCATTGGCCCGCACACAAAGCTACACAAGCCCTGTTAATTACCAAGACCTGAACATTTCCAAGGCACTGTTATTTCCCGTATGAATAAAGTGATGTTGCATTTCTTCAGACTGAGTTTCTCACTACTCTAGCACAGGAAGGGGCAACCTTTGAGCAGTGAAATGCCAACCTCCTGGTCTCTGCTCACTTGGCTTATTGGGAAGAGGGAGGTGTAAGAGGGTGAGGTCTTGGGAGAGGGGAAGAACCACAGATGAATCCTGCATCTTATTTGGTAGAGAACTACACTACCATACAGAGAGAAAACTAGTCTTCCATGGGTAGCACAGTGATCAAAATGCTTCAAATTCATCGAACCCATTGTAAAATCATCTACTTTTATGTAGAAAAAAATATACATCTTCTAGAGATAGCTTAAGGATGACAATCTACTTATTTGTAATAAAGAGGTTTTTTCCTTTTAATTTCTAGTGAGACCATTGAATAGGAACATTGAATCAGCATCATTTCATAATCTAGGAATCCAAGTCACAAAAAGTATAAGTGACTTATTTGACTGAATAACAAGCGAGTCAGTAAACTGTCACAGTGAGAACATTAGGAGGAAGTTAGTTCTTGACTCAAGATTTCCTTTTTAACTTTAATCTTGAGCAACTTTCATTAAATTTGGCTTCTTTTATGGCTAACCTCTACCCCACTGGGACTTTGTTTGAAAATCACTTTAATTTTTTTTCTTTTGTACCAAATGTATTTCAGCACCACAAAACTCCTCTAGAAATTCAAATCCACTAGCTAGTCTCCAAACCAATAGTATTGGTAAGAATCCCTTTCATTAACTTTAGGATTATTATTTATGCATCTTCTAAAGGTTTAAAATGACTTACATTCATACTTAATCTTTTCTTTTGATTTTCAACACTATAGTAGCCAAACCTAAGATTACCCTTAAATAAGTAAACATAAATTAATAGGAAAAGCTAGCAGTATACCAGAATGCTCTCTCAGCATATAATATAAAAATCTTTAAAGTTAATCAAGTAAAATATACTCAATCTATAATAGGTTGTTGAATTGCTAGTTTTTACATATTCATTATAGTGATATATATGAGAATTCTAAGGAGCAATACTTTTTTGAAAAATCAAACAAACCCCTGGTTTACTAAACGTGCAGTTAAATTTACTACAAAGAAATAAAAAAAGCTATTTGTTTTGCACTACAGACTATTACTTGGAGACAAAAAAATTTTTTAAATTGAACCACATAATATTAATTTGGTAGAACACTTAACTCCTGTTATTGGGAAAATCTTTATAATACATCATTTGAAATGATACAGTGAAAATTTTTTAATCTAGAAAGATCTTAATTGCATTTCCCCCCCAAGCTGATGATTCAGGTTTGCATTATTTAGCAAATTAGTTAACACAGGTTTTAAACGATCTTATCCTGAGGTTTAATTTTCTTTTTAATTATTACAAATTCCTGGCCAGGTGATTATCAAGTTTATCCAAGTAACTTCTATACTAATAGGCCACATAAGTATATTACTGGGGGTTTATATAATATGTTATATACAATAACATATAGTATTATATTTTATAGGAATTAGAAATTATCTAATTATTTACTATGTGTTTCAAAAACAGCTGAGCTCACTGAAAGGTACTTGTTTATATGCATAATAAATCATTTCCAGTGAGAAAACACCAATTAAATCTAGTTCCTGGTAGTACATGTATGAATTTTTTAAAAACAGATGTTTTCTAACTGTATTAAGAGTAAGGTGAGTCATTTGATATTTTTGCTTTCTATTCCTGTTCATAAATGGCTGTTAATTCTAAATCAATGCACTTAAGAAACATTAAGCACCTGGCTAGACTGTACTTGAATAGGTATGAAATTAATCAACTGATTCTTTGGTTCATATAAAATTATTCAGCTACCAGTAAAATATTCTTGTTACTGACATATACTAGGTGACAAAATAGATTATGTTAAACTTTACTTGTAAATGTAACTAGTCAATCGGGGCTGGGGGGTGATATCCCAAAGAACAAACTTAAGTAACAAGAGACGTTGCTAGTGTCTTCGAAGGTGGCTAGATGTAGTGTTTTTGATTTATTCAGGAGGAGAGCAAGTCTCCTGTTGGAGGATGAACTGCTCATGACGATACAAAAACCATGTAACCTGATGATGTCTCACCACCTCCTTAGTACATCCTGGTCCAAACCACCATCATCTCTTGTTTAGGTTATTGCAGTGACCGCCAAGAGATCTCCTTGCTTCTACTCTTGCCAGCAACACAGAGCCAGTAAAAACGAAGTAAGATCATGCCACTCTTCTGCTCAAATCCCTCCAACAGCTCCCTTCTCACTCAGCACTAAAAACAAAGGTCCTATAGAATCTGACCCCTGCTACCTCCCTGACCTGATCTCCTGCCACACTACCCCAAGCCCACCATATCCTACAGACACTGGCCTCCCTGCAATTTCTCTAAAATGGCCAGCATGCTTCTGATTCAGGGCCTTTGCACTTCCTAGTCCCTTTGTCTGGAAATCTGTTCCCCTGCTCCCTCACTTCCTTCAGGCCTCTGCTCAAAGGCTGTATTATCTGTGTTGTCTTCCCTGATCATCAGATACAAAACAGCACCCCCTTCCCTATAAACCAGCAGTCCCTATATTCCTTAATGGGTTTCTTTTTCCCCGTAGCACTCATCTTATATATTTTTAAATTGTTTATCTGTCTCCCCATACGTTGAGACCAGGAACACTCTCTATTTTATTCATTTGCTATATCCCTAGCACCTAGCAGTCCCTGACATATTGCTTAAAAATCATTGTTTAGAGAAAGAATAACTCCAGCATCAAAGTTATTGTCTTTCTACTAAAAGGAACCAGACTCCTAGGAGGAATTGCTGGTTCTAGGATTGGGGCAAAAAATGAACAAGGAGAATTTGGAATATCTTGTCAAATTAGAAAACAAGGAAGCTATCAAAGACTACTAGAGTTGTAGCAAAAGGACTTTAAAGAAGCAGATGGGACAGTTTGAGCATCAATAAGAATAATAATTACAGTAGATTGAAATACTTCAAATATGTTTAAATCCATGAGCTCATAATGATTCTAAAATTTAAAAAAATCCACATTGATCATCCTTAGAGGATGCTAAGAAACCAATTCATTATTTCAAAAACTAGGAAAATTTAATAAAGGGAAAGAGTCAAGCTTTGATAATCATCACTTCATAACTGATCATGTTTCATCTGTATCCTACTCATTCCCCGGCCACCTCTGAACTATTTTGAAGCTTATTCAAAACACAGCATTTAATCCATATTTTAATGAGCTCTACAAGAGTATTCTCTTAAAAAAATATAACTATAATACCATTATCACACTTAAAACAAAAATATTCCTTAATATCATCAAATAAGCAGTCAGCTTTCGATTTTTTCTAATTATTTAACTATTATTAGTTTTCTATTGCTGCTGTAACAAATTACTAAAAATTTACTGGCTTAAAAACAACACAAGTTTATTATCTTATAGTTATTCCACACAGATATTACTGGGTCAAAATCCAAGGTGTTGGCGGGGCTGTTTTTTGTTCTGAAGGCTCTAGGGAAATTTGTGTCCTTGCAATTCCTGCTGCTAGAGGCTGCCCATATTCCCTGGGTCATGGCCCTTTCGGCCATCTTCAAAGCCAACGACAGCAGGGTCAAGTTTTTTTCACATTGCATCACTCTGCTTCTCTCTTCTGACTCCCCTTCTTCTACTCTTAAAGACTCTTGTGATTATATTGAGTCCCACCAGGATAATCTTGCTATATTAATGTCAACTGATAAGCAATCTTAACTCCATCTGCATCCTTAATTCCCCTTGCCATATAACAGAACATAGTCACAAGTTCTGTGTACATGGACATCTTTTGGGGCGGGGTAGGGCATTATTCTGCCTACCACACACCTGCCAAGACAATATTAATCAGGATCCAAATAAGGTCCATGCATTCCCTTGGTTGTATATTTCTTAAATCTCTTCTAATCTATAATTCCTTTCATCTCTACACGACTTGTACCAACCATGTACAAAAACAAACTCCCTAGTTATTTTTTACAGACATATAATAGATATATTTGAGCTTTTTTCTTAGTAAAAAGTTAAAGGAAAGAGTGAATAACTGAGTTGTTTCATTTTTACAACAAAATTTTAAGGTATTATTGTCACTACTAAACAGATCAACAATATAAACCTCAAAAAGGACTTGCCCAAAGACATGTAGAACGATGAAATGAAGCAAATGTTTTTTGAACAACTACTATGTATTAATACAAACAATGTGCTGGGCTTTGCCCAATATGAACAAGACAGACATGACTTCTGCCTTCATGGAACTTACAGCAGGTTATAGACCAGTAAACAGTCAATTATGTTACAAAGGGATAAGTGCTAGAAAGATGTAGAAATAATGAGTTTACTTACAGATATTTATCCATTCACTAGGTATATATTGAGAGTCTGTAATGTGGCAGGCACTATGCTATGCATGAGTATACAGCAGAGGACAGGACATGTCTGTTCCTTTCCCTTCTAGAGTGTAGAGCTTTTTTTTTTTTTTTTGAGTTGGAGGTACCTGTAGCTCGTTCAGTACAATCTATTGAATATATAAACTCAGGAGAAATATCTTGAGCTAGAAGAACTGCTTCAAGAGGCAATAGCATATGGATGACATTGGAGTTTGTGGGAATGAATGAGATTGTTCAGAGAAAGGGCAACATGAAAACAGAAGAGCTCCTTAGGCAGAAAGCCAATAACATAAATACCTTAGGGACAAATAGAAAAGTAGGAGAAAAAACAGGAGAGTATGTCACGGAAGCCAATGGAGGACACTGGAGAATTTGGGACCCAACATCGTGTCTGTCTGACTCCAAAGCCTGACCCTATGCATTCATTCATCAAACTTATTATGAACCTACTGTGTGCTAAGCTCTTTGCCAGTCACTGTCTTGGTGCATTATACTATGAAGGGAGATCTCCTCAAATGTGATCTAAACCTGGAAGTAGTAACTTCTGCACCAGTTCAAAGGAGGGGATAGTGATAACTGAGATGATTCATTTCTGCTATTTTAATGTCCTTACTGAGCCTGCTAGGATAAATTTAGGAATAATGTATGAAAGCATTATTTTTTATTTCCCCTGATGTCCTTAACAGCTTGGATGATCACTTCTAAGCCCTTTATATATTCTGTAAAAGATTACTTTCTTACAAAGATACTGCTTTCTTTCCCTAAACCTGGCTGCCCATACTTTTTAGCCATTATAACTGATGAAATAAAACATATGGATATAAGGCTAGATTCTTCATATTTTGAGAAACATTTAAGAGAATTTATTAATATATAAATTGCTTTAGAAGAGAAATAATAGTAGATCTAATACATTTGCTAAGGACAAACAGGCTTAAAGCACTGAATCTATTTTGCTTTACAATTTCCATATTGGTGTAAATACTTCAGCTACTACATTTGGATTAAGATAAAGCAGCAAAGAAAGTTATGGACATAAATCTCAGGATAACTATAAAGTATTACTATATTTTGATTCCTTATGAAAAAAATCCTATAATATTTCATTCTCATTAAGCGAGAAGAAAGGCTGATATTGAAAATGTCAATGAACACTAATAATACCCCCTCTCTCCTCCCAGAAGACAAACTTTTACAGCCCCAACAAAGCAGAAGTCATATGGGAGATTTTATGGTGTGAAAAACAACTGGCTCAACTGCAAGGAGTGTTCTGTTAAAAACACTGAGGCTAATGTTGTACTTGTATAAATAACTGGGCTACATCAAAGTGACATACTGGCACTCTCGGGGAGAGAAAGTATTGTAATTCAACATCTCAGAGAATATGTTCTCAAAGGTATGGCAGAAATTTTGCACATACCAAATTGGGTAGCACTGATGGCAACACGCCTGCATATTATTGTACGTAGCGAGCACTTTCTTCTCTACCCTTTCCCCAACCATCTCAAACAGATGGTGACCAAGAGAAGCACAGAATATGTGCATTTTGTCTGTCAAGCTCCTTATGTTGAAAGCATAAACAACAGTCTACTCTCCATAATCCAGGCATGAAATCATATCCAACAGAAATGGAAAAAGTTAAGCCAAGACCTGGGATCAGAGGAAAAAGCACATTCTGGAGAGGTTTGTGCAATTTTTTAAAAGTGAAATCAAAGATTTTTTTTCTCCTTCAATGATTAAAAGCAAAATTGGATAGATTAAACTATTATCATTTCTCTAAGCAGTGGAGAAGGCTGGTATGTATGCTATAAAGAATTGGAACAGGTGCACCCAAGGCTAAGTATCAAATATTTCCACAACTTCAGGAGGTTAGTTTCTTCCATTAGCAACCAGCCTTTCAACTTTAAGAACCCAGATTAAACTGGATCTAGAGTGTCTTAATTAAAGTGAGTGTAGGGACTTGGATTAAGTTCGGTTCTCTTTTTAATTTCTTACATCACACATCATCAAAATTCAGTACACAAAGACTTGACTTTTTCTCCCTACTAACTGACCTTACATAGAAAACTTCCATGTGGCCAGATATACAAGTAAAAGAAATCCAGTATGAAGCTTGCAGATAAAGATGTGAGATCTTAACATATCTGGTTTCACCACTGTTCAATTAAAAATAAACAAATTATTTTATTTATCACAATATACACAGGATTGTCTAAATAATCTCAATATCACTATTCTAATTCCTAATTTTATAATGGGAAGACAAGTCTGTGCTTTAATTGTGAGAGAGCAATGTACTTTAAAATGTACTTTAAAAAAAAAAGTAACAAAGAACAAAGGAAAAGAACCAAAAAAGGAAAAATTTAGAGCAAATATTTTTAAAAATAACAAAACTGAGGCATATTCATGACCTCAGAAATATTAAAGAGGATCACTGGTAAACTCACACAGACTCTGTAAGCTAAGAACTTATTTAAAATATTAAATCTGTAGAATTTGCTCATATTTGGATGAGAAAACCACATGGACATATTTTAAAATTATTCTATACTCAAATTAAACCTAGAGTTCAGACATGTCTTATTTCCAAAGTACATGCAACCCAAATGGGTTTGGCTTTTATCATTTTCCCACCAATTTTCATCTATTTATATAAATGAGAAAGCAGCCTAATATCAGAAATAAAGCAGAAAGGTACCTAAGGCTTTAGCTGCCCATATAAATAGAATTCTCATCACGTAGGTAAAAAAAAAAAAAAAAACTGAAAAAGAATAAAAAATTAAGATTTCTCCATGTCAAACTATATTCACAATGTTTCTGATGATGAATACAAGTTACTATAAAATTTAAAAATTAGGATACTCCTTACATTTCTACTACAACTACTACTACTTCTCTAAGCTATCTCTCTCAAATAAAGTGATTAGATCTGCAAAATAAATAAAACTTCATTATCATTATCCAAAGTTATGCTTGACCACTATTAGATTGGAACTAATCAAATAACACTTATGTGCACATATGGAAATAAAACTCACTGGAAATCAAGCAGGAGGGAGGGGAGGAGATGAACAAATTCACACCTCATGGGTACAATGTACACTATCTGGGTGATGGGCATACTTATAACTTGTACTCAAACTATACAAAAGCAATCCATGTAACCAAAATGTACCCCACAATACTCTGAAATAAATTAAATAAAGTAATTTAAAACATAAAATACCAAAAAAAAAAAGAGAACAAAGTTATGCTTGAATTTCACATCTTTTAAAAGCAGAAATCATTGTTCAGCTGTTTTATGCTGGAGGAAACGGTGTATCTGGCATAATGACTAAAGGTTAAGATACACACTTGTGCTCCTATAGTTCTGCGACTTTCTAGCTGTGGCATTAGAAATGTCATTATTCTGGGTCTTGGTTTCCTCATCTGTAAAACAACAAAGTAATAACTACCTCAAAGTGTGAGAGAGTTAAATAGGGAGTCTAGGTGAAGTGTTTACTTACAGTTCCTTGAATGTGTAAGAAATGCTTCATAAATGTCAATTATTATGATTACACTCTGACGTAAGATCGTATATGTTAAAAAATAAAGCATCTACTCATTCAACAACTGCTTAGAGAACACACACAATGTTTTAAGTCTAAGAATTCTTCTGGTATAAAAGATACATCCAAAGATAAGATACCGGATCTGAAAGAATTTACATTCTTGGAGGTGATGTAGACAAGCAAACAGGCGACCTGAATGTCTCAGGACTAGTGCTATCAAGGGTGTTCATGGCCCCCAATAAAGTTTGCAACTACCATGCAGAATTATCAAGTGTAATTTTTCTTATTCATATGGTTTAAAACCAGAGTCAACAAACTTTTTTCTGTAAAAAGCCAAAGATAAATAGTTTAGGCTTTGTGGGGCTCATGGACTCTTTTACAACTATTCAACTCTACCATGATAGCATGAAAGCAGCCACAGACCATATGTAAACAAACGAGTCCAGCTGTTATCCAATAAAACTTTAGTCACAAAAATAGGTGGTGGAAAAGAATTATAAAGCAGGGACTCAAACAGATATATTTGTACACCAATGTTCTAAGCAGCATTATTCACAATAGCCAAAAGGTAGAAACAACTTAAATGTCCATCAACGAATGAATGGGTAAACAAAATGTGGTACCACATATGCAATGGAATATTATTCTGCCTTAAAAAGGAAGGAAATTCTGATACACACTACAAGCATGAGCCTTGAAGACATTATGCTAAGTGAAATAAGCCGGCAACAAATCTTGCATGATTTTACTTATACGCAGTACCTAGAGTAGGCAAATTGATAGCAGAAAATACAATGGTGATTGGCAGGGGATGGAGGGAGGAGAAAACGGGGAGTTTTTGTTTAATCAGCATAGAGTTTGGGATTGGGAACATGAAAAAGTT
The DNA here is from genome assembly GCA_008086735.1 of Cheirogaleus medius. Taxonomy (NCBI): domain Eukaryota; kingdom Metazoa; phylum Chordata; class Mammalia; order Primates; family Cheirogaleidae; genus Cheirogaleus; species Cheirogaleus medius. Next base: position 6,216,270 of record VBSM01000142.1, read on the forward strand.
CTGGAGATGAGAATTTAAGAATTGCCAAGCTTTTGTTGTTGTTGTTGTTTTTGTTGTTATTTTGGCAAAACATACATGACATACAATTTACCATCTTAATTATTAAAAAAAAATAGGTGGTGGGACAGATATGACCAAGGGACACAGTTTGCCAGCCCCTGGTTTAAACAACCATACGCATCAATTATTAAGAAGTAATAATTCCTTATGAAAAGCATATGTGAACAAATTCAGATATCCTCCTTTATAAAAGGTTTAATATTTTAATCTCAGGATGAGAAGAAAATGGTGATAAAGAGCTTTCATGGATGTGTACTTGCATCAGCACTGGAAAACTTCCAACATGGAAATAAGCTTCAATAAAAGAACATTTAGAAGAAAAGAAAGCGGGCAGTTAATGGTTGTTATTTTTATTTTTTCCTCCCTGAGAATCATAATTCTAAACAAAAACCTACTTGTTATACACGGAGATGAAGCATGTTTACATGCTTCACACCCCAGTTTTGACAATGGACAGCTCCGGCCAGGCCTTTATGGCAAGTGGACTGTTTAGTTTAATGATGTCAAAATGCAGGGGAGCAGATGGCAATAAAACATTATTAGAAGAGATGAAATACACGCAACTGGTAGCAGTTTACTTATTCATATAAAAATTTAAAAATGGAACCAATAAATCTATCCATCTCAGCTAAGCAAATCCAGTTATCTCGATTTATTACTGCAGCGCAAAGCCTACAATGAAATTTGGGATGGTTATAGAAACAGTAATTTCCTTTCTCACCCCTATCTCCTTTAGACTTCAAATAAAAGATAGAATTTATATCCACTTATAACTGAGATGCACATCATTCAGTCTTCGATCTAATCAAATCTCACAAATATATCTGAGTCTTTCTTTAAAAAAAAAAAGAGAGAGAACATATCAGATCTCCCCAAAGCTCTGTCCATAATGAAGTAAATAAGCTTTTCTTTATTGCTAAATGTAGCACACACCAGAGGCAGGGTATGATAAAGAGCCGTATTAACTAGAATCTTAGCCAAATGATCTAAATTTCTAACATGGAGTTTAGATGCAAAGAAAATGTTACTTGAAACAGATCTTAGCAGTTGCTAGTCACTTTATCCTCCCTATCCAAGGCAAGAATCCTTTCTCTCTCATCATCCCTAAGAGATTTAGTCCTCTTCAAATATATCCACTGATGTTATCTTGCGACACAGGAAAATCCACTATTTAGAGTCAAAACAGCTGGGTTCAGCTCACTGTAGAACTCTGGACAATTCTTTTGACTTTTCTCAGACTCTACTACCTTAGTGATTAGATGATGCCCATTTTAATTTTTAGTTTTAATGATATCTTATTGTATACTCTGAATAAAGATAATTTTTAGAATCAAAAATTATTATAAAATAATTATTACTATTAATCAATGATAACCACCATTTTACTGTTAAATGAGGTAGTTTGTTCCTTTTAGGCTGCCAAAGTCCTCATGAATTCCAAATCCTCAAATAGGGATGGTGGGGATTCCTCAGACAGGGTGCAACAGAAGCCGAAGTCAACACAACATTCGGTTTGAAAAATCAAATTTGTATCTTTTTCCTTTCTCATGTGCCTAAAAGACCTTCCAATGGTCACAGCTTTTATATCTATAGCTTACTTGTGTCATGCTTCTTCAAATCACAAAACAATTTATACTCTCAAAAAGAATTACCAATTTTTATGTTTGTACACTATTGTCAATTAAAGCCCTTGCATTTACTAGAGATCAAAGCTGTTCCCTAGAGAAAAAAGCAGTTCACTAATACAAAGCTTATATACACAGCACCTGATTCTTATAAAGGGAATGGTGCCTTAATAAGAATGTAGGGAAATTAGTATGTGTTCAATATGGAGTATCAGAGGTTAAGAATGTCTAATATTAAATGATAAAATACCGTGTCTTGAGTGCACCACCATTATATCGACTAAATGCCTCTATTTGCCTCAGAATGCCTGTCCTCATGAACACATTTAACAACAATAAGAAATCCACTAATTTCTTGCCAGCATCAGGGGACAGGAGAGTAAACAGGGCTCTCTACGAGTTGTGTGTACATACAATTAAAGCAAGCAAGAAGGTGGCAATTCTAATACGCTATGAGAACTGCTAATGAAAACAGCAAACAAAAATTTCAGCACAGCCAGAAAACACTGAGTACTGTGAAATAAAACATATCAAAGCCTCTTAATTTAATTTAATGGCTCTATGAAATAAAGTGACACTGTTTTCTATAGAAAATGCTGATTAGATATTAGCCAATGTATAGTTCAATGTTTTTTCAGCAGAAATTGTTGCTTATTAAATATATATCATAATGTTAATACATCTGTTGCGTATCATTACAGATGCTCTAAAAAATCAGTATGTTATATTTTGAAACTGAGAAAGAATTACTGTAATTAATGAAAAAAATTTAAAAGGCCTATGACCCTAAACCTTTTCTGAACTACATAAAAATAACAACATGAATTATTTAATTTTTTACCAATGGGGCTCTACAGAATTTCTCTTCTTTTGTCTCAGAAGAAATTTCTATCTCATAATGTCTATTTCCATGACAACAGGTAGTACAAATGTTTCCTGCACAGGCAAACAACGCAATGAGGATCATGCCAAGGCTAGCAATCTCACATTTGCAACTGTGAACAACCGAAACAAGAGTCAACATTTACACAATGTTTAAATGCACTCACGTGAGGAAAAGCTGAATCAATAGTCATACTATTGATATAAAAGTAAATTTATTTCTTAAGTACAGTACAAGATGCAATCAATCAGATTTATATTTTGTAACTTGACACATTATATAAAAGCCCTAAAGATATATTCAACCAATTTTCTGTGCCATAGTCTGGCTTGTTTAGAACCAAGTATAGTTTCTCCAAGCCGAATATAATCCTCCACCAGTGTTTTAACAGAGGATACATAAGTACTCTACAGAGAATCAAACTCCCTGGCAAAGCAATGGTTAAAACTTGCATCCTGGTCAGGTTAAGAGTTAAGTACCCTGCAGTTCTCTTGCTCATGGAATTCTCTCCAATTCATTGCCACTGCCCAGGGTAATATTCATCATCACCATCTCTGGATTAACTCAACAATTTCTTAAATGGTCTCCAGGATTTCAACCTTAATCTCCACACTGAAGTCATAATGTTATTAATATAATGACCTTTTAATAATGCAAATCTGATTTTGCCACTTCCAGCTTATAAATCTTTTAATAAGCTTCCTTTCATCAAGTCCGCATCTTACATTCCATGTCCCCATTAATCCATCCAACTTTCTCTCTGGCCACTAGACAGTCTTGAATATACTGAACTACCTTGCCCTTCCTTTGAGAAGCCAAATTCTTCCAGAGTTTTTGCATATGTTGTTTCCTCTCCAACTTGGCCTCTTCCTAAAAATGTTCAAGATTCATTGACTACATGTGATTTTGCTTTAGGCACAAGTATTAAAATTTTATTTCTGTTTAAAATAGAACTTCAATATAAACAAATACATATGCTACCTCAAGATTGTGTCATTGGAACTTTATCCAAGTCTCTTTCTCCTCTTTCCACTAATCTAGACCTCTACCCCTGGGCCTTGTAACTGGATTTAACTCTGCACTTTTTTTCGCTGATTTCTATGTTATAGATCAGTGCTTTGCATCCAAGCTAATTTGTACACAGTGACAAAACAGGTGGTCCCACATTCCTAATATTCTATCTGCACTCTACTGCTTGGTTCTTTATGTTCAATAAAGTCCCTTATTTTTTGAGAGAAAAAAATCATACCATGGGGCTTCAGAACTGTTACTTTTTAATTCCTGGAAATAAATATTATAACACTAGTTACAGCACTGCTTATCATGACAAGCTTTAATTCTTATAGGAGTTGAATGCTTCAAGGAGAGTGGAGTCCCCTTCTTCTTGAGCAATATGCTTATGTTTTAATAGCAGCCTTTGGCACAGAGTGCTTCCACCTTTGCTCAGTGACTGCTGTGGGAATTTCAAGTTTGGTAACAGAACAGAACAATATTCTGGTGAAGGAATTGTGTATTCTTCAAATCATATGAAGATGTCCAAAATAAGACAAACTGACCTATCCACCCACCCACTCACTCAATGACATTGACTGAGGGCCTCTAAACTGAGCCAGGTATTGCTTAGGTGCTGTAGAACAAAGATGAGTAAGACTTGGTCCCTGTCCTTAAAGAGATCTCAAAGCACTGGTAAAAGATACTTACGTAAAATATTAAAATGAACGTGATGAATGCTATAATAAAGACACTATCAAAATGCTGTAGGATCACAGAGAATGAACAGGTAACTAAACTAGAGGGCTCAAGAAAGCTTCACAAAGGAGGTGACAGCTGGTCTTAGAGGGTAAACAGAAGTTTGTCAGGAGCAGAAGGGATAGAAAAGCATTTCAAATAAAAGGAGCAGCTTGTACAAAGCACACACGTGTATGCCCAAAGAATGGTATGAACTGGTGAACTTTTTGTGGACTGGACAAAGAACAGATTACAAAATGAGGGTGTAAAAGGTTGGCCCAAGGTTGTAAGAGGACCAAAAGCCCTGTTAAGAAGCTAAATATTTCGCCTGTGGGCAGCAAAGAGCCCGAAATATTTTTAAGCAGGGAAGTCACATGAAAACTCTTTCACTGTACGGTGACAGTGTAAGTTATTAATGCCATCATGAAAAGGAATAAAGAGATAGAAACTTAACCTTTTTGAGTATCCTATAGGTGCCAAGCACTTGGAAGTATATATCATTTGATCTTTGCAACAATGATATAGGAGACTTTTTTTTAGATTCTTATTTTAATAGCTAAAGAAACCAGAGGCTCACTAAAATGCTAACCTTCTGAAATTCATACCCCACGGAGAGGCATTCCTATTTTTCAGGGCCACCATCAGTCAGAACACTGTGGTTTATGAACAATGGGTCCTGACCTAGCAAGGAATTGCTTATATCCTAATGAACTAATCATTTTCATTTTGTATATGATTAAACTAAAATTAGAAAACTGATATGTCTGAACATATAAAGGCTCATTTGTAAAACCATTTGATTATATTTGGTAAGACAGTAATATTTTATACATATATTTGCATCTAGTGAACTAAATTTACCTAATTTGGCATCCATAACTTAAAACAGAATCTAGGAAAAAACATTACACAGAAAATTAGGTCACTGCATAAACACAAGGACATATTTTTATATTCCTGTCTAGCCACTTATTAATTATATATAATATGAATGGTTTGAACATAAAAATCTGTTAGGCATACAAATATAGTAAATTCAAATTAAGTTTTAAAAAGTACAAATCCAAGATTCACAAGAAAAATCTCACCTTTTATATATTTTTCTAGATTCAAGTCAATGTTTATAAAGGGACTATTGCATCCTATTCATGCAAGTATTATCAAAGACACAGGGCAAGTAGAAAGCAGTATTGCTAGCTTACATAAAACTCAAGTTTAGAGTCTTACTTTTCTCGTATCTTAATACTTACATCAAGACTCTGAACTTTTGAACATTTTGCAACCTAAAATATTTTTTTGATAGACTCTTTGTTAGTCACTGGCAAGCTTTCTATGTGTCTGTTAAACTATATGCCTGTGATACAGATCTAAACTAGGATGTTGTTACATACACACCTCCTTGCTATTTATCAACTGGTATCGCATCACTGTGTTCTTGAAAGATTTCTGAGTAACACAGACTATATACACCATAAGCGAAATGATCTAGGATTAAGGTCCAAACTTCAGTGGAGGTGATGGAAACCCATGACAGGCTCAGAATATACTGGTAGGTCTCAAAATTTCAATCAATCCTTTCAATGAAGTCTTTTTATGGCTCATCACTTCAAAATTACAATAGTCATCACTCAATAACAAAAGTATGACTAAAATACTTATTTAAATCTGTGAACTTTGTTCTGATAAATGCCGTATTTAAAATAAATAAATAAATCAGTGACTTTCCAGTTTTTTTTTTTTGAAAAACACAGTAAGAAATATATTTTATATTCTGACCCAAAATATATATGTGTGTTTGCATATTGCACTAAAATGCTAACCTGAAATTCATACCCCAGAGGGCAGGGTATGAGTAAGTAGTACATGCACTTTTATACATCTACTTATGTGTGTTGGCCCTCTGTATCTGTGGGTTCTACATCCACAGATTCAACCAATCAAGAATTGAACATATTTGGACAAAACAATAAAAAATAATAATAATGTAAATAAAAAATACAGTACAACTATTTACATAGTATCTATGTTATATTAGGTATTATAAGTAATCTAGAAATGATTTAAAGTATATAGGAAGATATGCATCAGTTATATGCAAATACTGCACCATTTTATGACTGTATCAGGGACTTCAGCATCCTTGAATTTTGATATCGTGGGGCTCCTGGAACCAATAGCTTAGGGATACTGAGGGATGACTGCATTTTAAAGTGACATCACTGGTAATAGTCACTCTTCAGTGATCTGTGGGGGGGAGGGGAATCAAATCTATTTTTTTGTTTGTTTTTTCACCATCACTAGGGCACAGCTGTGAATTATCAAGAGAAAGCAAGCCTGAAGCTTGGACTGCGAGAGAAGCTAGGCCAACTGCCTTCATGCTTTGATGAGCCCACACCAGCTCACTCGCGCACCTTTCTAGCTTTTGCATCCCTTTGGTTGGCACTGTTGTTCTCACAGGTAGATTGTAAAGAACACAGAACCCAAAATGAGGGAGAGCTATCACTTTCTAAAAACGTTTTTTCTTTTGCATCAGGAATCTCTGAAACTGTTATATCTAAGACTAAATCAGAATAGATTCAGAGGTGGGTTTTTTGTGGTGGTTGTTTTAAACTATGATACAGCTTTGGGTGGGGCACCACAAAAGAATTTGAGTGGCTGGGAATTTTATATTTATTTTTTAACTTTACAAAATAGTATAAAATAAGTAACCTTTACATAGCATAATCATTGATTAAATGCCAATTTATAGCACCTAGAGCAATATAAATGGGAGCTCAGTAAATATTTTCTGATTTGAGCTAAGGATTATGATGTAATTCAACTATGACTACAATAGGAAAACATATTTTCTTTTCATAATGCCTTATAATGTTATATAAGATGGTATAATGTTTTAGACTGTCATAGTTTTGCTCATATTAGAAGGGGATGGGTGTATACAAACATAATGAGTAAGATGTGCAACGTATGGGGGATGGTCATGCTTGAGGCTCTGTCTCAAGGGGGGAGGGGGGCGTGGGCAATATACATAACCGTAATATTTGTACCCCCATAATATGCTGAAATAAAAAAAATAAAATAAAATAAATTCACTTGCATTTTCTAGAAAAACCCATAAATTTTTAAGTACTAACCATGTGAATCATGATTATAGTTGCTATTATTTGCCTGCTTTGATTATTCTTAACAAATTAAATTGACTGAGAGAAGAAAGGATTCCATCGCCCTCTTGTGGTAATTTGCTATACTGCATCCTCCAGGAGTTGCACATCAATTGGAATTTTTTCTTCCCACTTGAAGAGGCAGAGCAGTTGTTTGACCATCAATTTCTGAACTTCCAAAAGCCATATATATATATATATGTATATATATATATACTTTCTGCCCTCTGCTGTCCATATACTCTGTGCCTTCCCTTCTATCTCTAATTCAGAAATTTAGTCTTTTCCTTGTTATTATATAAAACATTCTCCTGTTAGCTTCCAGTTACCACACCAAAGGGATTTTTCTGAAAGTTAATTTCTGTATTCAAACGCAGACACAAAATAATTACAGCAAATCTCCATCATCATACACAGGCTTTAAGTAAATACACATAACTCAACATTTGTGGGCGCAGCTTCAGCAGCACTTGTTTTTCCAACAGTCCAGATAGTTCAGAGGCTAATGATGTTTGTCTGAATGTTTTAAGTTTTTAAAAACAATTAAATAGTCTTTCTTTTAAAATAGTCTAGATCATATGCAACGGCCTATCCTCTTTCCAACACAACACAAAAACTTCCAGCTTCTTTGTAAAACTAGTAACATGTAACATAGGCTACTGTGAAATAAACTGTATAAATCAGGCATCCTCAAACTACGGCTCGCAGGCCACAAGCGGGTGTTTTTGCCCGTTTGTTTTTTTTACTTCAAAATAAGATATGTGCAGTGTGCATAGGAATTTGTTCATAGTTTTTTTAAACTATAGTCTGGCCCTCCACTGGTCTGAGGGACAGAAAACTGGCCCCCTGTTTAAAAAATTTGAGGACCCCTGGTATAAATGATTCTTTTTTAAAGAGAATGTATTTATAATAAAGAAATTTATTTAGTGTCAATACATTTAAACACTGTGGAAAACATAGAAATAAAGATGGATTCCTAATTAACTAAAATCCACTTTATAAATGTCAAAAATATTCTTATATGATTAATTCTTAAAATTATCACATTTTGAAAGTAGCGCTTTGTGTATTCAATCAATACTCATCCCAAAACTGATGAGGAAAGACTAGGACTAGGTGAAGAAGTACATTCTACACAGAGGGACAAGAACTTTTGAAAGCAAGGTGACACGGCATGTCTCAGAAACTGAAGACGGTTTAGTGCAACCAAGCACAGCCTGTAACTTGGGCAGAAGCAAGGGATGAGGGTGAGAAGTTAGTAGGGGCCAAAGCACAAAAGGTCTGAAATGATATGTTAAGAATGGTGAGAGACAGTAAAGCATCCATTCCCAGGGGAGTGACATGGCAAATCAGGGTTTTTGAAAGATCACTTACTGAGGTATGGAGAACAGATGGAAGGCGTGAGAAGGTGACATGGAAATTAGTTAGAAGTCATCTGTAATGAAAAGGGCCTGAAACAAGGCAATGGTTCTGATGACAGAGGAAAGAAATCTGAAACACACTGAGAAGTGAAATCATTAGGTGTTAGTTACTGTGTGAGAGAGTGAGTGTCTAGCTTTGGTGACTGAGTGGATGTCCCCTTCCCAGAGATAGGACATGGTCATTTCAGACATGCTGTATCTAAGGTGCCACCAGAAGACAGCAAATAGGTCAATGGTTTGAGGACAGGGAATTTGGGAGAGAGAAAACTGTAAATTGTTGATGGCTGGGTAGCAAAAGGAACCTGGATAAAATCACCCAGGGAGAGTATAAAGAAGAGATGAGGGCTGAGTTTGGGATTGGCAACATTTAAGTATAATCCCATCTTCCTGTTAAAAGAGGTACATCTGTTATATAATCATAAACTTTGTTCATGTTGGGAGAAACAGGAAATGATTTAGTCTCCCCTCACTTTGCAGATCAGAAAACTGAGGGTCAAAGAGGTTAAATGACTCTATTTCAGGCTATTTATTTGTAGAAGTGAATGAGAACTCAGGTTTCCAGATTGAGGCCATGTTGTCCCATCCTCCCATTCAAAGGCTCTCTTTCTAATACTCTGTCCTTCTTCTGCTTCATAAATTGTCAAAGAACAAGAATTAAAAGATGCTTTCTTCAATAATTGTTTGATGGCAACAGATGTTTCTGTTGTAGTTATTTGTGCATATCATCAAAACTACAGTGTTGTATTTCCAGTGACAACCTTCCAACAATAGAGTCTGTTATGAAATAGAACCCTGAATCTACAATTCAACACGTGCTTTCTGATTAATCTGGGAAACCAGGAAATGTCCAATTCTGCAGTCATGAATGGCAAATGGTAATTGCATCAAATATACACAGAGAATGTTTAGGAGACACTTCAGAGAGAAAAATAGCTATAGCTCTTCCTTACAGTCCTTTCTAAATCTTACATGGTTGAGAATGGGTTTTACCAGTGAATTCTATCATACATCCCAGAACAGGTTTTCATAATCATACTCACTTAAGAAAAGCAGGAGATTTCTTTGGATTACCTGCTTGGTTTGGCCGCTGCCAGCTTGGGGACTTGATAACACTGGTGGATCCTAGGGGCTTGAAGGCAGCCGCGGTGGTGAGGCCGGCCACCCCTGCTCTGCCTGAGGCTGGGCCTTCTACGCTCTCGGGCATGCTCCGCGACAAAGCCACCGAGGAAGAAGCCACTTGCGGAGAAGCCTCCTGAGGGCTACTGTAAAGAAAATAAAGAAACATTTTTGATGGAGTGGTAGTAATCTAACTTAGCAATGATCTCAAATCATGACTGAAGGAAAGGAAAGCTGTCAGACTGCATTTGTTCTATTATATACATTTTTGGAAATGCTACCGTGAGAAATGGCCTATTATAAAACTTATAGTAGCCAATCCCTTTAAATGATAAACTAATTTCCCCTTCCTATTCCTATCTCAACATTTCAAAGGAGTCATCTAGATTAAGACAATAAATGATTGGAGAATTCCTGACAATCTCTGCGAAATGGCGTGGGTACTTCACCATTCCCACATTCTTCTGGTATTTTGTGAACTTAATTTCCCTGACATCTCACAAGTTACTCTTTTTACTCACATACTGACTCGTTCAATAAATATTTAACCACCTATGATATGCCAGACATTGTTCTATGTCCCGATCACACAGTGACAAACAAGAGACAGCGTCCCTCACCTAAAAGAACGTTCAGTGTTCTGTGTTCATAGTAACAGGAAAAAAGACACAAGCCTACCGTTATCTTCTCTCAACAGAGCTAGTGCTTAACTGGAGGCCTTTGTCTATGCTGGTCCCAGTTTTGATTAGAAGATCATATGGTCTATATTACCAGGTCATTTGTTATTTATAATTATATATACATAATTTCCCCTACAAAAAAATAATTTGAGGTAGCCCAAACTATAAAATATATGCCTTGGAATGATACAATACTATAGCAGCCATTATTTCTATCAAGTAAAGTATAACAGTAATAATAATAAAATACTCCCTACTACTTAACTTTTCAATACTGGTTGCTTAAATAATTCTATGTGCAGAAACTCAATTCTTTCAATAACTGGAATCAACAGCAGGAGGAACAGACTGATAGAGATTGGGTACTATACCGATGACCTCAATGAAATAAATACTCTTAATTATACTGTTTCAGTAGAGATTATTTCAATGAAAAGAAATTTCAAATTCTATCATGTCCACTATATTGCCAAAAGAACAAGAGCACCTAACTTCTGGCAACACCTAACATAGTAGCCTCAGACTATCCATCCTTAGAAGGCCTGCTTGCAATGCTGGCCCTTGGCAAACTATTCCCAGTGACATAAAACTTCCTCTAACTGATAACAGTGACTCACTGTGCCTAAACTCTTTGTATAAATAATATGGTTTATGCTGAACACCTGCTTTCCTTCTGGGAGTTCAGGATTTTGGTACAAACTGGGCATAGGGTACCTACGTAACAAGCCCCTAATAAAAAAGCCTTGGGGATACTTAGTCTCTAGTGAGCTTCTCTGGTAGACGACACTTTGCACATTTTGACATAACGTACTGTAGGAGGAATTAAGCATGTTGTGTGTGACTCTACCAGGAAAGGATTCTTGGAAACTTGAGCCTCGTTTCTTCCAGATTTGGCCCCATGCATCTTTCTCCTTTGCTGATTTTGCTCTGTATTCTTTTGTTGTAATAAATCTTGGGGTTTTTTTGTTTTGTTTTGTTTTTTTTGAGACAGAATCTCACTCTGTTGCCCACTGCCCGAGCTAGAGTACCATGGCATCAGCCTAGCTCACAGCAACTTCAAACTCCTGGGGTCAGGCGATCTTCCTGCCTCAGCCTCCCAAGTAGCTGGCATGCGCCACCATGTCTGGCTAATTTTTTCTATATATTTTTAGTTGGCCAATTAATTTCTTTCTATTTTTAGTAGAGACAGGGTCTTGCTCCTGCTCAGGCTGGTTTCGAACTCCTGACCTTGAGCGATCCTCCCGCGTCAGCCTCCCAGAGTGCTAGGATTACAGGTGTGAGCCACCACGCCCGGCCAATTTTGTTGTAATAAATCTTAATCACAAGTACAACCATATGTGCTGAGTCCTGTAAGTCTTTCTAGTGAAACATCAAACCTGGGAGTGGTTTTGAGGCACCTCCGACACTGAACAGTTTTGAAAAATTGTACTAAAGATATGTTTCCTTTTTTGAAATATTGTTCCCTATTCTTCTCTCAAATTCAAGTACAACAGAGTCATCACTTTTATTATTTCTGATCAGTTTAAAGAAAACCCTAAGACTGGCTTGATGTTAAAACATACTATACAATGAAAAATTTATGTACTTTAATAATTTTTACCATAAATAAAGAGTGAAAGACTGCTTACATAATGGGAATGCTGAACACAATTATCAATGAAGGCAATACAACAAAAAGCATTAGTGGAAACAGACTTCAAACATTATAGTACAGTGGCTATGAGCATCTTTTAAAAGCTTTGTGATAGACAAATTATTTTATTTCTCTAAGTCTCAATTACCTAAACCTTGGTGATAATATTTTGCTCATAAGATTTCTATGAGGCATAAATAAAGTGATTATGTATAAAGAGTTTAGCATACTCTAAGGCACAGAATATGAGTCTAACATATGAAAAGGATAATATGGTCAAATAACAAAAGACTTATTTTTAATATCTTTACAAAGAAATGATTTTTGAAATACTCATGTACAGGTCATTTTCATTCTAGAATTAAGTATTCTTGTGGATTTGATAAAAAGTAACTAATAATCTATACAGTTCCAGTTCTAAGAAGAAAATGTATAACCAAACAAACATATAATCTGGAAATAACAACACAACCCAAATGGTCATCGTTTCATGTTTACTAATTTGAAAGACTTAAAATTTAATTCCAGGAGAGTTGCCAGACAAATTTACTTAGAAGAGAGTGACCAGGATGGTAGAAATCCAGTCCCAACCTTTATAACAAAGTTTGGTTGAGGGAACTGGTAATATTGGCCCAGGGTATGAACAAACCCCCAAGAGAAGCATGAGAGCCACCCTCAAATCTCATATTCTGTTTGCCTAATGTCAATGAGGTGAATCTACAGTGAGACAGATTTCATTCAATAAAAGCAAGTAAGTACTTCCTAATATTAAAAAAAAAAAAAATCATCCCAAGGGGGAAAAAAAAAATCTGTTCCTAGCACATTTAAGTTGCAGACGGTATTTAAGCAGAGCATGGAGACGCTATAGAATGGATTTAACCATTTAGAGGATGAAGTTATACTTCAGCATGACATTCAAAGCCTTCTAAGATAAAGCTACAATATACCAATCTAATCTTATCTCCCATCATTATGTTATACCAACCATATTCTGACTTCCCCTACTCTGTCCACAATTCTATTTTTCCAGGCTCTACATAGTAGGTACCCCTCTCCACCCTCTGTCTGTACCCATCCAAATCTTATCTATCATTAATAATATTTGCATTAACAAAAATATCCATCATGCACTGTGCTCCATGCTAAGTAATTAACATATGTTATTTAATTACTCAGCTTCTAGAAGTACAGACACTCCTTGTAATTCATGGCATTTGTTAAGTGCATGACATATAATTTTATACTGACTTGTAACAGCCATTTTTAAATTATTATTAATAGTAACTTCTTTATGTATCTTGTCTCTTCAATACATTATAAATTATCCAAGGTTGGAGACTTTAATGTGACCTTGGGTATGTTACTTAAACTAAGTAAATTTCCTTACTTGTAAAATGGTATAAAAACACTACCTTTATTCCAAGGTTACTATAAGAATTAAATGAAATATGAGATAATACATGTAAAGCACTTAGGACAGTGGGCAGCACAGAGTATACACCGAAGAAATGAAAGAGCGTATTATTTCAACATCCTGTAATATCTAGTCTGGTATATTAGTAATAAGTACATTTACTAAATAAACACCTCTCATCTGCACTAATAAGTTTGCTTCTAAATGCAGTTTGTGAATAGTTTGGGTCCAGGACATTGACCCCAGACACAATCTTGCTTCTTCAACTCAATTTTAAATTTCTTAAAATTCCCATGTAATAAGCATCATATATGCTAAAGAATATTTTAATTTGTTATTGTACCCTTTGCACACAGGCTTATATACATTCTCTCTCAAAAGCCCGAAGATGTTTAAATCTTAAACAGTACTCTTTAGATACAAAGGGCTTGAAGTAAATTATGAAGAATTTATAGGCCAAGTGCGGTGGCTCATGCCTGTAATACCAGCACTTTGGGAGGCCGAGGTGTGAGGATTGCTTGAGGCCGGAAGTTCGAGACCAACCTGGGCAACATAGCAAGACCGCATCTCTACAAAAAAAAGTCTTAAAATTAACCAGACACGGTGGCATATACCTGTAGTCCTAGCTACTCAGGAGGATCACTTGAACCCAGGAGTTTGAGGTTACAGTAAGCTATGGTTGTACCGCTGCACTGCAACCTGGGTGACAGAGCATGACTCTGTCTCAATCAATCAATCAGTCAATCAATCAATCAATCAGTCAATAAGAATTTATAGAAATCTAAGTTACAAGCAAGAAAGTTTTCCCATTTATTGTTTAAATTCAGGATTGATCTGAAGTTCAGTTTTCTCTGGGGAAATAGATCCGTATTTACTTACAACGTTTAATGTAGTAATGGAAGGCTATTAGGCTTTATCTAGGCAATCATATATCTGAATATATGATGCCCAAGCATCTAAAGATCTAACATATCTTTTTTTTCTAAGTTTTAATTATTAGCTACTAATATTTAAAGCAAACACATAAACACTAGGTATCATGTACTAAAGATGAAAGAATTAATAAACTTATTGGCCATATTATTTTATATTTAGAAATAAAATGTTATCAATAATCACCGGCAGCAAAATATTCTACAATTCTAGTGACTAATTTAATAATATAGTATACCATTGTTCCTTAAATGCGATTACTAGCTTATTTCCGAACTCATGAGTCAAATATATTTTTTCTAAATTTACATAATTTAAGGTATACCTAAGTTCTAAACAAAAATTAAATGCTCTCTAAAGAATTCTAATGAGGAAGTTAGTGTAAATCTATAAATACCCTCGGCTAATCCCACAGATGCTGAGAATCAAATATGGTCATTTTCGCTAGTCTGCCAAGTAAACAAGGACTGAAATGAAATAATAAATTAATACGACTTCTATTTCAAGATTACCACGATTTCTGTTTCATATTTCTAAAACTGAAAATAGAGACAAATATACCAATAGAGTAAGGGTTTCTTTTCAAAACAAAGCTTATCAGGAAAAAAAGAAAAAGGAACAAAAATTAACTTTCAGTGTCAACAACCTAATTTATCTTGAGTTTACATTCCTTTCCCACATTTGTTTAACTATTGCAGCAAATAAAGTTCAGCTACAATTAAGAACATTTGGAAATTTTAAGTCTATTTTCAAAAGAAAAACTCTGCTTGAAGAATACACTTGAAAGTAACTTTCATTCTAATTACATGTTTATTTTTATTTATTTATTTATTTATTTTTTATTTTTTTTTTTTTTTTTAGAGACGGGGTCTCGCTCTTGGTCAGGCTGGTTTTGAACTCCTGACCTTGAGCTATCCACCCGCCTCGGCCTCCCAGAGTGCTAGGATTACAGGCGTGAGCCACCGCGCCCGGCCTATTTATTTATTCTTTTAGAGACAAAGTCTCACTCTGTCAGGCTGGAGTGCAAATGGCACAACTAAAGATCACTGTAGCCTCAAACTCCCGGACTTAAGGAATCTTCCCATTTCAGCCTCCCGAGTAGCATGTTTAAATTTTTAAAAAGCCAACTATATAGCACATATTTAATTATCAATGTCTAAGCTAATCAGTTTTTAGCTGAAGTCTTACCAAAAAACGATATATTAATATAAAGACTCTGAAGTGGTAGGAAACAAATATTTCTGAAAGGGCCTTAGTTACATGCAACTTTTTGTTTTTAAAATTCTTCTGTCAGAGCTCTATAAACGGACCTGGGCAGATAAAGGGGTAATGAATGCCTTTCCTTCCAGAATTCTGTGTTTACATAAAAATTTTCAATATTTTCCTAAGCAAAATTCTTTAACTTACGAGTTTTTACACCAAAATTCAAAGTGCTAAATATAATGAAATACAATGAAAAGAAATAGGTTTGGTATTATACTGTTTTTATTATTTTAAAGATTACTGTCACACAAAAGCAAAAGTCAGAGATAAAATGTCTCTGACAATCTCATCTGTTCTTTTGGGTACCCACTAAGTTAGCAAGGGTCTTCTCAGGAAACCCCATATTCCTGCTTTCCAGAATGCTATCTTTTCAAGAACCATTTCTCTCTATATATCAAAATATATTTTGCCTGTACCCTATCGCTGTTAATAAAAGGCAATGATAATGACTACTAATACTTGTTTTAGAGGTGGATCCATAGATAGCTTCAGTCAATACACAATTGCATGCACACTTTTGTGTGTATATGCACACAGGCACTTTTCTGGAGAGAGAATCTATAGCATTCCATCAGGTTCTCAGGTGTGGTCCAAGTATACTCAAGTACTCAAAGTGTACTTCAAATGGGTCAGTAACCTGTCTCAGTACAAACTTAGCCCTGACAATCAAAAATTTCTGCTTATTTAACACAATTGTGCAAATATACAAAATATAAAACAATTTCAGGTATTTTTTTCTTAGAATAAAATGTACTGTGATCTCTCTCCCCCCTTGCTTAAACATGTCCCTTAGAAGTTACCCAGAATAACAATAAGTATATTGAAAACCTCCATAACAGTGGTTAGGATACAAACACCTAATCAACAGACAGCCTAGTTATATCAGGTTTTCACTAACTATAGTCACAGTCGTATACTCTGCCATTGACTTTATTCTGTCAAAAATGCTTTTATATAGTTATTTCACTTAGATTATACCTTTAGTAAATAAATACTTGTGATATTTCTATTTTTATATTATGCCTAAAATTTTTTGGTCTAATCATTAAGTTTAGGGGGGGAGGAATTAATTTTTTGTGTTTTAGCATTTCCCAGATATAGTGAAAATTAAGTTGCTTTTCCAAGAAAAATCTTCAGACAGGATTCTACTACAATTTAAATAATGGTACAAGTACTCAAAATTTTATAGCAAGTATCAAGTATGCTAATGAAAAATGTGAGAAAGGGTTAAAAGGTGAGTTAATAATAATACAAAACAGTGTGTCTGCATGTCACCACTGTATTAAAATTGCAGTTAATTCAACACTGGGCACAAATCCCTAGAACTCAAGGATGTTCTCGTCTGGGCTGTTAATATGGTGGTTAAGTGTTAGAGAAAGCAGCGTCCTTAACAGCCAACCATGACTTGCCATATCTGTTCCCACAGTACCTTGTTTTTTTAACGGGGATAGAGCCAGTTGATTTCCTGGAGGATGGAAGATAGGGAAAAGCTAAAGGCTTGGAGACAGGGCTGATGCAAAGTGCATCCAGGAGTGGGTGGTATCTTTCAGGACTGGAGAGCCTGGCAAGCATTTAGAAAGAGTTTGAAGTCAAAAATCACACTACCAACAGCAGAAAGTACTTTTTAAGGTCTAGGATTAGAAACATTTCCTTTCAGAGAGAGGGGATGAGGAAGGCAGGGGAAAGGGTAGGGAAGCACAAAGCAGGGAAAGAGGATGAAAGGAAGGGAAAAGAATTTATTACGTTATTTTACTCATTCACATAAAATTAATTAAATTACATTATTTTACTCATTCACACAAGATTCATTAAATTTTCACCAAAATTGGTCAAGGCAATCTTTTAGAAAGCCACTAAAGCTTTAAAGACTACAGAAATCACCTAAGAACAAAAAACCCCACAAAAATAAGACAATTTTTTTCGGGGGAAAGAGGAGTGTTTCAGAGAGTAGTTAGGCTTTCAGTCGCACTCTAAAGATTGTGGGTAAGGATAAAATCAGTAGAATTTTAAAATACCCATTTCTATTTTATTCTATATTTATATATATATTTTATTATGTTTCAAGTATAAAAACTGAAAACCATTAAGAACCCAACTTAATATGCACATGACATGCAATAATCCATGCAACTGAGAAATATCATACAAACATGGGAGCAATAGAAGGAGATTAAAAAGATGATGTTTTTTTAAAAAATCAGTAGCAAATACTGTGGGATTCATCCATGACCTAGATTAAATATCCATGATTAAGTGCTCATAATGGAGCGGTGACCTTTTGAAATGGGGGTGTTTTCTTTGAGGTGACTTGTACAGTGAAGAGCATTGGCATCACATCAGACAGACGTTGCACATGGAGTTCTACCTGGTTTTTGCAGCAATGACAGCGGACACAGCAGCAGCTGCACTACTCAGAACTGCAGCACTATATCTAGCAGGAGGAGAGGAGGTAGAAAAGTTTCGAGAAACTTCTACATTTTTTGTGGAGCTGCTAAAACTGACAGGTAGGGAAATAAAAACAAGGAGAGGAACAAAAAGAAGAGTGAGAAAAGGCAGCATTATAAATACAAGATAGCAACCATCCTCTGTTAATATTCAGACATTGTAAAGGTGTAAAATGTAAGAGGTATAAAAGGAGTTCAGGCTACTTAATTTACTGTTGCTACAATTTCCCTCAGAAATCAAAATATGATGCATAATCCTTCATAAAATGGATTGTTGACACACAAACATCCTTGAATATATTTAAGTTCACTGTCTCTGTTGTATTTAAAATTAAATCAATATCATAACAAACACTGGAAGATTGATTTGCCAACAACTAAGTAGAAAATATATCTAAACAGGAAGTTTGAATTTCTATTAATATAAGCAGAGAAAGAAGTAAAACTAAGTTATTTTTTCCAAAGAGTCTCTATATAAAGAGTTTTACCTTAGAGATGATACACACTGGTAGGGTGACATTTTAATGAGACTTGCATTTTAAGGAGTAGCAGGTATAGCTGGCTGCTTGTTCAGAAGCAGCAATCTATATCAATATTAACATGAACAAGAAAAACTACTTAAAACATTGAGAGTAAATCTGTTAGAGGGCAAGCACCTCTGCAAAAATAAACAGTAGTTACAGTGAATATAACCAAAATATCACCTTCTCTGCTGAGTTCCATATTTCTATTTTCAGTAAGCTCTGAAAAGATTTTAAAATGCAGATATAAAATTTTATCTTCAGAATCCTTATTACTTAAAATAATAATTTCCCTTGGTCTTTTAGAAAAGATCAAACATCTGAACAGGAATTACTATTCTATCATTAGAAGTGTTATGATTTCCAAATTGGTTATTAAATTAGAATTGAGAGTTAATATTCATTAAGCAAAATAAAAACAAAGTCTAAAATGCACAGTGTCAAACTTGTAGTCTCTCTCTTCATTTATGGGTACAAGTTATTAATGACCCATCATTATAATGAATACCATGACCACTTTTTTCAAAAGTTTGTGACAGTGGCCACCTCCAACACAAAGTAATTATGTGCCAAACTCAACCCAGGTTAATGAAAGCTCAGATGTCTGAGAGTTGTGTGAGGCTTGACATAAGTCTCTTCTCCTTGTCAGAAGTGATAAGTCATTCTTTCAAGTTCCATGGGATATAACTTTACAAACCATTAGAGAAGGAAAATTAAAGAAACAGTGGCAAGTCATTTTTTAAAAAATTATACAGAATTTTTAAAGTATAATTTTTTTGCAAGTCTATCCATTAAACTGAACTAAGTGGCTTTTTTTCCTTCTTTTTTCTTTTTAAGTATCATGGATACATATTTACATGTACATATTTATAGGGGATGTGCAATATTTTGATACAAGCATACAATGGTTAATAGTCAAGCCAGAGTAACTGGGACAGCCATCAACTTAAATATGTATCTTTCCTTTGTGTATGGCTATGTTTTAATAACTGCGATAAGTTATAAAAGAAAGAATGGGGGCTGGAAAGAGAAAAGAAAGATGCTATCAACAGCAGAGCAATGAATATCAAGGGGAAGAATAAATTTAGCAAGTGATTCAGCATTTGAGTTTTTCAATTACTCTGCATCTTTGAGACCACGGTTACTAGTTGAGAGAAGTAATGGCCAATAATAAGAACTAGAAACTTAGTCTATAAAAAATCAGCTAAAAAATAAATCAGCTAATTTATTCTTCTCCAGTAAGAAGAAAAGGAAACTAACAAATTTCTTTTATCATATTGTATCACAAATAATAATATAAAAGGACTTAGTACCAGCAAAGTCTAGCATTATAAGCAGAATTATTGACCAGAATATCTTTAGAATATGTGTGGGCACCTGGTAGCATTATGTATGACCTCTGTATTTCTTTTTTAGAGGTGAATTATCTTTTTTTTTTTTTAAAGGTGAATGCTCTACTGCAGAAAAGCAGACTTATGACAAACTCAGCAAGCTGACTTTCCAAATCACAAAGTGAATAAATAAAAACACAAATTTCCTGATTCTACATTAGAAGTTAGAAACTAAACCAAACATATAAAAGCAGTGTAAAGCAGTGTCCTGAGGCTGAGTGCCAAGCTTCCTTGTCTATATGTTAATGATGTCAGTACTATACTCAGTGATCACCTTCTGTTTTTCAGTCAAACAGTGTAAGTATTTAAGTTCACCACCAGCACTGACATTTAGACATACCAAGAAGGAAAAACTACCTAGAATAAGTAGTTGCTACTTTAGAAAGTGTGGCTACTTGACTACCAATAGTTAACACCTGAGGAGTTGCAGGTGGGTGAGGTCCACTCTTTGGTAGGTCTTCCAGAGAACTGTCAAACCTAAGTTTTCAGAAGGAAAATGAACAAAGCAAAGGAAATATTAATGAAAAGTACAGAAGACATTTATAATCTATACCATCTTTTAAATGGACATTAGTTCAATTTTGGGAATACTGTTAGTTGGGTTTTTTTTCTTTTACTTCATATCTGACAAAAGGTTAAAAACCAAAACCAGCAACTCCACCACTATAAAATATGAGTTGTTTTCCCCCCAAATCCTTTAACATGGCTACTTCCATGTGATAAAAGATGATGTATAATGGGGAAAATGTAGATGGGAATTCCCATTTACTGACTATGCATTTTGAATACTTTAAGAAAACTTAGACTCTAAGAAATTAATTAAGTTGCTCAATATGCAGCTAGTAAGGGTCAGGTGGAATTTGGACCAGGTCTGTCTGTACTACTTCGATTACATAATACTTTCCAGCATCTCATGGGGCAACTGCCTAGAAAGTATACTATAAGAAAGCAACTAGAAATTTCCTTTCAAGTCAGAATGCTGTGTTTATAGATCTGAAATTGTATGGATGTTGTTTACCTTGATGTAAACAAAGTATTTTATCCAGTCGCATAACAGATGGTCACATGCAACTGCAGTATTTTAAGTATTTTTTACTTTGTTTTTCTAATATGTGTACTATTTTTTCTTTAGAATGCCAGGATTAAATTTTAGAACAACTATTGTCAGGTAAAGAAAAGATGAAAAATTCAATGTTAAGTTCAAAAGAAGTTCTTCACAACAAGAAAGCATCAAAAACAATAACATTTTGGGAAGAAAAATAAAAGAAAAAAATACAAAATTACCCTTTTTTTTAAAAGCTTGTGGATAAAAAATAGAATGGGTCAATCATGTTATATTGATTTTCAAATGGAAAATATAACAATAAGATAAAGAAATAGAAGAGGTTGTATTCCTATTTTTAATTTAGCATGGGTCACATCTTTACCAACGCTCTCTTTACCAGAGCGCTGAAAAAAAATATAGACAACTTAAGAAAAATGTCATGATAGAACTAAAATATCATTTAAGAGACAGAGTGGAAGAAGTTAAAAGAATAAGAAATGTAAGTCCTACAGCATGGATCAGCAAACCACAGCCCACGGGCCAGATCCAGCTTGCCACCTGTCTTCATATAGCTTACTAATTCTACATTATTCTTATTATAGATTGCATCTTGAAGAGAATTTAAAAATCAGCAAGTAGGGGTATCTTTGCTTTTGCATGTGGCTGAGCAGGGAGGACTGAGTGTCAGAGGCTAAAAGAAGGTTATGCAGTAAATTATCAGACATGAAAATAACACACAAAATGAGATTTATTTTTTGAGAGATTAAGAAGGACTGACTCAAAGAAATGATTTTTCTAGGAGCTTCCCATTTACTGAAGAAAGGAAAAGACAGGGAAACAAAAGGGATATTGCTGAAGAAATTGGAACTTATTATTTGTTACTATATACTGAATGTTAGTGTCCCTCTAAAGTCTCATGTTGAAATCCTAACTCCCAATGTAATGGCATAAGGAAGTGGCACTTTTGGGAGGTGATTAAGTCATGAGGGCTCTCATGAACAGGATTGGTAACCTTATAAAAGAGATCCCAGAAAGCTCCTTGCCCCTTCTTCCATGTGAGGACACAGCAAGAAAGCTTGGACATGAACCAGGAAGCGGGTCCTCCCCAGACATTGAACCCACCCGTCCCCTGGTCTTGGACTTCCCAGCCTCCAGAACTATGAGAAATAAATGTTTGTTCTTTATGCCACCCAGTCTATGGCATTTTTGTCATAGCAGCCCGAACTATGACATTTGTGTTGGGGGGAAAAGTTTACTCTTTGTTGATATTTTCTATTTTTTCACTCCTTTGAAACTCCACCTTAACTCTTACACATTTCTCTGTTGTTGCCTTTTCCTAATGGATTTTACCATTATTAAGTGCTCAGTCTTAATACTTTGTAAACTCTTTAGTTATCTATACTATTGCTTGATCTCTACAGAAAAATGTTCTATAGGGTCTGAATCAAGTAACAAATGAGCATATATTATATTATATCTACATCCATCATCTCCTGGACTCATTTCTTTATTGCTTTTTGCATCTCCTAATCTGATCAATTTACCATCCCTCACAGCCCCCACAAACTCTCTATCATTCTACACCTTCTTTGTAGTCCCTGCAAACACAGGTTGCCTTTTCTCTCATATAACATATTCTCATAAACCTGGACATGAAGCAAGCATCTTCCTCATTACTTCCTCATTGCTCATTATCTTATTCATTACCTCATACCATCAGGCATCTGCGATCCTCCCAAATCCCACATCCTTTGAGGCTCGTGTTATTGGACTACACTACTCGGTGTATCCCCTCCCCATTGTCTCGTCTCTATCCCACCCGGTTTGCTCCAGCCCCTGACTCACTGCCTTCCTCTTCACCCCATTCCAACAATCTGTCTTGGTGCTCTCAGTGTCATCATGTTACATCACTGAATAAATAATCTAATGATTAAATTCTTTGACTTCTTCACTTCAATGATATACTACTCCCCTAAGGCCAAGCTTTAGGCCTGGAATATCATCAAGAAGTACATGTCTGAAATCTGAATTTTAAGCACCCATTTTCCTTTCTCACTCACTCTGCTACTTTTTGATTCATTTAGCTTTTTTTGCTGTACTCAATTTACTCTTCTCATTTCACCAATTCTTATCAATTGAATTAATTCTTACCAAATTCAGTGACTCTTACCAATTTTCCATTCTCCATTACCCCCACCCCAATATTTCTATACACCTATCAGCTCTTCCTCGAACAATTTTCTCCATCTCCATGGCTTAAGCTGTCATCATTGCTTGCCTGAACTGTAGGAATACTCCTAACAGTCTCCTGCTTCCATTATTTCTCCCTTATAACTGATTTTCCATAGTATTCAAAGTGATCTTTTAAAAACACACATCGGATGTTGCTCCCAGGATTATAATCCTATGTTGCGTTTGCCACTAAATTGGGAGAAGAATCTAAATTCCTTCACATAAACCTACAAGGTAATAAATAATCTGCTCCCTTCACTCAATCTCTTATCGCTCTCTTCCTTATTTACTGTGCTCCATTTCGTAACAGCCTTCTTTCAGTTCCTTAAACACACCAACCTGATTCCTACGGCAGGGCCTTTGCACTTGCTGTTCTCTACCTGAAGAGCACATTTCCTCTATATCTCTAAGACTGACTCCTCAGGTCATTCACATTTCAGCTCAAATATCTTCTTTTTCCTTAACTACTAATTACCTTATTGTCCCTCTCACTTCATTATGTTCACCATATTGCCCTGTATTATTTCTTTATAAAGTGTATTGTGACCTAAAACTACATTATCTATTTTTTCATTGCAGGTCTGCTCCACTTGACTGTAAGTCCATGACAGCACCTTGACCCTGTTACGAACCAGCACTTAGAACAGTGAATGACACACAGTAAGTACGTTATAAACATTTGTTGGATTATACATTATATACAATATATTCTAAACATGGGCAGGGGCCACTGCTGATCTGTGAGGCCTGAGACTAAGGGAAAATATTTAGGGAATAAAACACAGCTCTGGATTTAGGTCAAAGAACCAGCCCATATATTAAGCTAATATCAATTACTCATATAATGGCCTCTGACCCAAAGACAGCTTAATTGTGCCAATGGTTTTTCAGCTGATTTTCTTGGGATTATCTATGCAATTGTAAGAGAGTAATGCGGAACATAATAAACCAGGTGAGATTTAGTAATGTAGAATAGAACTATTGTTTGCCTTATCATTTTAAGAATCATATGACATGACTAACTAATATTAGGTTTATTTTCTTCTCAAATTCCTACTTTTTAAAGAATATTTCCTTTTACCAACCTTATCTTCTCCACCCCATGTGTCCCAGAAGAGCAAAATGTTTTGACCTAAATTGCACATAATCACATTAAATTTCATATTTCTTTTTTTACTAGATTTGGTCCATTTGCCTAAACTCCCAATATATTTTTGAATTTATATTTGATCATTATCTGGTTATAGAACATGTATGTTGTACCTCCCTGCTTCACAATACCAACAAATTTAGGCAACAAGTTGTAGAGGTCCTCATTCGAGTCACTGATTGAGCCTTTAAACAATATCCTTTGGTTAATTCCTTCAAACCATGTGGAATCTAAAAACTTGATACTCATTGACCTTGTTTCACTATTAAATTCAAGGGCATTTTAAGAGCTTTTCTTTGATGATTTGTTAAAATAACATCTCCTTCAATCTATCCAAAATGTGTTAAATTGGTTGTGATCTGTTTCTTGAGAATTTATTCTGGGTCTCGGAAATTCTGCCCTCCTCTTCCCAGCGCTCACTAGCCATGCTTTTAAGAATGCCTTGTAGACTTTTTTCCCAGATGACCTCAAGTTCAAACCAGTTTACAGTTTTGAAGCTAACTTTTTCTTCTTTTTTGAAAATCAGTACTGTATTTACTTCTTCCCACTTTTTTATTTTCTTTCCCATTCTTCATGACTTTTTTTTAAAAAGCACATAGTGTTATTTAGCAAATCTCATCTGTAAGTTTTCTAGATACCCTGAGCTGTAAGTCACTGAAAAAAAGAGATGAGAGAGAGCCACTTAAAATCACTTTCTATCTGGGGCTTCATTTCCCTTCAGGATGCGAATAAACCTAAACTTTTTCAGTAGCGTTCTTTTGGTTTGCTTCTGTCTTTCAAACAATGAGCACCTGTTAACTTCACAATCACCTTTGACAACATCGCTTCTGTTTTTCACTTTTTTTAATCTCTTGATTTAATGTTATCTAGTTGTTGTTTGTTTCATATTTAAAGGATTCGGGTGGGGTTTTTTTGGTGGTGGATATACATTTTCTTAACCCACTAGTGGTGCTGCAACAATATCCCTGCTAAAAGCTTTGCTAATTTTAGCAAGAAATATTGGATTTCATTGCTGTAAGCCAAGCGTAAGTTTGATTCCACCATGTTTGTTTAAAAGTGTTGCTTTTCTACATTAAAACTTCAAATTCACCCATTGTCTAACCCAGGGGTGGGGAACCTGTGGCTTTAAGGTCACAAGTGGCCTTTAGGTGGTGAAGTGTAGCCTTTGGACTGAATCCGAATTTTACAGAACAAATCCTTTTATTTTTATTAATATGTTTATGTTAGTCTTTTATATTTTTATTTTATTTTTAAAATGAACATATTTAAAATACCAAAGAATAAAATAAGTCTTAAAGAAATAATCCTCCCAGATTGACTGGGACAATTAGAAGGGCTAAATTGACAGTTGCTATGTTCATGATTTAGTTCTAACTTCCCCCACCTGACTGGTGCCACTGCCCCACAAGGCTGGTTGGCAGGAGTTTATGTACACCCATCTGTTACTGGCTTTTGACAACAGTGCACTGTGTTTCTGTTTGAAGTGGAATTTGTGAATAGCTGCACAGCTTGACGGTATTTTTTAATTTTGTCTGCTTAACAGCCCATCATGTCAAAAAAGACCAAGAGAACACTGAAGGAAGAAAACAGATTTTTTTAATGAAGATTGGGAATTGCAATATTATCTTGTTTCTGCTAAAGATAAGATGATTTGCTTGCTTTGTGACACTGTAACAAATCAACATTAATGAAATTCAATGCTCATCAGCATTATAACACTCATAAAGACCACAAATATTTTAAATTAGAGAGGTGTGAAAAGTTGTATTGCAGAAATTAAAAGATGAAAAGCAAAAACAAAGACAATTCTTTCAAGCAGCAATAAGACCTGGAAGCAACTTGTAAAGTAGCTTATACACTTGAGAAAAAAGGGAAGCCATTCAGTGATGCAGAAATTGTGAAAGAATGCATTGTCGAACTTGTAGGATGCTTAGTCCCCGATAATGTTTCAAAGTACAAACAACTGCCTCTTTCAAGGAGAACCATAACTGATTGTCAGCATGAATTAGCCTTCAACTTAACAGAACAACTTCATGCAATAATCAAAAGGAAAATATATATTATTCAATCACTTTGGATGAATCAACTGATACTACTAGCTTGGCATAGGTTTGACAATTTCTTTTGGGTCATAAAAGAAGATTTTCTTTGCTACAAAGAGTTTCTTGCTTTGGGCACTCTTGCAAACAGAACCCAAGGAGTAGGTATCTTCAACAATTTTCAAGATAAATGTCATGAAGTTGGACTAAATTGGTAAATTCAGCAAGTGTATGTACAGACAGTGCACCTTCCATGACAGGAAAACATGAAGGGTTTATTGCACATATAAAAAAAGTATTAACAGATCCAGACGCTCTCATTTCTTTTCATTATATCTTGCATCAGCAAAACCTCTGTGCTAAAGCTACTATTTTTAGTGACACTTTGCAACAAGTTGTAAGTATTGTTAATTGTATTTGTGCAAATGCAACACGGCATCTTCGGTTTCCTAACATGCTAAACTTGAATGATGAGGTGGTATTCAGTGTGAATTTGCCATATCATTCTGAAGTGCACTGACTATCACAGTGACAGGTGTTTGCCAAAATTTCATCTCTGTAAGAACAGATAGTTAAATTTTATGAAGAACAAAATCAGCAATGTGAATTACTGAAAGAAGATTTCTACAGGAATGCAGCATTTCTGTGTGATATCATGTCAAATCAAAATAACTTGAATATTTCTTTGCAAGGTAAAACTAAGTCTATACATGATATGTGGCAAAAAAAATCCAAGCATTTTGAAAAAAGCTCTCTTTTTTCAAAACACTTCTTCAAAAGGAAATTTCGGATGAATGTTTTCTTCAGTTAGCAAAAGTCATTGATGAGCAGGATGATATATGCAAATCATTTGAAGAATACAGAGCTGTTATAGACCTATTAACTGGAGAATGCAATGAAAGTTTCGCTGACTGTGAGAATCATGACATCACACTGAAATTAGCATTTCAGTCTCACCTAGTTGATATCACCAAGGCACCTAAAGAACTACAGATGGAATTGATTGAGCTCTCAGTAAATGACATTTTAAAGCTATTGTTTGATGCTAAGAAAGATCCAACTGAAATATGGAAAAATGCAGAATACCCAAGCCTTTGGCAACATGCCCCCCAAAATTGCTTTGTTGCTTTTCAACCACTTATTGCTGCAAGTCTACATTCTCTTACCTAAACCAAATCAAGATGCTCTTCAGCTCACAAATGACTGATACCCATCTATAGGATCAACTGAAACTGTGGACCTCCACGCTGCAACCAAATATTCAAATGCTTTCCAACAAAAAGCAGACACAACAAAGTCATTAAAAGGTTAGTTCACTTTAAAATTGACAGTTTCATTTTTTGAAATTATTAAGTACACAGTAGTTAGATTTTTTCAAAATAATGTACATTTTTAAGTATATCTAATTGAAGTTTCTTGAATGCGGCCTTATTTGATGATAGCTAAATAAATGTACCCTTCCAACATGAAAACGTTCCCCACCCCTGATCGAAACAATGAGATATATGGCTACCTGAAGCCATTAAAATCTTTCAGAAATTCATTCTCAAATTTTTTTCTTATGAATTATTAGGCTATTGGAAAAAGAATAAAGTATATGAAAAGAAAAATAAATGTGTCCTAACTCTAAAATTCTACAAGAGGTGTTATCCTAGTTTTAACACATTCTTCTCTGTTCAAGTGAATAAATTCAGACTCTTCGGGAATAATTAATAAGATGCATCTATAAGACAAACACCCATTACAAAGCTGAACTCAGAAGTAGCACTCAGCAGGGTGTAGTAACTCACACCTGTAATCCTAGCACTTCAGGAGGCTGAGGCAGGACTGTTTGAGGCCAGGAGTTTGAGACCAATCTGGGCAAAATATTGAGACCCTGTCTCTAACAAAAAATACAAAAATTAGCTAGATGTGGTAGCACATGCCTATAGTCCTAACTACTAGGGAGGCTGGAGCATCACCTGAGTCCAGGAGTTTGAGGTTGCAGTGAGCTATGATGATGCCACTGCACTCTAGCCTGGGCAACAGAGTGAAATACTGTTTAAAAAAAAAAAAAAAGAAGTAGCACTCAACAAATACCTTTTAAAAGATACAAAAACAGAGAAATACAAAGGAGAGTCCATGGACAATTGAGACTAATTTTAAGATAGAGATAATTTGAAGACAGTGTTCTATAATTTGACTTAAAAAAGTAAAATTAAGATGTCTAAATATCTTTTCCTGCCATATGTCTTATACTATATTATGTAATACATTAGTTCAATCTTCTTTGATAAAATTATACTGTTGGCTGGGCGCAGTAGCTCACGCTTGTAATCCTAGCACTCTGAGAGGCCAGGGTGGGAGGATAGCCTGAGCTCAGGAGTTCCAGACCAACAGGAGCAAGAGTGAGACCCCATCTCTACCAAAAATAGAAAAAATTAGCCAGGTGTGGTGGCACATGCCTATAATCCCAGCTATTCCAAAGTCTGAGGCAAAAGGATCACTTGAGTCCATGAGTTTGAGGTTGCAGTGAGCTAGGCTGACACCATGGCACTCTACCCAGGGTGACAGAGCAAGACTCTGTCTCAAAAAAAATCATACTGTTATAATAAACAAACCTTCACATAACATGAAACTGTGGTCTTCTGAAACTTTCAATGTGACCAAAATACATTAAATTGAATAGCTGCAAAATATAGAAAATTAAGCCTTCCATTGTCTTGAAGATTGCCCGTTATCAACACTAATTAATTTTTTTAAGTTGTGATTTCTTTTGAAATAAAAAAATTACTAAACTGCAGGAGTCTTCTTCAATATTGAGTTTTAGTAAAGATGATAAGTTCATTTTATTTTGATTTAATTCAACAAAATAATTTTATTGTATAATTTATCTTTCTACAGGTGAACTGGAAAACAATTTTATCTAAACAACATCAGAAGAGAAAGGTTACTAGACTGATAAAATTCTGCTTCTCAAGAACTTGGTGCGTATTCTGGACTATGAAAGTCAATTTTGCATATTACGAACACTGATTTTTATTAATAAAATAAAAATAATATTTATTAGTGGTGATAGTACCAGTTTAATTTTATAAAAATACCCAGGTGTTTCCAAAATTAAACACTGAACTAAACAATTTTTGTGTGAAAATACATAGAGTAGATAGGAACTATGTCCCTTGCCTCTATAATTTTAAAGTACTATTCTCACAAGGAACTGAAGTGTAGTATTTACTTATGTTCAGTAGATGGCGACTTTTCATTATAGTCACAAAGCCAGTATTTGCATACAACAGTATAATCATCAAGCAGAAAAGGAAAGATCAATCACAAATATTCCCTATTTTGCAATAGACAAAAATTACTTGATGATATACCCATTTTTTGACCTGTGGTATTTTTTCTAAGTGGGCAAACCATATTTCATGGGAACACATATGATGGTATCAGCTGAGGGATTCTATCTAGCTTTTTTTTTTTTAAT
>VBSM01000142.1:6246574-6271790 GCA_008086735.1 Cheirogaleus medius
CCTGGCCTCAAGCAATCCTCCTGTCTTGGCCTCCCAAAGTGCTGGAATTACAGGTGTGAGCCACCGCACCCAGCTTCCCTACTAAATTTTCAATCAATGTACAAAGGTGATAGTTTCTTCCCTAAAAGTATCTTAACACCTTTTGTACCGCATAGAAATCTCTAAGACATACGCCAGGGACCGCACGTTTTTGGGCAAGCTGCATGTTATTTAAATCATTATAACTACAGTGAAAAACGAGAAAACTCGTGAGCAGTCCTTAACAGATGACGTGTGAAACAGGAGGAAACTCGTGAGCAGTCCTTAAGGTGTTAAGATGTATTCTTCCAGTGCCAAAATCCCATCTGATGGCCTTCAACTAGAAATTGTGTGGACAGTATTTAGCACTCTAGGACAGCCGTTAAGAGGATATATTTTTCCCCATTAGTAACTGTTCATGCCAAATATGGTGGGGGATACTAAAACTCCTGCCTTCAAAGAGCTTACTCTCATTGGGTATATAGGACATGGAGACTAATGCCTGTCATCCAAAGTCAAAAAGGAAGCACTACAAGAGAGATAACAACAATGCTTCCAATTGGGCCCAAGTCAGTGATTCTACTTAAGAATAACTTTTTCTTGGTTGGACCCAGGCCTGAGGCAGGCCCCCCACCAGTGGATCATGCCCAGGGTGGCAGCAGCGGTTGCAGGGGGGGGGGGGGGGGGGAGTGACTGGGCGGTGCCGGCGCAGGAAACGATGCCATTTCCAGTTACAACACAGGGATCACAACAAACACAGCCGCCACAGAAGCACTATGGCATTACTTCTCCTATCAGCTTAGCAGCCCCCAAGGAGACTGACTGCATACTTACACAGAAACTAATTGAGACTCTGAAGCCCTTTGGGGTTTTTGAAGAGGAAGAGGAACTGTAGCGCAGGATTTTAATTTTGGGAAAATTAAATAACCTGGCAAAAGAGTGGATACGAGAAATCAGTGAAAGCAAGAATCTTCCACAATCTGTAATTGAAAATGTTGGAGGAAAAATTTTTACCTTTGGATCTTACAGATTAGGAATACGAAAGGTGCTGATATTGATGCGCTGTGTGTTGCACCAAGTCATGTTGATCGAAGTGATTTTTTCACCTCATTCTATGATAAGTTGAAATTACAGGAAGAAGTAAAAGATTTAAGAGCAGTTGAAGAGGCATTTGTACCAGTTATCAAACTCTGTTTTGATGGGATAGAGATTGATATTTTGTTTGCAAGATTAGCACTGCAGACTATTCCAGAAGATTTGGATCTACAAGATGACAGTCTGCTTAAAAATTTAGATATAAGATGCATAAGAAGTCTTAACGGTTGCAGGGTAACCGATGAAATTTTACATCTAGTACCAAACATTGACAACTTTAGGTTAACTCTGAGAGCTATCAAACTATGGGCCAAATGCCACAACATCTCTTCCAATATATTAGGTTTCCTCGGTGGTGTTTCCTGGGCTATGCTAGTAGCAAGAACGTGCCAGCTTTATCCAAATGCAATAGCATCAACTCTTGTACATAAATTTTTCTTGGTATTTTCTAAATGATATGTGTTTATATTAAAATAAAATTGATTGTAGACACTGAAAAAAAATAACTTTCTCTTAAATACTAATCTGTCAAAATGGGTATTAGTACAGAAAGGCAGTTGGTATATGTTATGGACTGAATTGGTCCCCTCCATTCATATGTTGAAGCCCTAACCCTTAATGTGACTATTTGGAGATAGGTCCCTCAAAGGGGAAATTAACATTACATGAGGTCATAGTGTAGAGCCCTAATCCAATATGACTGGCGTCCTTATAAAGCAGAGACACTAAAGCTCACTCTTCACACAGAGGAAAGGCCACGTGAAGACATAGTGAGAAGGTGGCCATCTCCAAGCCACGAAGAGAAGCCTCACCAGAAAACAACCCTGCTGTCACTTTGATCTAGAACTTCTAGCCTCCAGAACGATGAGAAAATAAATTTCTATTTTATTCTTATTTTTTTGAGATAGACTCTTGCTCTGTCACCCTGGTTAGAGTGCAGTGGCATCATTATAGCTCACAGCAACCTCAGACAACAGGGCTCAGGCGATCCTTCTGCCTCAGCCTCCCAAGTAGCTGGGACTATAGGCATGCACCACCACGCCCAGCTAATTTTTTCCATTTTTAGTAGAGATGGGGTCTCACTCTTGCTCAGGCTGGTCTCAAACTCATGAGCTCAAGCAATCCTCCTGCCTCAACCTCCCAGAGTGCTAGGATTACAGGCGTGAGCCACTGTGCCTGGCCAAGGAAATAAATTTCTGTTGTTCAAACCACCCAGTCTGTGTATCTTGTTGTGGCAACCTGAGCTGACAAACAGTGTATTTCTAACTGAAGAAGTAGCTCCCCGGAGATGAATCCTATAAGTCCTAATACCTACCTTCAAGTTGAGTCATTCCGCTGAACATGTAGATCTTTACTTACACTGCTACTGTTGCATCCAGGAAGAAATACCATGCCTATCAGAATGCCTTTTCCTTCCAATGTATATTATTATACTAAGAGTCTTATCTTCAAAGAGCTCATATTCTTTTTTTTTTTTTTTTTAAAGAGATGGGGTCTCACTCTTGTTCAGGCTGGTCTCGAACTCCTGAGCTCAAGCAATCCTCCTGCCTGGGCCTCCCAGAGCGCTAGGATTACAGGGGTGCACCACCATGTCCGGCCCCCAAAGAGCTCATAATCTAGTTGGAAATTTAGGAAATGTAGACAACTATCCACAATACAAATTAGAAAAGTAGGTGCCAAAAGGGAGGTAAAAACTATATAGGGTGTTAGTTCAGAGGTGAGAAGACTATTTCCACCGTGAGGGGTGGACAGGGTGCACCGTGTGTGAGTATGCACGGCTATGGAAAGGAATAAGAAAATCTTGGAAGAAGGAGCATTAACACCCAACCCAGCCATCCTGAGCAGCACACCACTGGCATTCTGGCCTAGATATTTCTTCATTTTGTGGGATTATTGTGTGCATTACAAGATACTGAGTTTCTTCAGCTCCCTAGCAGCATCCTCCCAAACTTGGAATATCTGTATACATCCTGAACATTTCCAAAGGCTACACAGCAAAAGCATCTCCCCCAGGAAAGAACCAGAGGTAAACTTTTTTAAGGATGTGAAGGAAACAGTAGATGTGTTCAAACAAAATTTATTAAGTGACTGATTAAATGGCTAATACATATGCTTCTAAAATGTCATACATGAAAAATCATAACATGCAAAATCATAACATTTTGTTAAGTGCTGCTTTCCTATTTTAAGTATTCTCTACATTTACTCGGAGTAAATCCTAATTTTCCATTTTGAAGCTTCTCATTTCTTTGCTTCATTCACAGAGTTCTGACTATATCTGACTATATCGAAATACCCTCAACCTGCTCATTCCTCCTAGGCTGCCTATGATGCAGTCAACAAATAAACACCCTTTACTTGAGGCAAAGAAAAGAAAATGCATCTTCCTTTTGACTTCCATATACCTTCCAGGCTGCCCTTCACTGATCTTTTACTTTTGAGACTTTCAGAAATGGTGTGTTTGTGTTCTGGGTTGAAGATTTAAGGAGAAAAAGATGAGGAGTGACCAAGACAGAGAAAATGATGAGAAGATAAATAACAGGACCATGCTGAAGAGAACTCGTGCAACTGAGGTACAAACTGAGATCTAAAAGATGATGATTCTTTTGGAGACCAGGTTCTCCAGAAAGCAGACTCCAAGACAGAGCTTAGTATGGAGGATGCTTATTAAGAAGTGCCTCAAGGATCAACACCTTTGCAAGGGACAGGAAAGGAAAGGAGACAGGAGTGGGCAGAAGAAGTGGAGTGGCCAAACAGGACCTAGGACAGCCTCAGGACACTCCACAGCATCTCTGGAGCCCAAATGGCCCTTCCCAGTGGTCCCTAATTGGGCTGAAATGACTAGGCTTTTCACCTCCCTCTCCTCCCAGTCAATCAGGTCACAGAATATGGGCAGCCCCACCAAGCCTGGGGCCTTGAGGGACGGGGTATGTGCAGCTGAGGTGACTTGGGAAGGGGCTGATACGTGAAGGCTGCTTGCCCACCATGCTCCCAGCAGCAGTGGTATCGAGTCCTCTAGAAAAGTGGTATTTTGGTGAGCGTCACAGATTACACCTCCATATTTTAAAGAAGTGGTAACTCAGGGGCAGAGTGTCATCAGGCAGTTACAAATCTCAGTGTAAAACCCAGAATTTATCACTTCCGTGTTTCTTAGTACTTCTAACAAAACAAACAAACAAACAAATGTGATGATGCTTATTTTGGAAAGAATGAGCAAGGAAATATTTACTTGATTTAAGAAATGTTCTTGAATGGGCTAAGCAAATGGAAAGAATCCAAGCAACTCTAGCCAGGATTTTATAGAGATGACTTAGTCATCAAATTTGTCACTAAGTTATGGATAGAGCATTGTATGTCAAATTTTTATACATCAAAGATTTGGGGGGTATGGCTTTACGTATACTCTACAAGACATTCTGTTCAGTTCCCTACATATACATTATTACCATATACTATACTTATGCCTCCCTTCCTAGGTCCTCACTGGGTCTCAACAAGGAAAACATTATATTAATAATAATCAGGGCGGGCACTGAGTAGATGAGTGCACTTCATGTAGCAAGTTCACTGACCTCTCTTCTTCATTTTCTAATTTTACTTGAAGGTGGTTAGACACGATATAATACTTTCCCATTTAAAATATTGTGGATAGTAATGGGAATGGCCCATAAGCATGAAAATTACATCTTTATATCATGCTTCCCCCCCTAGACCACATGTCAGGCACACGGACCTTTCTGCTTCGTGCCCGTGCGTGCTCCATTCCATAATTGCTTCCTCTGCCCTCCACACGGCTCACTCCTTTTCCTCTCCCAGGTGTTGACATCAAGGTCATCTCCTCGGAGGTCCACATCATCTAAAGTAATCCTTTCCTGACTGAGTCACATTTCTTTTATGTAAACTTCTTTTATTGTCTTGCTAACACAATTAACTCAGATCGTCTTGCTTATATATTTATCTGTTATTCACCACTATATTCTTAGCACATGGATTAGTGCCTGGCATCTCAGTATCCAGTAATTATTCAACTGAAAGAATGAATGCAGGCAATAAATGAATATTTATGGTTTGTATGATTTTTCAATACACATCAGGAATACAATACTTGCAAAATTACTTATCTGGGGAAAAAATCAATTCATTATTCAGTTTTGAACAATTCTGAATAAAAGAAAGGACTTCTATTCTGTATCCTAATACAATGATTTTTATTAAACAAGCTCTAAGATGTCTATATATCTCAGCCTTCCTAGAGGGCATAATGATGCACAAAACAAATATGTTTCTGTTTCCACAAATAATGTATTTTTTGAGGTAACAAAAATATAGTTGACTGTGTAACAAAAAATTCTGTCTTCTGACTTGTTTAAAACATTGTAAGAAAAAAAGTGTTGAAAACTCTTAAGAGTAACCTCCCAACTTCACATTAAAAACAAGGCTATGATAAAGAAAGTCTCTATAAGAGAGACAAACAAAAACAAGTCATAAATTAAGTCACTAGACTTACAATAATATTTTTGCAAGAAGCATTTATAATTTTTGGCTAGCTTTTAAGCTAGCAATATAAGATATCCCAGGAGATTCATTGAGCTCAGGAATTCAACTTCTGACAGGGCCAAATGGAATGTCCTTTGTGATCTTGGCTGAACATTTGTCCTCAGATTCAAGTATGGATCATTCCATTTACCTAAGTCTATGCTTTCAATTATATAATACTTTATATTTTTAATTAGGCAAGGTATTAAATTCTTATTTTGAACTGTACCTATTTCAAATTTTAGTTCTATACCTGCTGTCTTGTCTATATTAGGGAAAACCTATTTACCTAAAACTCCTACTAGTGAGTTCTATCAACTCTGTAGTTATTCTAGAAATTGGGTTCTTGGTGGAAAATATCATATTTACTCTACCACACCATCTGTTTTTATAAGACTTTAATTCTATCTTCTTTCAGACATCATCTTTTGAGATCAAGAAAGAATTATTAGGTATAGGAAAGCCTGGTCTACGAAAGTAGATTTTCTCACAGAGGCCAGAGACACTAATAACTGGGATTGATGTCTGATCATAAAAGCACAAGCAGCCAAGACCTCTCTCCTAGTATCTGAAGAAGAACTGATGTAATAAAAGAAAGACATCTTCTATATCATAAGTATACTGGAAATGAGCATAGATAAATCCTAGAATTACTTTTTAAGTGCATCTGGCAGGCCACATTTTAAAGAGTAACCCATCACTAACTGAAATTATTGTTAGTTTCTCCAAATTATCAGGTAGTTATCCTAGTCTATTGTGACATTAAAGAATACTTCAAAAAATAAAAATGGAGCTTTGACTGTAGGCAAGTTCCTTGAGTAACCATTTTAACACAGAGAATAATTCTAGGTTGTATCACAGTCTAACTGATCTTATATGTTACTCACATAGGATGTGATGTTAAATAAAGTAATCATTCAGGGAAAGAAATCAAATATGATCCTTTGCCACGTTTTACACTCACATTTTAGTAACCTCACAAAACTAAGAATGTTTTCCAAATGAAATATGAAGAGAATTGTTTATTTTACCCAAGTGAAACTGTGAGAAGTCCTGAATAGCACTGTTACTAGCCTCAAGGAAACAGAACAAGTACAAAGCTAAGTTAAAGTCAACTTTATTACTTTTCCAAACTTCAAAATGCATTTATTCATGAACTTATACCTAATATATAATACATTATATTACAAGGCAGAAAGCATTTCTGGTCATATATTTATTTAGCTTCCATGTATTGCCCAAAACATAGCTCCGTAGGAATAGCAGCAATGCGCAGTTTATATCACTAAGTAAAATATTTCTCTGATGTCTCAGAATCGTACATATCACAATTTATTTTTATGTTCTTTTCCTTTGGCTTAAAAAAAAAAAAGCTATGTTTTCTATATCTTATTAGTTAATGTCTAGAACTGTCTTTACCCTAAAAACATCCACCAGCTTAGAAATATTTCCTTTGGTAGAAAATAAGGTCTTTGAATCTAACCAAACCAAAAGAACGCTGTATTTCCCCACTGCAAATAGGGGTCAAATTCTCTTCTTTTCTTTTTCAGGAGCCAAATCTGGGCTTCCTGCTCTTCATATAGCCATCCTGAATTGTACTTGCTTTAAAAGATACCTAAATCTACAATGAACTCTTTAATATAAGTCTTCTCTGTTTAAGCCTGTGCTTACTTAGAATAAATTGCAATTGACTTTGAATATTACATAATAATGAACTTAGAAGCAATCTTGGGAAATGTAATAACATAAAGGAAGTATTTTCCAAATTGGACAAGGACATTATCTTCTCATCCGCCTCCGTTTCAACCCAACCGACCACATTCAACTTACGAAAATAATTCCTTTTCCAAGGTTACTACCCTAATAACAATGGAAACAGATGTAAATCCACTGAAGACTTCTTAGTCCCTCAATTTTCTTTTTTTGGTTTCACATTTGTAAGCTACCAACTAGCACAAAACACGTTCATCTTCCTTGTTCTCACGACAGTAGGAAATTCTTAGAAAAGTATAGAAAAGGATCTATTTTTTCCTGAGGCAAATTTAATACAGATTTTGCAGTAAAGTTGAAAAAAAAAAAAAAAGAAAAAGTGAATGAAAAGGTGTGTGCTGGCTGCGTGGGGGCAAGGCTCATAAATCACTGTACGTTAAGAGCACGTGCTGAAACTTCATGGTGCCAGTCACGTAATTTTGTGTATTTGGGACTAAAGACGTGAAGGGGTATCTTTTCCCTGTGGAAATAAAAAAAAGAGTGATAGAAGAGTCATAAGAAAGAAAAAGAGAAACAGAAAGATTCTACACTAATTCCATCATGCAGAAAGCATGCCTTATAAAAGCTTAATTTCACATAGCTGTTTTATTAAATAGCAAAGATTTTAAGGGTAGAGCATTTTTAGATATACAGAAATTAACCTTTACAGCCCCCTTGGAAACATTGACTTTTATGCCCAAAATAAAGTGACTGCAAGAAAACTCATGAACTCATTCACAGAGACATGTACTGTTGTTAGCAAAGCACCCCCAAATATACCCTTCTGGCCATTTCTTCATTCAATACTTAAGAAAAGAAGCCTTAGACATAAAATCCAGACAACAACCCCACTAATTTAAAAATCTGTAAGTTGTACATTTAGGTCACACAAAAAGGCACCAATGTTAAATGTTTAGCTTCTAGTTGCAAAGACAAAATGCCATACCATTACACCGGAAAATTTGAAAAACCAAACTGAGACCATTCATGAAAGGAAAACATTCAATTTACAAAAAGATGGAGAACTTACTTTGCCTTCTTTGCACTTTCGGATTCAGATTCTTTCACTGAAATACAATAAGCAATATCCAATATCAGTTTGCTTTCAACTTCGAAATCACTTAAGCAATTACCTACACCAATCAATATCAAATGTTCAAGTTTCATAGAGCCACTAAAACAAATCCCATACCATGTTGTTATCTACTATATACTACAGTCGGGACTACTACTACTGCTACTACTACTAGTACTTCTATACTTTTCAATGATACTCTCCTGGGCTGGTGTTTTATTCACAGAACTCATATTATGCACAGCATAATTTAAAAGCAAAGTCTCTCAGAGTCGTTTTTTAGTAACTGCCAATCGGTCTAAATGCAACTCTCTGTGGCAAAGAACATTCATCCATTAGGATACCTAGAAGTTCACTTACAATGTTCAGTCCCAGTGATCTGGGCAAGGATCCGGAAAGAGCGAGACTGGGTTGTCCCAGTCCGGGGACGCCAGTCTTCAGTGTCCTCCATCAGTCTCTTCTTGCTGGCGTCACTGTGAGTGGGGATGTGATAAAACTCTGTATTGCGCTCCACGATGTG
Organism: Cheirogaleus medius; assembly: GCA_008086735.1. Lineage (NCBI taxonomy): Eukaryota > Metazoa > Chordata > Mammalia > Primates > Cheirogaleidae > Cheirogaleus > Cheirogaleus medius. The sequence goes on from VBSM01000142.1 coordinate 6,255,568, forward strand.
TTTTCTTGGTGGGCTAGGGTTAAGAAGGAGAAAAAAAAAAAAAAAGAATTAAAAATTATAAAATTATATTAAGGGGATAAAATATCCTCTACAGAATTTGTTTATAATTTATACACTAAATCCTCAATGTTTCTTATATATAGTTTGCTTTTGCAAGTATACTCAGCCTCACTTTTTAAAAAGGCATCTTTCTAAAATAGACTAATTTTGTTTATTAGTAAAAATAAAAGTGTACTTTTTAATATAAATAATATTGTAAGAATGTATTCAACAGAAAGATTACCGTTTAGGTGGGATTTTCCTTTTAAATGACAGAGGAAAGCAGCAGAAGACAGATTTCCAACATGAAGAAAAAGGAAAGAAAAAAGATAAGAAAAAAAGAAAATAACTAGAAAATGAAAAGTCCAAAATCAAATAATTTGAAATTACTTGCATGGTTCATTGTATGCCACACAGATACAGACTATATTAATGACCACAGTTAATATCAATACGCTACTGGACTCTATTAGCTTCCCCAAAATTAAATGATCATATCTTCACTCAGCCCAGGAACCAAAAATGATTTGGTAGAAGCTAAACCAGCAATACCAAATATAATTTTAAAAAGAGTCCAATCTGTTATTTTCTATAGTTTTCTCATTCATATGTACAGATATCCCTTATCCTAAATAAAGTTGTTATACAGGGTCAGCATAGTAAAGAGCTGTGGTATAATAGAAAATGCTGAAATATTAATATGCATAAAAAGACAAGGATTTAAATCTTGGCTCTGTGAGTTTTTAGATGTGTGATTTTGGATAAGTCAATCTAACTAAGTCTCAGTATTTTTCATTTACAAAGAAAGAATATCACATACAAAGTAGCACTGTTCTGAGTATTAAAGGAAATAATACATGTGAAAGAAATTTGTGAACTACAGAGTTCAAGAACTTTGAGTTTGGTAAGAACATTCATTTTTCTATTAACAAAGCATAAACAGTAAGGAATCTACAATGTAAATTACTTTAACACTTTAAGGTCTATTAACAATTAATAAATACTCCCCACTTCTCCCCCCTCAAAATAGGACAAACACAAACTTCAGGGCCATTGGTTTAATTTCAGAAGAGAAAAAGGAATTTGAGTCTAGACTAGCAGACTACTGGCACAAGATCTGAGTAAACAAAGTGCTCTAAATGTGGTCAAATGTGGGTGGCAACACCTGCTAGGTTTAACTCACTGCTAGAAAATCATGGTGCTATCAGCATGCCACAGGACTGTTGTCACTTTAATAGCCACACGATCAAAACTGTCTCAGTACGCTGAAGAATTTCCCCAGTAAAGAACACGACAGAATCAAAGCTAACAACACTGGCTTTAAAGTCAGACTCAGTGGCTCACGCCTGTAATCCTAGCACTCTGGGAGGCCGAGGCGGGTGGATAGCTCAAGGTCAGGAGTTCGAAACCAGCCTGACCAAGAGCGAGACCCCGTCTCTAAAAAAAAAAAAAAAAACAAAAACAAATAAAGTCAGACTCAGTGTGTGTTTCATCTGAGTCACTTAACTTCTTGAAGTCTCAATTTTCCCAATTGAGAAACAGAATTGCATATTAAAGGATTGTTCTGAGGAATAAATAAGATAGATAACGTATGTAAAGTGCTTTCCACATACCCTAATACATAGTAACGATCATGATAATGTATTCTTTTATGATTACTAGAAAACTAACTGCGATGCATATTCTAAGACTATTTTGTGCGTAATATTTATGCAAAATAGTAATAAGACATATTATGATTCAGGGTAATATCTTATGATTCCACAAGTGAAATGTGTAAAAGAACTTCCACTAATATTGAACAAAACCTAGTCCTTTTTAAAATGGACAAATTTTTAAAAAATTGATAAATAGGCATAGATTACTTCATAAACAGATTGCCTTTGGCAGTTATAAAACCACCAACTCTTTATCTCATGCAGTACTTGAAAAATTTTATATTCAGCCACTAAACTTATTATGGTTTTAAATTTCTCTATAATTACCAAGAGTAGTTTACTCCTAAATGGTGCCAATTTCTAGTATAAGACTATTTTATCCTTTATAAAAGGTGTGGTCTATAAAAACAAAACCATGATGTCAAGCTAAGACATTAAGAATAAAAAATGACACCACTTAAGTAGCATTTTAGCCATGACATGCTTGCAAAAAGTATAGTACACCTTAGACTCTTTATGTCATTTACCACACAGCTTAAGGTTTTGTGTTAAGTAACATGAAATTTCTAAATATTTACTTAGTGCTTTCTCCCTGGCTCTGAAACTCCAGGCTCTGATGGCTATGATTTAAAAAGAGAATAATTCGATGATTTTCTTTTTACAAACATATTTGGGATAGAATGTAAACTTAACTCTCAAGAGCAAGTAATTTACTTCAAAATATAGACATTACATTTAAAAAATATACTAAAGAAAGAAGGTACAAACTACATCTCTAACTCTAGCATGCACCATCCATAAAACTCATCTATCCCTCTTGAAGGTTAACTAAGTTTTTCTGTTGCACAAGGATGGGCATTCTTAACATACCCATTGATTTATGTGAAGTTCTCTAGCATGAAAAACATGTTTTATGCTCCTTAACATTTTTGAGAATTCTTTTAATGAGAAGATACTGACAAAATTTGCTGGTGGTATTAAGTACAAAGCAAAATGAAAAGTTAGAGAGATGGTGAAAATTACAAAACGAAACATTGGTTAAGTATTTAATACTTACACGGTGCCAGGGTTACTGAGGAGGAATAAAATACACAAAAAAGATGTGACAAAGTAGAGAAGACATTGATGTTCCAAGGATGATGAAAAACAGACAAAGATGAGACCAAAAAAAAGGAAAGAAAGAAAAAGATAAAATGAAATAACAAAATTCAAAACAATGAAATCAAGTAAAGATGTGCAAACATCATGCTTCCAAATAAACGTGTAAACACAGACAAAACTGAACATGTGTTAATCAAAATTCTGCTACACTGTTATTAATATAATCAAGGATGACAGTTTTGTTTTTCTCCCTAAACACTGAAAACTATTTTATGTATTAATGCTAGTTCAAGTCTCAAGTTACTGAATGCCAAAAAAGAAAGATCCACTATTTTTTTAAAATGTCCAGGTTTTTATAAAATATATTTTAACACAAATGCAAATTCTTATTATGGTCCTAACAAAAAGTAGAGTGTAACTAGGCATAAAATGTAGAAACAGATCATTTTAGAATCACTTTTAAAATGAGAAGAGAATAAGAGAGAAACTTTCAGTGCCACATAATAGAGGTATATATTAATAACAATTTAATCTCCTCATATAAATTATCCTGAATCACATATTATAAAAGAATGATACTTATTTTGATATTTCTATTCTTTCTTAAAATGTAGTGATTATGATGAAAATGTAGGAAGCACAATGGATCATAAATAATGGGCTATCACTCAATTTTCATTCTCTCCCCTGTCCCTGATTACCGCCACCCTCATCCACAAACAAGTCCTGGTAACTTTAGTGATCTTTGGGAACTCCACAGTTCTGTATTATCCATGACATAATAATTGCCCAGAAAGGCATATCTGATATGACACAGTAAAGGAACTAAGTTAAAAACACCTGAACAGGGAGAATCTCAAAGCAATTCATTCACATAGTCTATTTAAGTGTAGAATAATTAGAAACACATTTATTTTTCATTATGGATAAACTATATAGTTTGTCAAAGAACACATTGTAGTGTTCTTAAATTCTGCAACAATGTTCAGCCAGAGTAAGTAATAATTCATCATAAACACAGTGAAAAAAGTATCTACCAGTTTTAATGCTAAGATTGGTCAGTGTGGGTAAATTTCCACATGTCAAAGTCAGTTTCGTAAACTCAACAGAGAGCTAGGTTCCACTGAGTGAGAGTAGAATGCAGGAATAAGTTGATCTCAATAGTCTGCCTGTATTGACTCTTCTCTAGCCATAATGCAAAGCATTCTCTTCTCTGCCTTGCAGAGAAGAGACAATTTCCTAAACTCTAAAATGTTTAAATATACATTCAAAACATCAGGGAAATAGTTTTGCAAAATAAACTCCTGAACAGAGTAGAATTTTGAGTGTATATTTAAACATTATAAAGTTTAGGAAAAATGTTTTATGTCAATGTGAAGCTGGAGGGAAAGTGTTCTATGGTTTGGTGATGGGTAGCAAGTGGAGAGTTGATTGATTTCAACCTAAAGATGTCAATTTGGATATGTCAAACAAATATTTTCATGTTTCAGATGTCCTGGCTTCTCATCCTTGCTGTGTTGCCCACTTCTGCTGCGCCCTGGACAAGCTATAATCTACCAGAGCCTCATTTTCCTCAAAAATGAAATGAATTACAATTTCTCTGTCATGCAGATTTCTTGTAAGGTCTTAAGTTTAACATATTTGAAGGCGCTTTGAAAACTGTACAAACACATGTTTATTGTTGAGATAGATGTCCCAACTACTCAAAAATAGTAGTATCAAACCCAACTGTAGCATATGCATATCTATTCACTTGTATGGCCTCGATTCAACTCTATAATCATCAAGAAAAAACACGAATTCAAAATCACAGAAATAAACCCAAGTCACAACAAGCATGTGATACAGAGGAAAGCACATCAAAATCTGGCTTCCAAAGACTGAGGCTCAAATCTTAGCTTTATTACTTAAAAGATGCATGACTTCAGAAAATTATATAATCTCTCAGTGTTCAGAATGTAAATAAGAATTAAATTACATAATGCATCTAGAAACACCTAGCACAATGCCCAGTACAATCTAATAGATTAATGAATTTCAATCTTGAATTTTTTTTAAAAATTGTATTAATATTTAACCTAAATGTTTAGATTTATTTTTCCAAGTTCCATTTTTCCCCTTTACAAGTCAAATTGTTTCTTGTACTGGAATTGAGTAATTAGTCAAAGTCCTCTATATATGAATTTCATCATAAATAGACAAATAATAATCAGGATTTGGGGATGTTTTAGTAATACATTGGCATGCAATATTCCTACGTATATATAACAAAACTATTCAATCAGTAAGAACCACAGCCACATTGGAATGAAATTGCTCTAATAATTCAATAGCTAATTCTCTTTGGTATGTCCCAAGATTGACACTCAGTATTTCCGATTCTACTCTACAGTGTGATGCAAAAGAAACTTTAGCACATGTTCAGAATAATCATAAGTTGGTTAATATAAAGTAACTTTAAGTTTTTATCTAATGTGATTTTTACCTATTTTTAAAGCTAGTAGTAATCACCAGGCAGTTTAGAGTCAGCACCAGGGGAATACAAAAGCAAGGTTTGAAAGTTATACCACCGTAATTCCCAATGTCTGTATCAACCAACTGTGACATTTAATAAGTTGATAATTCTCTCTCTTAACTAATTGCAAAGGTGTATGGATTTTCCATAATATTATCCACTGACACACAAATGTATATATAGAGGTCTGAACCTGACAGCAACATTGTTTGAATTAAAACTCTCTAGAGAAGTCATAAAGGTTCTTAGAGACTTTACCTAGGAAACATTGACTTTTGATATTAACTTGGACATCAACTCACTTTTACATACGCTATTCACCAGTGGTGCAAATGTTTATGCTTTCTCTTCTATCTTTACCTTTGTCTTCTCACAGTCTCAATTGATATAAATTATATTTCCCCAAGCACTGCTTCTTTTAAACCATTACACAGCAAAACCCACATATATTTTATGACATAAGTTAAACACTACTATTCATTACTATAAAGCAATTCACTACAACATAGCGATGCAAACCAAACTTATTAAAAACACTAAATGTGGTTATTCTAAATTATAGCTCTTTTGCAAAATGTAACTTTATTTTGCAAAAAATCGGGCATTCATGCTGATTACTCATATATATATCACCATATTTCCTCTCCAGTAATGTGGATACTAACTTTGTCACCTGTGTTTTCTGCAAAGAGAAAAGCATTTTAAAATATTACTACCATATCATTATTTTCTGTCTTTCAAGTCCAAGTTCCTCAAAACACCACACAGGAACTGTTAGAAGAAACTGCAGTCCAACAAAATTGAAATTAATATAGGATACTAAAAGACTTACCTCTTGAAAGCAGTGGCACATTATAATGCAAGGATATATGGAAAGGGAAAATGTAAATCAATTAAACTACTTGGCGCAAAACAGATTTCCTTACAGTTTGGAATATAAAGTCACATTTTGCTCTTAGTACAGTAAGCAGAGAAGTAATGAAAACAGCCAGCCATGACCAATAATTTGTATATGTACAAGAAAGATTTAAATTTTTTTTCTTTCTTTTCTTTTCTTTTTTTCCTTGAGATAGGGTCTCGCTCTCTATCGCTCAGACTAGAATGTAGTGGCATCATCATAGCTCACTGCAACCTCAAACTCCTGGGCTCAAGTGATCCTCCTGCCTCAGCCTCCCTAAGTGCTAGAATTACAGGCATGAGCCACTGCATCCAGTCGTAAAATTTCTTAAAGTGCCTTAATCATTATTTATAAGAATGAACAGGAATACTTCCATAGTATTGAGAAACATTCTAAAAATATCAATATAATCTACAGATTTCATACTATTAGGATGAATAGCTAATTATTTCTTAGTAATTAATTAATTAATAAGGACTTTTTAAAATCTTGTGTTTATTAATCCTATACAAATTTGGGTAGGATGTCTATCAACTTGGCAGATTAGCTAGCTACTTTAAATCACTTAAAAACTAGTAGTCTTTGAAGAAAAAAACAACTTAAGCATTTAACTTTATATCCTACTGAACTTTCAAAATGTTGGTCACTGGTATGTATTATTTTAAAAAGTAATTAATAAAAAGTAACAACTTCAAAAGTTTTATTGCAGACATTTTGCAACATTATAAAAATCTGAGAAATATAATAGTAAAAGGTTTGACTTAGATTTCAGAAAAACAGCTTGACATTTGATGCAGAAAATGCATTCATCAATATCACAAAACACCTACTCTTCAAAATGACATATCAATGACTAGTACAGTATGTGATTTATTTTTGGTTTCTCTACCCTAAATGTAGTGAGAAAAAAGACACTGCAAATTTGTCTTAGAATTTCATAGATACCATACTTTGTTTTCAGAGTAATCAAGTTTTCCTTGTCCTAGCACCTGGATAACATTTGAAATCAAGTTATTTTTAACTTTATCCAGTTTGCAGTTGAAACGCAGTAACTTGCTTGTTAATGATGCAAAGTATATAATAATCCCTTTTCTCCTGGATTTTGCAGTGTTGGACAGCAGGCATGTGTTTAATAAACACTTGTCGATTGATTAAGAAGCCACCATAAAGGCCCTGTAACTACACCACTGCCTAGTTTCAGTTTGAAAATAATAAGCTTCAAATCATTTCAAGTTTTATCACCAATGTTGTGCTTATAAGACACAAAATTTAAGCTTGGTGTTTTCAGATGTTTTAAATGCAGTACTTTTCCATACTTTCAATTTGCTCCATAATTTTTCATTAAGAAGACTTTCTTGTAAAATTTTAAGACATGTTAGGAGAAAAGATTTTAGTTAAGACACTTCCTTCAATGGCTGTTTTTCTACTGACCCTGGAATTTAATAAATGTAGTAAACTTCATTTAGTGTTTTAGTGTTTGTGTGGCTACTAGCATTTGACAGGCAACATCTTTCTTTTCAGGGTATCTACTTTGATTACTCTAAAAATCTATTGCCTTAAAATAGATGTACAAAAAAAAAGTTACAACCAAACACACCTCAACACTCCATACAGTTTCTCTTCCTCACATGAAAGAAAAAATAATATTATTTGAAGGACACTAGTTTTCCTCAATATATACAACAAAACTTTAAAAAGCCACCCACAACTACGAGACCATCTGTACAGCTCAGTAGCTGCTCTTCAGAGCTCCTGCTCTTTCTCTCAGCAGCAGCCTGGAACCCTGCCACCTTTCTTTCAAAGCCCCAGAGTTGCCATGGCAGCAGTGCTACCGAAAGCACAGTCTCTTCACTACATGAATTAACCCTCGGAAGGGATTATCTCATAGAAAGGACCTATCCACGCAATTATTTTAATTATATTTTCCTGGGAACTGGCATTGGTAAAAAACCACCAGGCATGCAAACGATTTCTCTTTGTTTTCCTTTTAAACTACATTTTTTGTCACAATACATCTGATCAAAATGATTTTACATAAATGATTTGCTTTAAAAATATTATCACTGAATTCCAAAAGGAATAAAATGACCTTCTATAAATGAAGGTTACTGAAAAATTGATGTGTAATTTTATAACTATGTGTGATTCAAATAAGTTAATAACTTCAACCAATTTTTTAAAAAATATACCTCAAAAGGGAAAACTTATTAGGAATAGAGTTTCCAAAACTTGTTAACATTATATATTTAATGTCCACTGGTTTAAATTCACTCATTTTAGAAAAATCTTTAAAATGAAACAATTCTGTAAATTACTTCTGGTACTTTCTAAGCATCCTTGTTATTTCATTACTGTTTGCTTTTAAACAATAAATTAAGCTTACCTGAAAAGAATGTCGTTAGCTATCTCCTCTAAGCTAATGCTTCACACATAGACATGAGTCAAAAATGGACTGGTTTTCTGTTTTCTTAAGACTACTTCCCAGGAAAAAGCCTCTTACTAACTCCTCATTTCTTCTCCCTTTAGGGTGAGAAGCATAATGTGACAACAACTGTAATCACTCTGTCTAAACTTCTGGTGGCCAATAAAAGAATGCAAACATGGAAACACAGAGGAAGAAAGATTCAAGATTTGCCTTGCATTGTAAGTGCCAGCTGCTCAATGTTGTGCCAGGACTTGGAGAAAACGAGTTACAGAGTATGTTACATGGTTCATAACATGTCCAAATACATAATTAGGTTTTGATTAACCTATAATTGCTTTGCAGAAAGTGCCATATGTATATAATAGAAAGGCCACATGTTAATGAAGCGAATAAAATTTCATCTCCCTTCCTTCAAAGAGCAGCTGATGGGGTTGAGGGGGGAGAGAGGGTGTAGATTAAGTGTTTCCTGGAAGTCACCTGAAAGAAGAGTTTTGATAAGAGCAGAAAGCACCCTTCGCCACCTACCCATTTTGCTGTTTACTGTCACCCAGGGATCCTCTTCTCTGTCCCTCTGCTAGCTCCTGAGCAGTCTCGGAACACACGCTGGTGACTGTGGGCTGCCGTGGGACATTAACTGCAGTTTTACCAGCGCTCAGCGCAGATGAACACTGGTCAGCACTAACAGTGGCATTAGCATGCAGTCCAGGTGCAGCGAATGGGGGAGGAGTGACGGCAGCCACAGGTGGAAGGGAAGCATGTGATGAAGTGGTCGCATGGGCTGGGGTGAAGGCGGACGATGGTGATGGGATGGATGTGACTTTTGGTGAAGACACAGAACCAAAAGGCCGTGGTGCCTTATTGTAGGCCATGTTGGTTGTGGAAGTGACTTTGGACACAGCAGGAGATGTAATGGGCACAGGTTTAACTACTTCTTTGGGTTCTCCCTATGTAAAATAAAAATAAACATACACAAAAACACACCAAACACATGCAAAATATATTTCACTGGAAAGAGCACACAGCTGATTTTTAAAAAGACAAACACAGTCATGTTAGCAACTCAAACATCACATTTCCAGATAAAAACAATGAGTTGATACAGCATAACATGCATGCTAACTAATCTCAACATGCACAACACAGATGCACACACTAAGTCTAAATTTTTTTAATATATAAAAATGAAAGGAGTTTTGAAATATTTAGGAAATAGAGTAGAAAAACTATTCAGAAAGCCTAGAGGTCATTGTGTCAAATTAGACAAATTCCAAAAGAAAACCTTTAAAGTACTCCACAATAAACAAAACATTGCTAAGGGAAATGATTTTATTTTAAAATATCTAGATCCTCAATTATAATTCCATCCTTCAAACATGTTTAATTTCTCCCCAGAGTGGAATTATTTGATTCATGCAGCAGCACATTTCTAACTCTTTAATTTAAACAAATGGGGAATAAGATAATTTTCATCTAACTCAGAAATGTGCACATTCTAATTAATTAAAACTTGAATAAAAAATTTGAAAAAACTTAAAAAGGCAACCAAATGAACAAAACAAAAATCAATCCTTTCTCTTTCCTATAATCTACCTCTGTTTCTTTCCCCACATGTTTTAAGATATGATTCAGAGACAGAATAAAATTATTTTCCTTTTCCAAAATAAATATTTAATAGTTACATGAGGGAAAAAAATGATCTCTGAAATTTTTTCATTGCAAGTAGGCAAAGAAAAATAACTAGTAATAAAGGTCAATTTCTCCTAAAATTATCAGAATTTGTGTTTGTAAATCCTTACTTCAAAGCATAAAGTTTTTTGAAAATCAGATTAAGCTTCTATGACATTTGAAAATAAATCTCTACTCAGGACACTATCATCCAAAAGAAAAACAATCAAATTAAAAAAAATACAATGGTGGCTCTATTATGTTTAATTTTAAGGAAAAAAGGTAATCTAAATTAATCTTATTAAAAAAAAGGAAACTGAGAAAAATAAGTAGCTTAATGCTTAAGCAAATCAGTACAGGCTGAGTATCCCTTACACAAATAAATAGCTTGAGACCAAGTGTTTCAGATTTCAAATGTTTTTAGATTTTGGAACATTTGCAGAATACATGAACACCCCTAAATCCAAAAATCTGAAATCTGAAAAGCTCCAATAAGCATCTCCTTTGAGCATCATGATAGTGCTGAAAAAGTTTTTTTATTTCAGAGCATTTCATATTTTGGAATTTCAAATTAAGGATGCTCAATTTGTATAATGAGTAATTCAAATGAAGAGGCACAAATAAAATTAGGGAGAAAATGCCCCAAAACATAAACCAGATATATATGAATAACGGTTTGAGACAATTTGAGGAAATATAAGAGAGAAACGGTTTGGTACTTGCCAATAACCTAATCCAAGAATACTCTGAAATGTAATTAAATACTTATTATTAATAAAATGTTATTAAAGATTTATTATAATATTCATTTTTGGTAACTACTTATTTATTCTCTTCAAAAAGTACATGATTAAAGATTGGTAAATTAAAAGTGAATAGGAATATAAGAAACTTGGGCATAAGTTATTGATAATGCATGGCTTTGGATATAATGTTTTATGACATAAGTGTAATTACAAATAATAATTCTGTATGTGCTGATTTCCATTTTCCTCCTCACTTTTAAGGAAAAAAACAATGAGGAAAATTGTATTGAGACTATAAACTAAATATCAGTATGGCCTGAGACAGAAATGGAAATTACAATGGCTCAGAAATGGTACCATCAAATGAACCCCAGCGACGCTAGATTAGACACTCACCTTCTGAACAGAAACTGGCTCAGGCTTCGATGTAGCAGATGCTCTAGGGGAAAAAAGAAAGAAAAAGAGAAAAAAACCATGAATTTTTACAAGCTTGCAAACTTCCCATTATTTTTTCTATTATGTACCTTGATATACTAAAGCTTCAGAATTTATAGTTTCATAATTCATAGTTTTGACTGTTCACAATCTTCTAATTAGTTCATATAAATCAAACCCTGCAAGATCCATTATTCTTATTACTAGATATTCATTAGGAGTGTCTAGTTCTCTACCAACTTAACTGAGGAAAGACAAACATCAATTCTGTCTGTGAATGCGCCCATGTTTAATCTTTAAATTAAGGCTATTCCCCACCTAAAAGTATAAAAGTGTAATAAACATTTGTGATCCTAGAGTGGTTCCTCAACCATCTAATCTGAATCTCTATCTCCAATAGCCTTTTTCTCCTAACATCCACGAATAATACATCCACAGGATATTAGGTCTCTTTGCAAAGATACTGAATATGTTTCTGGTTGAATTTGGCCACTGAATGAGTATTTATTTTGTATTTATATTCTTAAGTGCTTATGTAAATTAATGTATTTGTTATGCTAAAAGTAAATTGTAAAGTCTTCCACTAGGCTATAATTTCAATAAAGGCAATGGTCACATCCCATTTGTGTCTGTATGTCAGCACAGTGCCTAGCATGTAACAGGTTATCAGTAATGAATGTAGAAGACAGAGAATAAGAAAAAGACAAAAATCCATGCATACAACATAACTATTTCCAAATTCAAATTAATTTTTATTTTTAATATATGCTCTTTTGTACTGTGCTATTACCATGACTTTGGTTAGCATGGGCTCAATAGTAATTGGTTTAGAGCAATTATCTCATAAAACCATGACAGTAACCAAAGTAAAAACTATTATCCTCATTTTTCAGGTAAAGAACTTCAAAGGTAGAGTAAGTAAATTGCTTAGAATGGAGCTGAGGCCCCTGGTTCTTATGTATAACAATATACTGACTGTAATCAAGAATAGTAACTAAATGATTGGGAAATCCTCTAATGCTTTAAAGGCTATTTACCCAACGTTAAAGTACATGCTATGTTCAATACACCAGAAGCAATTTGACTCCTCTCATATCCTACCAGCCTGAGGATAAGACATCAAGTATAGAAATTCAAGAAATTTAAGCATAGTAAATAAATACTAAGTGATATTAATAATAATTTTAAGCTACAAACCATGAGATCATTTTACTTACAAAGACAACAGATCATAATTAGGAGACACCAGCATAGAATATTGGGTCTCTAAGAGCATAACCTATTATAATAATGAACTCTGATCAACATTTTTAGCAGCAACTGAATTTTCCAATAACAACTAATTTAGCCATGGCAGGCACTGGCTGAACAAATGGCTAACCTAAGGAGAAGCCACAATGGATGCTAACATTTGGTTATTGCAATACAGATTACACTCTGTACAGTTGCATAACTTTCCATGTGTACTCTCAAACAGACAATTTCTCTTTTAGCTTCTAGGGCTATTAGAACAGGCAAAGAAAATAAGTTCAAATACAGAAGAGTGGAATCTTCCTTACATTGAAATTTCACAATAAGATGTAGTCACAAAGGATCAACTTATTAAATTCACCCAAGACATTACTGAAATATATGAATAAGGAAAACCATTTCTCAAAATTAAAATTGTTACCATTGTCTTTCTTTAGACAAATATTGAGCATCTTTCACTTTAGCAATGCATATACTACATAGAAGCAATAATTTTAAAGGATGTTTAAATGAATAAACAGCTTTAAAAACTGAGATATAATTATAAAAAATTATCCCTACATTTTTCTCTTCAAATCGTGGCAAATACACAATGGGATAATACATCTCCCTTTGAACTACTGTGATCATCGCAAGTCGCTTTTGTGTAGTGTCCTGGCAATGGCTTAGTGCCATCGTCTCAACAATTTGCTTATTGTTCTCTCGCCTTAGTGTGAAGCCACTGTACAGGAGTAAGCCGTCATGGTGAGATACGAGTGCTTCAGCCCTGACTATCCTCAGCCCATGGAATTCAAAGAACAAAGCCATAACCTGACTGATTTTTGTAAAAGTAGTATGCAAAATAAAGATCCCTGATGCATTATAACCAGTTTCAGAACTTCTAGCTGAACAGTTGAAAGGAGTTCTAAGTTATAATGAGTTATATTAGAAACTAAAATCGTACTAAACTGGTTAGAATAATGTACAGGAAAAAATAATGTCATAAATAAACAATTGCTCTATCAAGAATTAGATAAAAAGAATCAAGCAAAATTGCACCTTAAGAAGATCCAATGAATGGTATTATACTTGTTATACTTTTAACTAGTTAATGCATTTTCCTAATATTGCTTTATAAAAGAACATCTTTTAAGTTAATAAAGTATTCAATGAATGTTCACATTAGTGTTTAAGCATGAGGAATTAGGCAACAGATCTCGACCAATAAAGATTATTCACATTGCTCATTATGTCTTGGTGACTCCTTCAACCATATCTAATATATTTAACTCATAAACAATCATACAGAAAAGAGGAGGGTTTTGGTTCATCTTCTATGAGATGAGCTCTTATCTAAGTTTCCCACAGCATGGCCATCTTTGGACCCACTGACCTTGGGACCCATAAACACTAGGGTACATCATTAATCACTTTAATTGCAAAGTTGTCAATTTGCAATAACAAAGCAACTCCAGGAGGATAAAAAGTGAGCACTCAAGAGTGCAGAAGGATGTCTGTTTAAACAGTTTCTCCATACTTTATTGCACTTCCAGTCTACTCTCCTAAAAACTCAAACTTTAAACATTTAAATCACTATGGCAATAGCTTTTTCTAAATGATTTGAGAATATGTAAAGATTATATTTCCGTAAAAAAAGTACAAAATAGTTATACATCAGCATATTGTAACAGCATTGAGCTTATAAAAGACTGTACTAATCACATACACATGCACTCATAAACATAGTCTCACTTTCTCTCCCCCTTTGCATCTTCTCTATTTCACTATAGGAACTAATAAAGTACATTTTTTTCTACAGAGAGAAAAACACCCAAAGCTGGACAGACTTTTGAAGAGTGGGAGAAAGAAAGAAAAAAGACAAAAGCAAGGGAATTGCTCTAGTCCATCTGAGTTTCTGTGGTTTCCTGTGCTTATGCTTGGCTTTAAATTGCGTGCGGCTCTGATATATCCAGAACAGGCAGTTACCACTTGATAATTACTTCTCTAAGAAAGGGTGAGTGCTTTTGTTGTAATGATCCTTTTCAGGGGGCCAAAGAAGTTGATTAGGATTTGAGAAGAAATTTTCATCAACCAGTTATAAGTCAAGCCAGAGAACTGATAGACAGATGGAAGGAAGAAAATAAAAGGGTAACATGACAGAGTGTGAATGCTATCACCCCAGTCTGTTAAAGTTCAAACAGTTAATACTTAAGTACCCATAAAGCTCCAAGAAAGAAAAAGTCTTGTAAAGTAGCAATTCAGTCACCACAACAGTAATGGAAAAAACAAACAAAGTCCCTCCCTTGGGAGAGGCAGGCTACAAACAAGCAAGAAGTGACACTTGGTAATAGTGCTATGGAGTATAGTAAAGCAAGACACAGACGGGACACACTATTTTATATAAAGGAGTTGGAGAAGACCTCTATAATGAGGTCAAATCTGAACAGAAGCCTGGGGTAGAGAATTCCAGACAGACCAAACAGCAAGTGCAAAGTCCCTGAGGCAGGAATGTGCCAGGGAGGCTAGAATGGTTCCAGGCAAAGCAGGGGCAAGCAGTGACAGACACAGCTGGAGAGAGAGCTGGGAGCCAGAACACATGATAAGGACCCGATCTTTACTTTAAGTGAGATAGAAAAGTATTAAAAGTATTCAAAGTGATAATAATATCTAAATCTGAAAAAGGGAAAATTTAAAGCCAGCTAAATTTTCAAGAACTTGCTTATTTTTAAAAATTCTTATATTATTTGTGATTTACTTCACATGTTTATTACCACATAAAAAGAGCTGAAATTTATTCAATTGTTTCTTTTATTTATATTTATTAAGAAACTTTACTTTTATTTATAAAAAATGAATTTTATTTATAAAAGACATTATTGCTCATACTTCTGATTGATAATTTAATGATTTTCTTGTAAAACTTAAGCTAAATTAGAATTCTAAAGCTGCTCAACATTGACCAAATACTAGTATTTTTTTTGGAAACAAAAGAACCATATAAAATGTAAATTATATTCTCCACTCTAATGCCTTTTCTATGTTACAGGTAGAAAATCTGAAACTGTAGCAAATTAGCAACACACGATGCTTAATTCACCAAAAGGTAAGTTTATTATCCTTGAAGAACTAAGATAATAATTCTCTTCACCACTGTTTGAATCTAATATATTAGGAAATGACCTAAAATAGTGCTTCACAGTCCACATCTCACAACATACGTGACTCACCATTGAAGCTCAAACTGATCTACACCTGTTCAAGGGGACAAACTCATTGATCAAAACTTCGATAATGATGGCAATGTGAAATTGCTACAAAAGGTCCTAAATGCTCACTCTCAATTTTAGTACTTATCTCACTGCAGATCAAGGTCAAATAGTTCAGAGTGGCAGCAACCCAGGGCCCAAAAATTGAGTAGCACTGACCTAGACAACTGTTTTCAAACTTTTTATCAAAATATAGTCAAAAATGTACTTTATCTTTTTTTTTTTTTTGAGACAAATTCTTGTTC
>VBSM01000142.1:6271890-6286712 GCA_008086735.1 Cheirogaleus medius
AAAAAAAAAAAAAAAATAGCTGGGCATGGTGGCGTGCACCTGTAATCCCAGTTACTTGGGAAGCTGAGGCAGGAGGATTGTGTGAGTCCAGGAGTTCAAGGATACAGTAAGCTATAATTGTGTCACTGCACTCTACCCTGGGCAACAAAGCAAGACCATGTCTCAGAAAAGAAAAAAAGAAAAAGTATTGCATGCAATAATATCCACAAAAGCACAAAATTAACTGACCTAGCAACAACAACAATTAACCCAGGGCTCTAGGTAGGATATGTTTATAAAGCTCATCCTCACCAAATTTGCTTTTCACGTAATTATAATCACTGAGAAGAACAGAACTCCTGACCATAGATTACTATATGTGTTGCTCCAACAATGACATCCTCTAGCAAGTACTTATAAAACTGAACTAGACAACAGAGATTTCCCCTTTATGACACTGGGTGAAAATATGGAGAAGCCAAACACTGATGTCTAACTCTTAAGATAAAAAAATCTGAAATGTAATAGATTCCTTAGTGGGAGAAAAATACCCTCTAATCTGATGTCTTCTTTACATTGGCTCTAAGGATCCCCTTAAAAAAAACCTCTAGAGAATGGGAATAGTAAATTCCTATCATATTAATTTCCTCTTTTTATTACAGAAAGATCTGAGACCTCACAAAGGATGACAACAGGTGCATAGAAAAAACACACAGCATGCTCTGTGTTGTGATCTTTAAAAAACTATTTACAATAAATGAAAAAGCATATGTGTAACTTTGGCATCTAAGTTCCTGATTCTTCTCAAGATAACGATTCTTTTCTTCCAGAACTATTTTGATGTTTAACTCTTTTGGCTGCTTTTCTAAAATGTTCTCGCCGAATACCAATAGTGAGTCTTTAATGCAAAGGACGTTCCTTTAATTAGAGTTGTTTAACTGGAATGGCTGCCCAGTTCCACGTTTCAGGGATTCTCGCACAGGGCAAACCTAGGTCAACTGACCCACAAGGTCTCTTCAAGTTCACGGGAACATGAACACCTCTACTACACAGTCTGTATCATACAACATTCCTTTTCATCCTGAAAATCTGTCTATATTAACTAGTTATTTTATTTCTCTCAGGAAAGTATTATTCATGACAAGTTGAGAGGAACTCAGAACAGACTGGCAAATAAACCTGACACTAATGTTAGCTTCAAAGACAATCAAACCACAGGTAAATTTTTACAAATCACCTAAACCTTAGCCTGGTCAATTTGATAAGCAGTTGAACACAGCCTCTAAAATGTTCAGTATCCCACAGAGTTAAAAGTTGATTGCCCTGATTCTAATCCTAGCTCCTCTATTTACTAGTTGTTCAATTGAGGCCAAATTACTTAACCTCTCTCTTTGTTTCCTTACCTGTAAGATGAGAATAATAACAATACCTACCTACCTTACAGAGTTATTGTGAAAACTAAATTTGGAAAATGTCTGTAAGGTGCTAAGAATAATGTCTGCCATTATCAATAGGCATTATCATAGTGTCGGTTATGATATCCGACATCCTCTGTGACTTGAAAAACTAAACACAAGTGGCAGTTATAATCTTCTTCCAGGCTCTAGGCTTTTTATGAGAGAAGAGTCTATAAACCCGATGTAGTTTTGTGAAAGCCACCTCACCAGTCTTATTTCAGAAAATGTCAGTTTTTGGCTGCCATAATAATGGCGGAATATAGTAATAATGGGAAATGGAATAACTCAGTTCCAAGTCATCCACAATATACAGAATCACCACTAGATCCCCAGAATAAAACTAAGGCCTGCTTGTCTTCTAAACAGTCCCTTTAGGTAGCAACAATCCAGGGCTTGGTGACAGCTACATTAGCTTTTGTAAAGTTAGATGGAGAAGAAGGCAGTTATATGTTGCATCATCGAAGTGAATTCCGTGACTCTCCTTTTCCGAATTCCCCTCAGGCCCTTCACTGAATCCTGGGTACAAGGACAATCCTGGGTATAAGCCTAGGCTTACGATGGCATGCAATTATGTGCACTTGCCCTCAGAGGCAGTGTTTGGGGGACGCTGTGGGCCTTAGATGCCTCTGAAACCACCACAGTGACTGGTGATGGCATCCGCATAGATAAGAAACTATCCCAGACTGGCCAGAGAACAAGCTTGCTCCCAATCCCCATAAAGAAATTCAACATATTAAAATTTTCTCCAAAAGCGCCTCCACCAAAAAAAGTTTTGAAGACACAAATAGCCAAGGCCAAAAATACATATGTTACTGTATATCCAACGTGTTTCCTTCTCTCTCATTTGCATCAATGATTATAACCCAAAGGCCCAGTCATACACGGTAATAAAATATAATAATTTACAGAACAGAGTAGCAGCTGTGTTCATAGACCACACCCAAGGCTGTGGGTGAGCTGCATACTTTAATTAATGCTGGGATCCATATTTAAGAAAAATAGAACTTGCATTCTAATCTTTGTTCCTGTTTTGACATGCACAACATCTAAGACTTTGGCTGCTTTCACCCATGGCCTTGTTTTCAGCTGTCTGTCACATAAAATTGCAATTTAGCATCTCACTGATCTCCTGTTTTCTAGGGAAATCTTCCCCAAAGCAAACACTGGCATATGCTTATGCTTTAGCGTTCCTATGAAAACAAGATGCAGCATGATTCACTGTTCTTTTTGTTGAATATATGCCTTATGTGAGTTCTGAAGAAAGAGCTCAGCAGTTAAATGTGCTAGAACATTGATGAATGTGACTATAAGAAGCCACAGAAGGAATATTTTTAGAGGTAGAGCAGCCTTGTAAAAATAGCCCTCGATAGTCCTGCCCAGTTCAGATAATTACAACTTTCCATCTCAGCGTCAGCAAAAACATTTGTTGTAACCTAGTTATTTACTGTAGCTATGCTTAATAAAGTTGGATCCCAAGAAAACTAGGCCAATTTCTGAAACTTTACAAAATCCTCAGAAAAGGCTTAAGAAATCGAAGAATCATATATACCTTGACAGGTCACCCGGGCAGACTTTGCACAACATCAACATCAAAATCATAATAAAATCTTTCTTTAGTTTTTCATGTCTCATGATAGAAAACAACAATAAGTTAGTCTATGTCAAACTACCACCATTTCCTACTAATCTAAGCACAATCCTCATTCTATGATATAAATTTATTTCCTTTAGTTTACCAAAAATAATGAGCATGAAAATCTATACAGACTCAAATATATCATTGCTATAGCTGAAATTATCTGGACAAAAATTTCATTACAACTACTTGCAGAGGTGATCCAACACATGGTTTTATTTAAAACACTTAAGATCGACATCTACTTATGTAACTTAGTTCTCATTAAATTGTTTATTATTCCCCTAAAAAAGACCATAACAGTCCATTTTATAGAAAAATGGAATAGAAAACTTATTTATTTATAATCTCACCTAGAATAAAAATCATGCAACAAACAAAACCTGAAAGCTGAAAATTTTATTCCTAAATTAGGTATTATAATTTTTGGTAACACTTGAATATATTTCAAGGTCTAATATTAAAAAAAAAAGCAATTTCTTCTGTTGAAGCAAAATTACAGACAGAGAACTCAGAATGCATTCCACTGGCCTCCTGGTACTACCACCCTGGGATACTTCAGGACAGAGTTGAACCCTCTTACATATAGACAGAAAAAGTGAAATTCAGTTAAAATGGGCTGACTACCATTTTCTTGCCCATTCTACTACACGTTAGCCTTTTCTATGCCTCGGTTTTCTCATTTGAGAAATGAGTATAATTATTCCCACTCATTTACCTTACCATTACAAGCAGATACCATAATATCAAGAAAATAAAAGCATGAATTTTATTTGGAGCCAGCCAAGCAAGACTTAGGTACCAATACCATCTTAACAGCAGTAAATTAGTCTAAGTTAATAAACTACTTTATATTAGTTTCCTCATCTGTAAAAGGATAATACCACTTACCTCACTGGGTTATTCTGAGAATTAAATGATGCAATACATGTAAATTATCTTGTACTATACCTTCAACTTGTAGTTGATTAATAAAATAACCTAGAATTTGTATAGCATTTCCATGCATTTATCAAATGAATCTAGTGTTACAGCTCTTTTAAGAATTTGTATAGCAGGTTTTCTGGTCCTCACGGAAGACCCCCCCCTCCCCAAATATATACATAAAATGAATCTATGAATCTATTTAATATCATAATCATATGGTACTTTACAGTCAAATTCATTGTTAACAATCGATCTCACTATTCTAGTCCTTTAGTGTGACTGCAATAAAAGATTCAAATGAAAAAGTTTATAAGCTAAAGGAAAGTTAAAAACAGAAGGATTCTTCACATTAATATTCAATTCTACTACACCACAATTCTACGATGAAATAACATTTGACAAACTTACACACATTGGGGATTAACTTTTTCTCCATATATATATTAATATATGCTTCTCAACTTACAATATGGTTACATCCCACTAAACCCATGATAAATTGAAATTATCTTAAATCTGCCAGGCATGGTGGTTAATGCCTGTAATTCCAGCACTTTCGAAGGCCAAGGAAGAAAGATCGCTTGAGGCCAGGAGTTTGGGACTAGCCTGGGCAACATAGTGACACCCTGTCTCTACAAAAAATTTAAAAATTAGCCTGCAGTCCTAGCTACTTGAGAGGCTGAGGCAGAAGGACTGCCTTAGCCCAAGAGTTTGAGGTTGCAGTGTGCTACGATCGTAAACCACTATATTTTAGCCTAGGTGACAGAAGGAGACCCGGTCTCTATAAAAAAGAAAAAGAAAAAAAAATAAAAAAGGAAATATTTTAAGTTGAAAATGCATTAATACACATAACTTACTAAACATCATAGTTATCCTAGCCTACCTAAAACATGCTCAGAACACTTACATTACTTTATAGTTGGGCAAAATCATCTAACACTAGTAAAGTGTTGAATATCTTATGTAATTTATTGAATATGGCACTGAAAGTGAAAAAGAGAATGGTTTTGCACCATCCTAAAGTCATAAAATCATAAGTCAACCATCATAAATTGAGGCCCATATGTATATTAAGAATGTGAAAGAGGATTTTTTTAAAGTTTATTTTCAGAAAATATTTTCACGTTTCCCACAAGCTTTTGAATTGATTTATCCTTCGATGCATGTCTATGTACAATCTCTGTAGAAAGCTGAATTTCTTTGTAAGACCTGGATTTCAAACATGCAGATACTAAACATAACTCATGGAGAGCTGTGCAGTCTGGCAAGGACAGATGGGCTGTAGGGTCACCAGCACGACACACTAAGATAATCCAAATAGAGCTAGTGGGGCTGGGGCTCGCACACTCTGGTGGGGCCCACAAAGACCACAGGAGCTCTCTGCGGACCCTGAGGATTCTCTGCTGCATCCTGATACACTGTATTCTCCCATAACCTGGCTCAGCACTGAATATTTACATTGCCATAAGAACAAAAAGATTGAATACGGATTTTTTAAAACTTAAACAATAATGATACTGAGATGGCAAGAGAAGCAGGGCTATAAGGTAAAACCTTCACCTACCAAAAATGGAAGTCAGAGGATAATAGCTAAAACTGATGATCTAAGAGTTAGCAGCTTATTATTATTTAGAAATATCAAAGTAAATACTAGGAGAAATCATTGGTTGCCTGTGTTTAAGAGACCAGGGAAGGGAAGGGGAAAAATAGAAACTACTGTGTTTTTTTTTGGGGGGGGGGATTATATAAGCCTTTAACACTATTTAATTTATTATATTAATTTGCATAAAATACTTTGATAAAAATAAAGTTAATTTTTAAGAAATACATTTGGGGTTCAAAATATGAAATAAAGGGATAACACTAGTGATATATACATACACAGAGAAAATTATAACCAATAATTTCAAATAGCATATAAGAAAAAAAAATTAGATTTACTAGAAAAATCAAAGAAAACCTACAAAAAACACATATATCTTCTAACATACAAATCTTCACTACATCTCCAGCTATTCTCCTTCCGTTTCAGATGCACCAATCAAACTAGATTACCCAAAGTCACCCTACCTTGCCCTGCCCTTTCCAAAATCTTTGACCATGTCATAGATGTGCCTGATGTTACCCTGATGTGTCTTTTTCCTATGGCCACCAAATAACACTAGATTACTGTTTTTTAGCCAATTTCAAATACCACTATTTTATGAAGAGAAACCTAAGGGAAAAAGATCTTTCCTTTGCTATGATTCCACTCATATTTTTCTACACTTGATCTTAGCCAAAAGGCCAAGAAGCGATCCACTCATATTTTTCTTATAGAAAATTTCATATTTGGGCTTTATATTTATATAATATTAGTATATATTAAAATACAATTTTGCCCAGAGTAGACTTTACTGTATTTAAGAGATTTTTATATCTTTTTTCATTCAATTGGTCAACAAATGCTCTATTGAGGTCATAGAATGCATAATTAGAAATTAATTTTAATGCTGCCTCTTTAGGACTTTTGAATATAAATAGACAATATTTATAGAGTTAGAATTTTGTCTGTTTCATTTTAATTTTAAAAAGACTCTAAATCTCAGATATAATCCGTTTCATAACACAAGCTTTAAAAAGAGCTTTGAAACAATACTTTCATTTTTCCCCTGTTTTTTCCAACCACAAGAATGTTGTCCACATTTCTTTAAACAAATCTCTCAGCCAGTCAACCTGACAACTTGTGGATATTTTAAAATTATACTGGAGTATATATTACACTGTCAAGAACCAGTTGTCACTAAATGACTGATAAAGGAGATTAAGCTCCTCAGATTTTGAAAATAGTTAACTGTGATGATACATAAAAAATAGTCATTAAAGTGTTCATTTTACAACTGCAGTAATAAAAACATGTGTACATATCCACAGGTCTTCTCAACTGCAGAATCACACTTTTGTTAGGCATTAGGTAGCTATCGAGAACAGTGATTAAGTAAGCTTCAAAATCATTAGGCGCAGTTAAAAATCACACCTTACTGTAAGTAAACTTTACTATGTAACAGCTTTATCTATTGAACATATAAAGAAATAATCAGTTCACATACAGGAAAAAAGTTAGTCAGTCCTTCTGTAGAGAATGAATAACATATTTCCTAAAGAAAAAAGAAAAAAAAAGAAAAGGAAAGGAAAGGAAAGAGAAAAAGGAAGCTTCTTCTATTCCTCCATATCCTCTTAGAGAACAATTTATGCTCAGCTGCACAGGAAGACTTTTCTTTCTGAGCTGACCTCTGTTGTTATCACCTTTTCCTTTATGGGTCATATCCCAGACACAATGGCTGGTAAGGTAATCATTATGATGCCTCAATTTAATTCTTCATATTTATGTATATTTTAGCATTGCCTGTGCGTCAAGACTCCCACGTGTATCATGAGAAACATCACATAGCTGAATAAAAAATGAATCCTTCTTCCAAAGACCTTATCATTTATTTTTATTTGGGGAGATGAACAATCAATATGTGGTAGTGGTTAAATATATGGGCTATAAAAGTGAAAAAAAACTTGACTCTAAAATCAAAATCCCTAAAGATGTAACCCAGTAATCTGCTTCGAGCTTTTAAGCTCAATAAAGTTTCAGGGTCTTGATTTGGGAGAATCTAAGGGATGCCCTTTGATTTACTGCACACGCATAAATTCATTAGGGTCCAGCTTTGGCACAAGTAATTTATGGGGCCCTTTTCAAACGTAAATCTAGCAGTGTTCAGACTATTCATTTCTCTATCCTTGGCACCAGGCAGCATTACTGGCATAAAGCAGGTATACAATAAGCTTATATATCACTAATTTCATACTGTCCTTAGCTTTATATTTTGATATATGATATCATAGTCTTTTCACCTTGTTCTTCAAAATTTTCTAAACTCTTCTTGAGCCTTTGCTCTTCTATTTGAATTTTTTAATTGGCATGTTAAGTTCAAGCTTTTATCCTTTTTGCTTGTTTATCCTTTCCTATTCGCTTAGTTCTTTATCTATTTAATTTTATTGTCATAAGGACTTCAGCCTCAGTCCAGATAGAGTGTATTTCCAAGAAATGTTACACACTATTGTCATGAATTGTTTCTAGTAATGCTTGCACAAAAAAATTCAAAATCTTATGATGGGTACTTTTCAATAAGGGAAATAAGAAAAACATAATTAATTACAAATATCAGAACTATTCTCCTTTGCCTCTCAAGTATAGAGGACTGTTGAGGACACCGTAGAATTTCAAAATTAGAGTTTTAGAATTTCAAACTTTTAGAGTTCCAAAATTAGACATTTACGGAACTGCAAGTCTTCAAAGCTTAAGTAAATTTGTGGTGTCTCTGATGGATACTTTCAATTGTACCAACTAAGCTAAAATGCCACTAGAGATAACACACCAGAGTTATTCTGAGAAGAGATGATAAGCTCTAGCCAAAGCCACATTGTCTCCTTGCATCTTTCGGTGTGTGACAACAGAGCTTAAAATAATTTTACAAGGACAACAGCACATGTTAAATCCTTGCTGACAAGTCTTTCAAATTCCTCATCTTCTATTATTGATTTAATCTTTATAGATTGGAAAAGTAATTGAAATGTTACTGCTAAATAAAGAATACATAAATCTTTCTGAAATGTCCAAACGTTGAATTCAAAAAGTGAGAATTAAATGTATTTTATATAGAAAAACAATCCATATGCAATCACAGATTACGGCAAGAATATTTAGGACTAGAGAGATGTCTTGAACCAAACCTTATAAAATAAGCAAAGAAAATGTACCCAGATGACAATTCTACTGAATAATTATATATTATAATATTATTTAATTTCCACATATAATTAATAAGTATGTATTTGTGTGTATGCTGGATACTATATAGCTGACTTCAGCGAGAAGGCATAGAAACAGAAGCATTATATTCTGCAAATCATCACATAAATATGAGGTACTGATATCATTTTACTGAGGATTTATACGGGACATAAGATTTTTTTTTTTTTTTTTTTTGAGACAGAGTCTCACTCTGTTGCCCTGGCTAGAGTGCCGTGGCGTCAGCCTAGCTCACAGCAACCTCAAACTCCTGGGCTCAAGGGATCCTCCTGCCTCAGCCTCCTGAGTAGCTGGAATTACAGGCATGTGCCACCATGCCCGGCTAATTTTTTCTATATATTTTTAGTTGGCCAATTAATTTCTTTCCATTTTTAGTAGAGACGAGGTCTCACTCTTGCTCAGGCTGGTTTCAAACTCCTAACCTTGAGCGATCCTCCCACCTTGGCCTCCCAGAGTGCTAGGATTATAGGCATGAGGCACCATGCCCGGCCAAAACTTTTTTAATTTTGATGTGTATAATATCTCTCTATACTCCAAGCCCTCTGATCATGCTATAATTTACCAATCTCAGTTTTCCTAGCAGTTGTGGCCCGGGGATGTCTAATAAATGTTTACGAATGAATAAAATAGCTGGGGAAACCCCCTTCCACAATGATAAAGAAGCCACCTCTGACAATTGGGGCAAATAAATATATCTGAGAAAAATGACTGCTCAATTCACTGTGCCACAAGAGAGGGATACTCTAATGGGTTTATAGCCTCTATACAATGTTGGTAAGTAACAGGTGACAAAGATGAAAAAAGATTTTAAAAAGAAGGAAATCAATGCTGTAGGGTTATAAACTCTATTGGCAGCGACAAAAGAGACAAAGAGAACCAAAGTTAACTGAGCAAGACAACACTTTATCCAAACAGCACTCTGACATCTGGGAACAGTATCAATAAATGTACATACTATGCACACTGTCTTACATCTTGTTTTTTTAACATTTTAAACTTCAGCTTATCTTAGGGATCATTCTATATTAGTAATAAAAATTTGGTTATTTTTAAAATAATACATTTTGTCCCATTATATGGATGTATCGAAATATACTGACTCTGTCTCCTACTGATTAAAATTCAGTTTGCTCTTAACAATGCTTTAATGATTAAATATGTATCATTTCACACATGTGTGGGTATATCTATGGCATAAATTTCTAGGAATGGAATTGATAGGTCAGAGGGTATATGCATACAAATAGTCAATGAACAGGAGAATGAGAATGCATATATTAAGATAGACATAAGAGAGTATAGAGGTCATTTAGCAACTAACCATGCACTGTGTGTAGAATCTCCTCACTTATAAGAAAATGAAGCTTGCAGGCATGTTGCCCTAGTGCTGGCATGCAAATGAAGTCCCTTAACTCTCCATACAGCATCCTAAACTTCAGGACCAAGAGCAAATATGCACAAAACTGGTTTTCTGAAAATAATTATTTAAGAAACCATGAATGTTGGAAACTAAAAACAGTAACCATTTAATAAAGCAAAACATAAAGGACAAGATGATCATCATTATGTATGGACTTGGCATATTGGATGGCTTTTTCAGCTCAAAAAAATATTGCTAAGGCAATTAGGTAAAACATATGTTAATCAGGTACTTATTGATACACACAAGGAGAAATTGAGACAGACTAAGACGACTTTGGCCAGCCGCAGGACATCAAATCACCATCACCCGTTGGCAAGGTAATCACATAGCAAAAGTGGTGAGCTGAGAAAAGACCAATTTATCTGTGAACTATACTAGGCTTAGAGGGAAGTGGGTGTGCCCTGAAGAAGATTAGATGAATTCCTAAAATGTTTTTAAAGCGGAATAATGTGAGTCACTCACAGGGAGTAAACAGACACTTTATATCTGATGTCTTTTGGTTCACCCCTTTATTTCCTCTCTTATCTTCTCTTACAAGAATGTCCTGAAAACAGTATCTTAGCTCCTTCTAAATTGAAAATTGGATGTATATGAGCTGTTTCTACTGTAACTACTACAACATAGGCAGTATTCCTCCAATTTCCTGCTGTAGCCCTCTACGGGGTGAGGCACAGTAAAAATGCCATCCATCTGACTCTCCTAGCTTTCTGTTGTAAATAAATGTATGTTCAAAGTAAGGATTTTTCTTCTATTTGGAAAGACGTCCTTATAAAAATGTCATGACAAATCGATTTCAAAAGTCAAGGCTCAGTTGATAGTTTTCATAAAAGGCAGTAAAAAAAATAGCAAAAAAATTTAAAAAGTAAAGGCTCAGGGTTCGGAATGAATGTTGGACAGCAATTTAGTTGAGTGGTGAGTCTGGGCTCTCCTGGATTAAGTAACCTGGGTTCAAATTCTCAATTAGCCAGTGATGAGTAACCTTGTACTAGTTACTCAAACTTCCATTGCTTCATTTAAAAAAAAAAAAAAAAAACTATGCTCTTTCACGCAAAGGGAAAAAAAGTGTGAAAGAACAAAGAGTGCAGCAGGTGTTAAAAAAACCAGGGTAAGGCTAGAATCCAATACAGATCAGAAGTGTCAAAAAACTAGCACCCTCAATGACCAGAAGTCAGACACGTCAACTGTGATGTGAGGTAAGGACGGAAACAGACCTATTCGGGGTAAAAAAGCAAACAACCAAAAGATTACTTAATAGCACTGCACTTAGCAGGAATGGGAAAGCATGTCGAGCACTGACGTTTTCTCCATAGTAGCCCTTAATGACTCTGATAAAGAAAATCTCTACCGTGTTTGTAGAAGTGCAGTCACCGACATAAAGTACCAACAACCACAGAAAAAGGCCAATGAACCAACCTGAAGGGAAGCCTGGAAAGGACTATGAGTTTCACTCTGGGAAAGAGATGGTGATAAAATACATCAGTCAGACCTCCTCTCTCATGCAATCTAGCTTTTGTCAGTTCAGTACACATAAATCAACATGTTAAGAAGGCAAAATGTGGCAGACAGGATAATAGATTCCCAAAGATAACACTGTCCTAATACTCAGAACCTAAGAATATGTTATGTCACATGCAAAAGGGAATTGAGGATACAAATGAAATTAAGGCTACTAATCAGATGAACTTAAAATAGAGAGATTATCCTGGATTATCCAGTGGGCTGAATGTACTCACAAGAGTCCTTAAATGTGGAAGAGGGAGGAAGAAGAGTCAGTCGTGGGGTGATGTGATATGAGACAGATTCCTTAGCCATTGCTACCCTTAAAGGTAGAAAGAACACAAAGCAAGGAATGCAGGTAGTTCCCAGAAGCTGGAAAAAGCAAGAGAAAGGATTTCTCCCCTAATCTCTCTATTTTAAGTTCATCTGATTAGTAGCCTTAATTTCATTTGTATCCTCAATTCCCTTTTGCATGTGATATAACATATTCTTAGGTTCTGAGTATTAGGACATTGTTATCTTTGGGAATCTATTATTCTGGAACATCCAGAAAGGAGGAAGCCAGCCTTGCAGGCCCCTTAATTTTAGCCCAGTAAAACCTACTTTAGACTTCTGACCTCCAAATCTGTGAGGTAATAAATTTGTAGAGGCTTTTCAGCCACTAACTTTGTGGTAATTTATTACAGCATCAATAGGAAACTAATATGCAAGGAAATAATTTTTTAAAAACTTATGAAAATTTTACATTAAACAGTTTTAAAAAGTGAGGTATTTGATGTCAATTTATCTAGCAAATTCAGTTATTCAGAACTAGCCACACTCTGAGGTTTCTGCGATAACTCAAGTTTTACCACTAACTTTAGAGAAATATTTTTTTTCTTAAACCCTAAGGTCTTAACAGTTAAATGTAAAACCTAGATGGTACAATGTTAATACAACCACAATATAATCCACATGCAATTTCTAATACATTAAATCCATTAAATATTTATGTTGGGAAAAGGAATGGCCTATTGTCAAAAAGAGAGTTAGGGCTGAACATATTAAGTAAAAATTGTAAGATATTCATACACACACACACAAATATCTTTCACACACACACACATTAAAGTTTAAAAATTTAATATCCCTGATGTTTTTGTACCGATTAGCACAGACTAAATTTAGATTTATATTTTAAAAATTACTTCAAATTATAAATGGAATGTTGTAAAAATGAAGAACACCTACATATGTCTTAAAACATCTTCTATTGAAAATAACAAATTTAATTTATATTTAATATCAGATAAATAACTAAATCAAATAAATGTATGTCCCTAAAGAGTAAGAGTATCAGGAAAGAAAATCTGCCTGAACCTCTTCAAAGTAGTAAATTCCAAAGATTTCCAAATAGTTCTTGTTTGATATCAATTTTAAAAGTAATGTAAGAAGGAAATAAAAAACTCCTCTAGGTAAAGTTTACCTTCTTTTTCTACATTGTTACTTCCAATCTGAAACTTTCCTCTTTGGAACAGGCTGTGTGCACATAGATGTGTGTGCGAAGGGGTGAGGGGCAAGGATTAAACAGGTTGTGGTAGGTAAAAAAAAATTTTCTACTCCAGGAGAAATTAATAGCAGGGGCAGTATTGGTAATGCAATATCATTTAGGTCAGAATATTTTAAAAATGCATCACTACATTCAGTTCTATGAGGATATATAATCCTCCCAAAGTAAGCATAATAAATGTTAAAGGTCAAAACAAATTTTGTGTCTATCATTTGTATTATCTGTAGAAAAGCAGAAAGAAAATAGTTATAAATCCTACTCAATTGAGCTTACAGCTTCACAGCTTTTTGCATTATATAATCAATAGTTCATTTAAGACACAGACTACATTAAGACTTACAGCCCAATGTTACAGAACTACCAAACACTGAGGAAAGAAATTGCAGATGATACAAACAAGTGGAAAAACATATCATGTTCATGGATTGGTAGAATCAACATTGTTAAAATGTCCATATTACCCAAAGTGATTTACAGATTCAATGCTATCCCTATCAGAATACCAATGTCATATTCACAGGTCTAGAAAAAATAATTCTAAGTCTCATTTGGAACCAGAAGAAAGCTCAAATAGTCAAAGCAATCTTAACCAAAAAGAACAAATCTGGAAGCATCACATTACCAGACTTCAAACTATACTACAAGGCTACTACCAAAACAGCATGGAATTGGCACAAAAATAGAGACATAGATCAATAGAACAGAACAGAAAATCCAGATGTAAAACCATCCACACATAGCCAACTGATCTTCCCCAAAGCAGACAGTAAAATACACTGGGGAAAAGCAGCCCTGTTCAATAAATGGTGCAGTGAATGTCGGATAGTCATATGCAGAAAATGAAACAGGATCCCTATCTTTCATCACTCACAAAAATTAATTCAAGATGGATAAAGGACTTAAATGTAAGCATGAAATCCTAAGAATTCTAGAAGAAAATGTTAGAAAAACTCTTCTAGATACCGGTCTAGGCAAAGACTTTATGAAGACCCCAATGGTAATCACAGCAACAAAAAAATAAATGGGACATGATTAAATTTAAAACGCTTCTGTACAGCCAAGGAAATAATTAACAGAGCAAACAGACAACCTACAGAATGAGAGAAAATATTCGCAAGCTGTACATCCAATAAAGGACTAATAACCAGAATCTACAAAGAACTCAAGCAAATCAGCAAGAAAATCAAACAACCCCATTAAAAAGTGGGCAAAAGACATGAACAGAAGTTTCTCAAAAGAAGATAGACAAATGGCCAATAAACATATGAAAAAGTGCTCAATGTTCATTAATCACCAGGGAAATGCAAATCAAAACCACAATGAGATAACACCTTACCCCAGTCAGAATGGCTTTTATTAAAAAGTCCAAAAACAACAGATGCTGGCGTGGATGTAGAGAAAAAGGAACGCTTCTACACCGTTGGTGGGACTGCAAACTAGTACAACCTCTATGGATAACAGTATGGAGATTCCTCAAAGAACTAAAAGTAGACCTACCATTTGATGCAGCAATC
>VBSM01000142.1:6289984-6351552 GCA_008086735.1 Cheirogaleus medius
AAAAAAAAAAAAAAGAGTAGGCTTCTTCTCTGAGAAAACACCAAATGGCAGGCGACGTCAGTGCAGCAGGAGGGCCAGGAGGCTCCAGAGCCCTGGAATGGGAGGCCGTGGCTGCTTCTACGGAGGCTATGGCAGTGGCATTCGGGACTGGGGTTTTGGCCGTGGTTGGGGCCAAGGCCAAGGCCGCAGAGCTTACAGAGGCAAGGCCGAGGACAAGGAGTGGGTGCCCGTCACCAAGCTGAGCCACCTGGTCAAGGACATGAAGATCAAACCCCTAGAGGAGATCTATCTCTTCTCCCTGCCCATCAAGGTATCTGAGATCATTGACTTTTTCCTGCGGGCATCTCTCAAGGATGAGGTTTTGAAGATTATGCTGGTGGCAAAGCAGACCCGCGCCAGCCAGCAGACCAGGTTCAAGGTGTTTGTTGCCATCAGGGACTACAATGGCTATGCTGGTCTGAGTATTAAGTGCTCCAGGGAGGTAGCTACTGCCATCTAAGGGACCATCATCCTGATCAAGCTCTCCATTGTCCCTGTGTGGAGAGGCTACTGGGGGAACAAGATTGGCAAGCCCCACATCGTTCCTTGCAAGGTAACAAACCGCTGCAACTCTGTGCTGGTACATCTCAGCCCTGCCCCTAGAAGAACTGGCATCGTCTCAGCCCCTGTGCCCAAGAAGCTGCTGTTGATGGCTGGTATCAATGACTGCTACACCTCAGCCAGGGGCGCTACACTGTACCCTGGGCAGCCTAGCCAAGGCCACTCTTGATACTGTCTCCAAGACCTATAGCTGTCTGACTCCAGACCTCTGGAAAGAGACAACATTTACCAAGTCTCCCCACCAGGAATTCACTGACCATCTTGTCAAGACTCACGCCAGAGTCTCTGTGCAGAGGACCCAGGCTCCAGCTGTGGCTACAACATAGCATTTTTATGCAAGAAAAATAAAGTAAATTAAGCCTAAAAAAAAAGTAGATAAAAAAAAAGAAACAGGATGTGGGAGAGAGTAGCAGGCCTCTCCTCTGCCCAGGGCACCTGCCACATCTGAGGGCAGGAGGTAAAGAAGTGGAACTTGGAAACAGTGACTCTGTTAAGGCACAGTCTACTCCATCCATGGGTAAATGTGACCCAGTGAAGATCAAGTGAGGACCACTCAGACACTGTATTCTCCATTAGCCCCATCCGGGGCGGCAGGGAAGATGTGTTTGGAAGTTCTGTTCTCACTATGAGCAGAAGCAGTAGAAAGGAAAAAGAATAACCTCACTCCTCAGCAGGTAATAGACAAAACAAGGGGCTGCGAATATCATTAAGATCTAAACATGGGACGTTACGTTATGGCTCCCCAGAAAGGGCTTCGGGAAGTGGGGCTGCCCCACAAAGCTGTTCTTGCCCATCTGCAGTGTTGTAATTTTGTGTTTTCCACTCTGGGAAAACACAAAAACTATACTTTAGTGTAGTTTTATTTTGCATCACAAACTTGAGTGCATTAGCTTCCCTTAGCTCTACACATTGATCTCCTAACTGCTGATAAGAGCATTTTTAGGAAATTTTCACACTAGATGCAGTACTCAGTTCAATATTTTAGCCCTTATCATATGACATGTTTGCAGGAAATGTCAGGACATACTACTGGAAACAAGATAGGAATGGTCTTCGCCCTTAGGGAATGTACAGTCCAGTGGCAGATGTGAATGAGGTTTTACATGAATGAGATTTTTTTCCCTCCTAAGGCCAAGATGTTGTGAAACTGGGAAGGGGTGTAGGTTAAGGAATACTAGGTATTCTATACCCTTAAAGAGAGAATGTATAGTGGCACTAAGAGGGACCCAGTTCTGACTTTACGGAAACCAGGAAACTGAAAACCTTACTAGCCCAGATGAATTCATCTCAAATAGTTATAGAAATATATAGAGAAAATGAAATATACAAGCAAATGCCACATGGCTCTCCCAGAAGTTTGTATCACCCTGATCACCTCTGACTTGTGTTACAGGTTTTGACTAATCTTACCTATCACACTGTATGAAATATTTCTGAAAGGCAGGGACTCTGTCTTTTCCTTTTTCTTTTTGTAGCTGCACAGCAATTAATGTAGACGCATACTCACTAAAACCTGACAAATATTTGTTAAATGGATGAGTAAATCAGTGTTACTAATGGGAGGCAAGAAGAGAGCAATACTAAACAAAAGGACTGGAACAGGGGGAGAAACAATAGAAAGAAGGCAGTAAGGCAGGGATCAGCAGCAGGGATCATCAGCACAGGTGCTCAACAGAAAGCTACTCAACCAGTTTTGGGACTTCCAGCCCTTGCCATCTGAACTCTCACTCCTCCACCCCAACTCTCACAAAACCAGGCCTTCAGCAGTTCCCACCTACACTTGGGAAAGTTTCCTAACCAGCCTCTTCTTTCTGCACCCTATATGTATTACACAGCTAGAATACCTGGGTGTTTTTTTTTTTTTTATCCTGGCTGTGGTATATTAGACAAATTATTTAAGCACTATTCTGCTCCATTTCCATATCTTTAATAAGAGAATAATAACAGCATCTATAACTCACAGAGTTCCTGAAAGGATTAAATGAGTAATATGTAAAGCATTTATAAGAATCTCTGTCACACAGTACCTACTCAATAAATATTTATTATTATTAAATCTTTTATTATTACATTGCAAAAAACTCTTCCATAGTCTCCTTTTTTTGAGACAGGATCTCGCTCTGTCACTCAGGATAGAGTGCAGTGTCATCACAGCTCACAGCAACCTTAAACTCCTGGGCTCAAGTGATCCTCCTGCCTCAGCCTCCCTAGAAGCTGGCACTACAGGTATGCACCACCATGCTTGACTAATCTTTTTATTTTTACTTTTTATAGAGGCGAGGTCTTGCTATGTTACCCAGGCTGGTCTTGAACTCCTGGCCTCAAGTGATCTCCCACTTTAGCCTCCCAAAAGGCTGGGATTACAGGCGTGAGCCACTGTGCCCCGTCTCCTATTAACTTAGAAACCAAATTCAAACTTTTAGTTTTGGCAGCCAAGATCTTTTATAATCTGAAGCCTCTCAACTCTCTAACCATCTCCCACTCTTCCTGCCCCCCAAAAACTACATTTCAGCTTTACTAAACTACTGACAAGCTCTCAGAACTGGATGTGGCTTTGCATAAATTGTCCCTTCTGTCTACAATGGCTTTTCCCCCCTACTATTGACCAGCTAGCAAGCCCTATTCTATATTCAAGTTTCAACTTATGCATTACCTCCTGGGTCATTTTTAACTCCTTCAGACTTCTTCCTCTATGTTCCAGTTGCTACCTGTATATACCTACATTCCGAGAATCTCTACCTGTATCATAAAAATGGTCAGTTTACATGTCTGTTTCTTCCCATTAGGGGCTTCTTGAACTAAGAGATGCATTTATCTATCCACCTGTTCCCTGATCCTAGCATAGCGACTGACACACTGCTGTGGTTAAATAGCTGCCTGCACAAGAGGAGGGGAAAGGAATGAGGAAAGAGGGTGCTTTCTCCTTCATATATTATGGCCTCTGTGGCCCCAGTCCTCCCTTGCATTCTTCCATTCCCCACATAAGTCCTCTTTAGCCAACAAGTTCAGCCTAAAGCACATACACGGTTTTCTACACTACAAAGGAATTTGAAGGTATGAAAGACGAGGTCTGTCCGGAAAGTATCCAGCCAGATATTATATGTAGACACACATACATAAGTATAAGTTTCAGGGAATTCCATTCATCTTGTCACTTACTCACATTACTAAGTTTTTAAGATCCTTTCAAACTTCTTTTACCTCCAGCACAACTCATCTCATTTGATTCCTGGGAAAATCAAGTACCTTTTGTACCGATTTATAACTTGCCCTGTATTTTAATCATAGAATTCCTCTGAACTAAAATCTCTCTTTTCTAAGATTCCAGAAAACTTTCTCACTGTCCTTGGTGTTAAAAACATTTCCTTTTCAGAATCTCAAACTTCAGGAGATTGAACAATGCTACCCTGCTCCCTCCTGCCGTCATCATTCATCCCAACCTGTATGGAAGGGACTGCACATCAATATCTCAAGGTCTGTGTGGCCACTAAAAGTTACATCAACATCTTTCCAATTTCTGTAATTCAATTACATATGGTTTATTCAAACTTCAGATATAGTTAGGGGAGGACATTTAGGCCCCTTAGAGTCTAGTGGAGGGATTTGGAGGCTCTAAAGAAAGAAATAAATATAGGAAAATGAGCAACTTGAAAGTAGAAGATTAGAGAAAATGCAAACATGTTAGCTTCCTTAAGAGTTATGCTATAAAAAAAACAAGAGTTATGCTATAAACCAATTTACCACTAAATCTAGGACTAAATCTAGAACTTATCTATCAGCACAAGATACTGATGAGATACCTACAAGAACATTGTAATTAGACCACAAGGCAGTGAGCAAGCTCAACAGGTACGCAAGGTGGGAAGGTGAAGATCATAGGTTAACACCTATCTGTTCTTCCTTCCCTCCCCTACTGTAACAATTTCAATTCCAGTGTTGCTCAGAGCTGTCACAGTAGGTAACCTTCACACAGATCAAAAAGACATTTCAAAGTATAAATAGTGACAAATGGGGTTGGTAAACTAAGAGCTCTACTGGTTGATGGCTGGAGCTGCTTCAAATTCTAAGATGCTATGAATCCATGAAGTCTGATCTCAATACTTAAACTTAGGCATGCATTTTAATTCAACTGAAAAACTCTTTCACAGATGAAGACAATATTAAAGCTACTTTAATTTATTCAGAGAATGCATACATTGGAGCTTATTATAAGGGAATGAATGAAGTAATACTGCTGCCGGAATATTGTGCAAGCTTCTAATAAAACAAAATTTTTCAAAGAACACTGACTCCTTGCTAACATTTTCCATGGAATTTAAAATTACTGGAATTTCAAACAAATGTTTCCATAATTGCCTTTTTTGGCCTCCTATAAAAATACATTTAATGGCAAAAGTTCTTAATGTGGTATATTTGGAGGAGCAAACTAATTTTTAGAGAAGAAGAATGTATAATTGTGCAATAAAAATGTTATTTAATTTTTGTATTTAAAGAGACAGTGTGATGATGTAGAAAATCATCACATTAGAAGAGAAACATACCTGAGTCTGAATTCTGGCTTATTTATTTATAAGTTATATGACTTTGAAGTATTTACTTAACTCTCTGTACCGTAGGATGATAATACCTGCCATAATAAGTTGTTATTATGATTAAATGACTAATGTACATAAAGTTTCTAGCATAGGAACTTGTTAGAGTAAGAATTTAAAGTGCAAGGGTTTTTTTTCTTTAGTATGCTTTACTTACTAAATCCTTACTATGTATTAAGAAACAACAGTGAAATTGCTTCCCTAATGAGTTCCCTATTTCCCCTCGTGTCTCAGTAGGAAAACTATTACCTAAAGTTCTTATAAACAAGAACACTGTTATAACTGATATAAGCTTCTTCAAATAAACAAATACATAAGAAACACTTTTCTGCATAATAACTAAAATAATTTCAACTGTAAACATTATATAGCAATAGAAATTATATGCAAAAATTTAAAACTATCACAGTAAAGTTCCACCAAAGGAACAATTCACTCGACCCCTTAGAGACAATTCTTTGCCAAACTACAGCAAATGGGTTCCCTATTAGAAAACAAAGTCTACACAAACATTATAAAATCTTTGAAATCTAGAAAAGAGATACTTTTCTATATTTTAGTGTATCAAAGAGATTAAAATTCTACCTTGAAAGAGGTAGTTAACTAGATTTTCTTTCAAATATAAAAATATTTTTCTTAGTTTTAAGAATGATTTGGTAACCGAAAATATTCTCAGGGTAACAAAAACATTCTGGACTAATAAATAATCCATTATTTCAAAACCTAGTCCATATAACATAATTCCAGTAAAACAAAAGATTCTGGAAAGTCCCTCACATTCATTGTAACAGGATGAATTACACAGGAAAATACCGTTATAAACTTTAGGCCAAACAGCCAAGATAAAGGCAGACTTGATTGTAAGAGAGGCATTGGAATTCAGAATTATCATCTATGGATTCTTATTGAAATATGGAAATGGACCCTTACTGTATTAACCAAGAAATTAAAGTTCACACACAAAAAATAGATGAATGAAAGACTATTTTTATATGCATTTCAACAGATAAAAAGAAATTATTGGGTAGGATCAGTAACATTTGGAAACCTATTTCTAAAGCTGATTTACTGTGAAAATGCAGGCTTTAAAATACATTAAACAAAAAAAGTTCAAAGTATAAATACTCTACCACATATGTGTTTTGCATGGTCAATCACTCTCGTGTACTTTTTACTTCATAAAATGTATAGCCTAAACTATTTCAGTCTTTGAGACACTAATAGCAACAACAGCCACTGTTGAAAAATAGTTAAGAATGACTTGAATTTCAATCCTTTCAAAAGCTCTTGAAGCTATGGACAAAAATGTTTATTTGGAACTCTAAGGAGATTGCTGCCATTAAACATAGGAGGATGACCAGTTTGTCTGTCTTTATCTCACTAATAACTTATTGTGAATGATTTCTATATTTATCAGGCAAAAATAGCAAAAATTACTATATTTATAAAAGTGGAATTCTCTACAACTCAATAAATATGTATTTAGTATCTTCTATGCGCAAGCCATGGTGGCAGGCATTGGAGTATGTAATAAATACATAGTGAATTGTTTCTGCTCTTGAAGACTCAGGTGTGATCTTGTTACCACTTAATCAGTGAGCATGCTATATCTTATTCACCTATTCCTCTTCATACAATAAGGAAATATTAAGTACTTCTCATTTTAAAACTCTGAAATTAAGCTTTTTTCATTTTTGAAATGACAATAAAGGTTAAGTTAATTTGGTGGAACCCAAAGTTGTAGAATCATGCTCCTTCTAATCTGCTAAGAAGCAGACATGGGCAGGAGAATCTTCGGTTACTCCTTCAACTGTCCTCCCATCTGTGTCCTTCTGTCTCTCCTCAGTCTCCCCCTCCCTGCAGGTATCTCTGCTTCCCTGTCTCTCTACTTTCAGATGGCTTGAAATATTTTTGGTCAATACTTCCCCACCTGAACCACACTTGAGGCAGCTGGAGGTAACTGGCACACAGTTTTGAGTTTTCATGAGTGATCCATGAATAAAGTATTCTTAAGTCATGTATATATTTGGATTCTTAAACAACTGTAGATTCCTGTACATAACTGCAGAAAATCTACATCTTTATTTTAAACTGCAATACTCCACTTATAAAATACACAGTTACTAAAAATACAATTATTATCTTAACATGGTGGGAGAGGGGTTATCCCTGAAATGTTTGACATAAAATAAAGATGCCCTTATGTAAGGTAGGAAACCAGTGCTCCAAACTCTGACCTCTTTGAGGACAGGTATGAGAACTTCCTTTCTATCTCCAGTGATCAGCACAGCAAGTGTTTAATTAATATATGCTGAACACGGGAACCTTAAACATTTCCATTTAAGATCCAAGCATTATGACTAGGAGCTGGGCCTCTCGCCACCATGCTGCGATGCCATGCTAATTTATTCTACTCTATTCTCAGGCTGTTTTGAGACATATGCAAAGACTAATGAACAGGTGGTTATAAATCAAAGTGGGAGGTTTAGACAAGGAATGAGTCTTTTTGACCTGGGTAATGGGGTGGATAGTGGGGCCATTTACCAAAACAAGTGCAACAGCAGGAGATGCAAATTTGTGAAACAAGGTGCACAGCTCCATTTTGATTTGCTTTTCTTTTTTTTAGAGACAGGGTCTCACTGTGTCAGCTAGGCTGGAGTGCAGTGGCACAATCTTAGCTCACTGCAAGCTCGAACTCCTGGGCTCAAGGGATCTTCCCACCTCAGCCTCCCAAGTAGCTGGAACTATAGGCACATGCCACCACGCATGACTGATTGTTAAATTTTCTGTAGAGACAGGGTCTCAGATATGTTACCCAGGCTAGCCTCGAACTCCAGGACTCAAGTGATCCCCCCGCCTCAGCCTCCCAAAGCCCTGGGATTACAAGCATGAGTCACAGTGCCTGGTCTAGAGCTCAGTTTTTACCATGCTGAGCTTGAAGAATGTGTGAGACATTCGAGTGAGAAGCAGCTTCAGGAACACGACAGGGGCAGAAGCCAGACTCCAGTGGGCAGAGAGCAAGGGGCAGGTGAAAGAGGCAGAAGACTGAGCCTGGGCCCAAGTAGGCTAAAATCCTGACACAGCTTTGGCTCTTCCTTCATTCCTCATATCCAGATCGTGACTGTGGCTTTTAGAATTATTGTTCACAAGTTCTCATTTCTCTCATTTCTCCTCTGTTTTCTACTCTAAGGCCCCACTTGGCCAAGTCACTGCAATCCTCGCCTGACTAGCCTCCCTGCCTCTGGTGTCTCTCTACCTCTTTCCAAACAGTCTCACTAAATATCATCCTGAAAATGTCACTTTTCTGATCAAAACTTTCAGTAATACCTCAGTGTCTAAGACCTTGCAAAGCCATATTCTAACTTCACTTTCCTTTCATTCTTATCTCTATCTCCAGTTGGTCAACACACTCATCCCAACATATGCATGGAGATGTGTTGTCTCCACACCACATCAGAGGGTATTCCTCCACCTGGGATGGCCCCTCGTCCTTCAAAGCCCAGCCAGCCCAGGCTTCAACACCTCCACGAAGCCTTTCCATTCCAATGGCATCTTACCCTCCTCTGAACCCCTGAAGCACTTGCTCTCTCTTCTAATCCCAATGAAGAGACTGTAAATTCCTTAAAGGTAGAGATTATTGGCCAGGTGTGGAGGTTCACGCCTATAATCCTAGCACTATGGATCACTTGAGCTCAGGAGTTCAAGACCAGCTTGAGCAAGTGCAAGACCCCGTCTATACTAAGAGCAGAAAAATGAGCTGTGCATGGTGGCGCACACCTGTAGTCCCAGCTACGTGGGAGGCTGAGGCAGGAGGATTGTTTGAGCCCAGGAATTTGAGGTTACAGTGAACTATGATGACGCCACTGCACTCTACTGAGGGTGACAGAGTAAGACCCTATTTCAAAAGAAAAAAAAAAGGCAGAGATTAGTAATCACTCTCTTCATATCTACCCTTTATGGCTGCTATTCATAGGTAAATCTGAGGGAAAAGTTCAAATTTTTTTGTTTGGTGAACATTGAGAAATTTCAAACCTCAATAACTAATGATAGTGTTGATGAAGGGTTTTAAGAGAAAATTCCTTCCAAAAGTATCATAAAGCCATGGTCTAAAAGTTAATAATTTTACTTGATTTTAATATGTTACTCAGAAAATTATATTAAAGGGAATATCCATGGATTTGGATGGGAGAATGAGAGGAAAAACCTCACTTTTTTTCGCTTGTTTGTGTTTCTGACTTAATCCATTGTAAAAGAGAAGTACATCTGCATTGTTCCTCTAAGAACAAGAGGAGTTGGCAGAATAAACAAGACTAGGTGTGTACTGGTTTCTCTCTGCTGTCACTATTTTTCCTGCCAGATGGGCCATAAATTATTGGTTAAGACAATAATTTTGAACCAAAGCAGTAGTTAGCTGACAGTAAACATGTTTGCATCCACTACACTCTTTGAAAAAGCTTTAATTACAACTGTATGATTAAAAAAAAAATCACTCATTTGAACAAATAATCCTTTCTTCTAATACTTGCTTCATCATCTTTCTGACTTTTCCAGATAACTACCTACCTGACTTCCCTCTCCCTTTCCCTCCAGTCACACCCATCCTGTTGCCAAGAAACAAAACAAATATGACCTTCTGGAAGTAACTTTACAATGGAGGCTGTATTAAAACTCATTTATCAATTGAAGAGAGAAGTGGGAAAAAAGGAGAGAAAACATCTTTAGTATATCCTAGGTGCTTTATATGTATGATTTCATTTAACCTTTATAAAAACCCTAAAAGGCAGGTATTGCCATGCCCATTTACAAATGGCTACCTGA
Source organism: Cheirogaleus medius (assembly GCA_008086735.1). NCBI lineage: Eukaryota > Metazoa > Chordata > Mammalia > Primates > Cheirogaleidae > Cheirogaleus > Cheirogaleus medius. The sequence goes on from VBSM01000142.1 coordinate 6,299,995, forward strand.
AACCCAACTACAGAACTTACCTAAGATTACACAGCTAGGAAGGGATGAAACCAGGATTTTTACCAAGTTTGCCTAATTTCAAAGCCAATGTTATTGGCATTCACCTTCTTTATACCTCTATTTCATGGCCTTTAAAAATTCCACACATATAGGAAATTCTACATATTAAAATTTCCTTTTACAAAAACTATTTTAGGTGTGATCCAAAATAATTTTACAATAAAGATTTAAAGAAATCTTTAAATATATTATTTCCTAGGATTGTTTTCCCAAAGCACTATAGATTGAAATAATTTTTCTTTCAGAGGAATAGACTTTTGTATGTTAAAAAATAACTGCATACTTTCAAGATGTAAAGTTTGAAGTGAAATATTTCAAAATTCAAAATATATACTGACCAACCCACATTTACCAAATCTACTTATTATCAAACTGCTATAGACTATTCAAAAAGATTAACTAAATGGAACCTGTAAGTCCAACAATCTTTATCCCTATTGAAGAAAAAGAGATACATAAGATAAATACTTCTATAATATGTCTGCTGATTGGTTTGTTGATTGACAATTATGTTCTCTTTTCCAGTGAGTGTCAGGTTGAGCAAACAGTTCTTAAAACATATTTCTAAAAATTCCTGAATCCTTAGTTACTCAAGGAATACTTACATAGAAGCCTGCTGAACAATTAAGTCTTCAAACTTTAATATGGAAATAAATTAGCAAATATATTCAACAAGCTTGCATACTTGGGAGTAAAAAATAAAAGATGACATTCTGATTTAGGACAGGCAACCATATACACAAGTCAGTATCCAAATGAATGCTCCTATCTGGTGGCTCACTAACCTATTTAGTCTTGTTTTCCTTTTCCTTTCATTCTCATATATAAGGTCTTTTTAAAACACATAGAAAAGCTGGGCGCTCACACCTGTAATCCTAGCACTCTGGGAGGCTGAGGTGGGCGGATGGCTCGAGGTCAGGAGTACGAAACCAGCCTGAGCAACAGCAAGACCCCATCTCTACCAAAAATAGAAATTAATTGGTTAACTAAAAAAAAATATACAGAAAAAATTAGCCAGGCATGGTGGCGCATGCCTGTAGTCCCAGCTACTCTGGAGGCTGAGGCAGGAGGATCGCCTGAGCCCAGGAGTTTGAGGTTGCTGTGAGCTAGGCTGATGCCACGGCACTCTAGCCCGGGCAACAGAGTGAGACTCTGTCTCAAAAAAATAAATAAATAAATAAAATAAAATAAAACACATAGAAAATAATTTAAGTATAATCTTTAATATAGAATACTGACAGGTGAGAGTAAAAATGAAAAGTACTTTCTTAACAGAGATACTGTTGCTTATAAGTAGAGGAGTCAGAGTGACCTGTATTGTGTTACTGCCCCATCTTATCAAATGTGACTAGAGACTAGTCACTGAGTTCTTTGGTGCAGCAAAGTAAGTGAGGGGAGCATAGGATTTGAACTGACCTGAATTTGTTAGGCAAGGCACATAAGTCTTTCAGCCACTATGTACTTAATGGAAAAATGGATCTGTTAACTTCTTCCTCAGTGGATTGATATAAATAATCTATGCGAAAAAATATGCACAATACATGCCGATATATGATTGTCTTCTTCCCCTTTTTCAAGCAGCATTTCTAATTTTAATGACAGGGTTGGGGGGAGGAAGGGAGATATAATCAATCAGACCCAGTCCTTCTGAAAAATGGGCATCCTCCAACCTAAGAATTCAAAACCAAAACAAACAAACAAAATGCAGTAAAAGCTAAACTGCAGAATAAATACTAGAAAAGCAAGTGAAATACCAAAGAGAAACCAAAAAAAAATCTCAAACCAGATGATGTGCAACTCCAATTATTAAAAGAAAAGATAATCCAACTAAATGCCTTTTAATTCACATGAATTGAAATATCTCAGATAGAGAACTGAAAACTTTGATTGAAAAAAATACTTTCCAAAATCCTGCCTCTATTCTACTAGAGAGAGAAATAGCAGAGTTGAACCCATAAAGCTAACAGTAAGAGGATATGAAGAAATCCGTTAAAATCAAACAAAAGACAGCTAATAGCTTCAGTCTGGTACAACAGCTATTTTTTTCTTTTAACCCAAGGTACCTATTAAATTATTCCAATCTGCCATTCATTAGTGGTGGTTACTGGACCTCTGACAATTTTTTGTAGTTGTTGTTTGAAGGATGTAGAAGACGGGGAAGGCAGTAAGAGAGTACATCAATATTTTTCAAAACTCAGCTCTTCTAGATCTTTCACTTCCAATCATAACAAGTTATACACTAAATGAAGACTGAAGAACAAAAAACAAAAGTAGAAAAAATCACAGACATGCCACTACCGATAATATTAAAAACAACAAAGATTAGAAAAGCTATATATATATTCTCTGTGATTTCAAGAGGATTAATTTAAAAATACAAAATAAGGATAAAAATATATCACACTGTATTTTTTGATGACTAAATGTTTGAATATCCATCTGACCTACCTTTCACCTTAAAGTGAGCAGAACAGAACAAGTCACTTTGTTAACCTGGCACAGTTTAAGATATAACTCCAATGAAGAAAGTCCAATTTCCTGATCCTCTCAGCCAAAATAAGCAAACTTAAGTTGGTTTGATCTAACAACAAGCTCTAGGGAACTTATCAGTTTACAGCTGAAAAACAGAACAAGAACCAGAATTTTTATTGCAAAAAGGGAATTTAGGAATCATCCAGGACCTCATTTTATAGTCAAGAAAATTAAGGCCCAGTAGTTTAGTAACTTGCCCCAAACCCTACAGTAAGCTAGTAGCAAAGTTTATCTATGTCCTATGCAGAGAATTACTAAATAAATGAGATAGTTAAAAAATTGTATTCATAGAATCTAGTTCTAACATAGTTAATCATTCTTTATTAGATACCAAAACTCTCAAAAGTAGTTTTCTTCTTTTATTAGCTGAAATAATGTAATTTTTTAAATGATCTACTTTGACTTGGATCAAAATCATAGGCAAAATGCATTTGATATTTTAAAATAAGCACATTGCTATTTGCCTGGTTTCCCCAAGAGTAAATATTTTAAATAGAATTTTTCATAGTCTAGTTGTAGTATTCCTAGAACTGGTTTCAGATGCAGAAAAAAATATTTCCCAATTCTTTTCAAGGATAAAAGAGAAATCAAAATAAAACCATCCACACCTCTATATTCATTAGATACCCAGAGTATAGTGAGTCGAGTCTTATGTTTTAGGATATCATAGAAGGACAATTAGATTAGATATATTAATAAATAACAGTTACACAACAACCTTAATCAAGCAAGTATCTTTATCTTACTTTTTATTATCTAAATACTATTTTAGAATATTGAGGTTGGGCCTAAAACTGAAATCAGATTTTAAAAATGCACACATACATTTTCTTTAAAATTAATGGATATTTAATAATAATATTCAATACAAAAAAAAAAAACCCACAAAACAAAATTGGTGGTAATTTTCATTTCAAAAACAAAAGTGGGTTTTCTCTCTTACGTTCTCCCCCTGGGGATTCTTGGGTGGAGGTGAGCAGAGCTTGGCAGCAGTGGTAATCACCCAGTGTTTCTACAGGGCTGGAAGGAAAAGGCAGTTCCACGGCCACCACTAGTAAGCCTGGGTAGAGGCTTGGTCTGCTCCTTCCTGTGGCCTCCCTTTCCAATAATGAAGTCATTTCTCCCCTGAACCCTGTCTGGATCCGGCCAACCAGCTATAACTTTCCAAAGCTTTCTCACAATCTTTTAACAGGCCCAGGAAAACTTAAATTTGATTGATTACAAACATGACAATGATCCACAAGGCCCTGTAAATTCTACTCTACTTATACCCCCTTCTTGCTGGCTCTCTAATCTCACTTCTATTACACCAGCCTTTCTTCACACACTCTGCTCCAGCGACACTGGCCTCCCTGACAGAGGGCCACCGCACTGGCTCTTCCCTCTGCCTGGGACACTCGTGGCCCAGATAGCCAAAAAACTTCCCACTGTGCCTTTCCTTACTACCCTATTTTAAATTTTAATTCCCTGCCCCTGCAAATCTCTCTCTCTCTTTCATGCTTTAATTTTCCCCGTAACATTTGTCACCATGAGATATACTATACATTCCGCTTAACTATTAAAATGTCAGTACTAGGAAAGCAGGGATTTTTGTCTGTTTTCTTCACTGCTATGTCCCCAGCATCTACAACAGTGCCCAGCACATAGAGTTCATGAAATATTTGTGGAATAAATAAATGATTCAAAGTTTGGGAAATAATACTGGTGCCTATCAAACAATTATTTATTAGACATAAAGAACACAAAACTATGTAAGATGTTGTCAAATACAAATAGTGCAAAAAACATGGTCTCTGCTTTCAAGGAGTCTAGCTGGAGAAACAGCACTAATATACATGGAGGAATTAGCTTATAGCATAGGCAGTATAACATATGACTATTAACTAATTAGGTTTATTTGTCTGTGACTCATGGACTCAGCCTTGTTATTCTTGATTATACCTGGTATATAATTAAATAATGCTGAACTGAATGGTATAAACTGTTTCCTATGCATTCAGAGGAGAAAAACACGAATGAGTTGCAACAGTAGGAAAAGACCACGGGCAGGAGACAAGGTTCGGCATGGGTTTTGTGGACCTGAAGGCACGCACTGGCAGTGAACAGGTGGCAGGCATTCTAGATGTAGTGAATTTCATGAGATGGTATAAAGGCATGTGAAGGACAGTGAGAAATCCATCCTAAGTGGAACAGAAGGTATTCAGTGACAAGCAGTGGCGATCTGGAGAGGAAAATGTGAGTGGGACTCGGTTACTGAGAACAAAATCTTCTGAGCAGAGGACTCAGGTCTGGAGAGAAGCTCTTGCACATGCTGTTGGTGCCCAGCCTGGATCCCCTGGAACCCTCCCAGCGGGTTGGTACACTCATCCCCCCAGGTACTCCCTGCATTATTGCTAATGGTTCACACCAGCAACTTTCTGTGGAAGCAATAGAAGCTACCTCCTGGCCCTGTTCCCTGTTCACTCACACAACGTAAGTCCAGGACAGCTGATAGCCAACAGCTAATAAATGCAGGGGAGACGGTACAAAAGCCCAGTTCCCTTGTCTCAAGGCAGGACAGACTCTATGGTGTAATTCTGATCCCATGTTTCCTGCTGGATCGAGTGAGGCTAGACATCGCCTGAAATCATATCTCGGCTCCTCTCAGTTTCTTTTGCTTCCCAAGCCTGCTTCACTCACGTCTTTGCAAGTAACATCTGAAAGAACACCCTTAATGGATCCCTTGCACAAGAATCTCCATCTCAGGCTCTGCTTCTGGCGAAACCAGACTAAGACAAGTCAGGAAAGGAGAGTGCTACATATTCACGAAGAAAGCTTCATATTTATGAAGCAAAGAGCTGCAATGAAAAAGTACTCTTCTAGGTGATTCAGTTTGGAAGGAGAATTCAGAGCAGTTTGGTTGGTAAAAGGTGGGATAAAGAAGTGACCGGAGGCCAATTAAGAATGCTGCTCAAATTCAGAAATAAGTGGAAGAAAAAAATATTTGTTTTGGTATGAGAAAGAGTGAGAACTTACAGAAAGAATGGCCCTGGTATAGGGAAAAACCAAAGATAACTCTTCAAAGTTTTTATTTTTCCCTTAAAAGGCAAAAGTATTTCTTCAGTAGCATTGTCAATGTTATATCATGCATTTTTCCAGATGCGCACACTATGAAAACAGGCTGACGTTACTTAGCACAAGAAAGTGTTCAAAAACATGAAGAGAATTAAAATGAATAACAATGGGACTCTAAAATGCTCTCATCTTTTGGGCCCCTGCATGCCCATATTCAGAAATATGAAGCTAAGATTAAAAAGTATACCCAAATATTTAAAATTAAGTTGGTTTTGTAAGTTAGTTAGATTTTGTACTTAAGTAGCCTAAAAGAATCTTTATTAGAGTCAGTAGCAGATTGCTTTAATTGGAAATGCATCCAAACAGAATAACATCTGGTTCATCTAGTCTTACGGGGTCCAGAACTGTTTCCAGCAGAAAATAAGATACTGGGTCCTGGGTCATAAAATAAGCAGCACAATGTGAAAAGAAGCAGGCTGGAATGAAAGAAATGACATGCAGCCCATAAAAAGAAGTCATACCCTTACATAAACTTGTAATTTTAGAATGGGAGAAACAGCCCATCATCATCTGCATTTGTCTTGTTTCCTTGCTATCTCAGACAAACTAAGCTTCTTGACCTCTTGGTTCTTTTTCAAAATTCATACTTGGTAAAATTGCTTAAAAAAATGACTACTTTCATTTGGTCGGTGTTGTTATGTCTAAATATAGAGAACAGAAGAATACTATTAAAAGAGAATTTTTTTAGTGATAGATTACTTTTCTCATTGACTACTTTTCTATGCAGTAGCTGTGAAAATTTAAAATGCACGTAACAATTAATTCAGCAGTCTCACTAAAAGGAATTTTTCCTGCTAAAAATAAAAAAAGACCACAAAGAGGGAACTAGTTAGAAAGTCATGCTACATCAAAGTAGATCTATAAATCTAAGTCAGTGTAAATTTGTAAAAAAAAATTTCCTATTCATTTTTAAGACCAAATTGATACTCATTCAGACAAGTTAAGTATAATTTACCCTGTATAAATCCTTTAAATAGCAATCCCAAGAACAGCAGTAGCAAAGACTAAAGAAGCATTGCCAAAGTGCTTTCCACAAAACACTAGTCTAGGAGAAACTCCAAGAAAAAAAGTTCTTAAAAATCTTAAAGATTCATAAATGTATGACAATTTGTGGAAGACTATGAGATGTTTTGGGGGGGAAATGATGTTTTCCTAATTTAATAAAATATAGAATACGTTTTGTAATCATCAAAAAACAAGACTTGTTTAAAACCCTCCACAACTACCTGGTAGATGATCAATATATTACACCTTCTTTACAAAGCTAAAGTTTCAGAGCTATCATTTCAACCACTCTCTTTCCATTCCCTCTTTCTCCTCCCTTTCCCTCAGCCCAGGATATGCACTGATTCTAACTTTATAGATCATAATCATCACAGAGGATTTAACCAAATAAAATTCTTAATTCTTACTTCCAGAAATTCTGATTCATTATAAAAATCAATACTTTTAACAAGCATTCCAGATGATTTTAATGTAGGTCAAATGTTGTGATGCTCAAAATACCTGATATACTATAATCCATGTAATGATTAACTGTTTTATAATTGAGGCCAGATTGACTTGAAGAAATTCAAAAAGTCTAGCCTTCAAATGAGCAAATTAAAAATTATTTTTCTACTCAAAAAAAAAAAAGGGAAAAAGACAAACAAAGGAAAGCCAAACCACACCCTAATATGCTGTTCAGAATTTTAAGACCAAGAATTTTACCCTGCAATAAGAATTCCTAGCCTGTACTCTACTGAGACACTTCAAGAATTCTTGAATTCTCTGAAACTGAAAAACATAATTTTTGAGTATATGAATACATGCCTTTTGATGGGGAAATAATCCATAGCTTTCAGCAATTCTCATACTGCTCAATTACCCAATTTAAGAGCCATTATTTTTTTTATTATTTACCTGAAACAATGGTGGTAGAAACTGCTCCTTAGTTAACACCATGAATCAGACACACAAAAACACATTGCTTAATGTTGTTTCCTTTCTCAGAGGCAAACAAAAAGCATCTTACCTTTGCAGAGTCATATTCAAAGAGCCTGTACAACCCTTAATCTTGTTCTGGGCTTCAAGATGAGTCATTCCATTTGCACTTATTCCATCAATGCTGAGAACCACATCACCTATTCTTACATTCGCCTGGGACGCCTTGCCACCATCTTTTAGCTGTAATAAACACATTTCATTAGGAGTGTCACTCTTTAAAAATAAAGAATAATAAATGCAGACAAAAATCACACTTTTGCTTATACCAAAAGTATATTAATATACCATTAAAATAACACAAAATTATCTTGCTTAACAAGTAACGTTAAAATGCAAATGATCTCCATGTTTATTTTCTTCAATTCTTATTTGCTTTATAAAAAACTGAAATAATTTTCTGAGAAAGGTTCCTTGATAATTTCTCCATTTTTTTTTATTGCATACCAATAGTTGTGTGATTATTAGGAATGAGGTAGACAAGTAGCGAAGGATAGTTCACATTTTAGAATGTCACATGTAGAAAAAGAATGTAATCTGAATGGGGGTTTTATACTCTTTTAGAAATAATTTTTTAAAACTCTTTAAACAGCTGTATTTTTGTTTGAACACAAAGAGCAATACAGAGGGAGGATCTACTGAACAATCTTTCCTGTTGAGTCCAGTTCATAGCCAGTGTTTGGGGATTGAATTCTTTCAGATCACAGGCCCAAATATCTTTTATACTGGGTGTGCTTCCTGCTCTAGGCATTTAGCAGGAGGGAAAGGAAACTGGTTGTATCTGAGACTGCCAGACTTTTTTCGTATAACAGACTCCTTATTCCCCAATCTTTCTTCCTTTGCTCAATAAAATGTTCTATGTGTTTACACTGTTTAGTTCAATCTCTTTCACACTTCATGTACATATGTTTCATTGCTCCAAAAGAAACAAATATAAAGTTACAATAAAGGAATGGCAGTGCAATTTTCATATATATCTAGAAACATGAAACAAGTACAAATCAAAGAAACCATTTTAATTCAAATGACAACTCAGCATTCAATAAGTACCAGCAGATGACACTAAATATTGGGTTGTTGGAAGATGGGTGACACAAAGCCCAAAAAAGAAAGAAAGAAAGTAGCCAGTATTCCTCTAGTACTTGAAACTAAAGATTTTATAGAGTTTCTGTCCGTGAGGATGAAAAAGTTTTAGAAATGGATAGTGATGATGGCTGTATAACATCATGAATGTATTCTGTCAATGCAACTGAATTATACATTTAAAAATGATAAAAATGGTTAACTTTTATGTTAGACATATTTCACCACAGTTTAAAAAGACTAGTAATTTTAGAGAACATTTTACTGAAATTACTTTTTGATAAAAACAAATCCACATTACATACACATATGCAAAATCCTCAGCTCACTGAACATAATTTGGAGGTAAAGAAATAAAAACAATGAACAGTATATGCTCGGTTTTGTTTTGATTACTATTAGTTGTCAAATTCTTTCCTTAAAATAATAATCAAGGCAGACCAATCCCAGTACATAAGAACAAGTATTCGGATATAAAAATCAAGAAAATATAGGGAAAGGCCTTTGTAGATTTCAAATTTGAAATAAAGATGCTTTTCAAACATAAAAAAAAATCAAGAAAATAGGACTGACTGCTAGATTCATCAAGACAGGAACCATGTCTGTGTTTCCTCCCCACATTACAGACCTTCACAAAATATATACTAAATGAATGCCACAATATTTATTATTTAACACTGGCAAAATCTTGAGTTTTAAATTGTGAAATTAAGAAAAATTAAAACTTGATATAATTTGAAATTTACAAAGAAAAAATACCTACAGCAAGGATCTATAAGTCTAACAAAGTATAAAAAACTTTCAAACCCTGCAAAGCAAATATTCTCTGTAAGATACATACAGTGATTTTGTTTTCATCTTTGTACTAACAAAAAACAAACAAAACAATCCCTCTCAGATGTTGCCAAGATGTTAATGGTGTGAAATGTTGATACTAAAGATATAAAACAGATCAAAAATAGCTCATATCAAACTTGTCAATATAGCTATATTATATATGTACATGTTTATATTTACAGTTTGTATATATACACATACACACTTTTATCTTATATCATATAATTGACAGAGTAGTTCCAAAATTCAATGAAAATTAAATGTATTGGATTTTAGGATCACAGAACTGAATCCAAGAATAACATAAGATAGAATTTTTTGAAGTATATTTTAAAACACTCTGTAGGCCATGTATCCTAGCACTTTGGGAGGCTGAGGCAGGAGGACTGGTTGAGGCCAGGAGTTCAAGACCAGCCTGATCAACATCTCAAGACCCTGTCTCTACAAAAAATAGAAAAAGTAGCTGGGTGTGATGGCACCCGCCTGTATTCCCAGCTATTCAGGAGGCTGAAGGCAAGAGGATCACTTGAGCTCACAAGTTTGAGTTTGAGCTATGAAGACACCACTACACTTTAGCCAGGTTGACAGAGCGAGACCCTATCTCAAAACATACACACACACACACACACACACACACACACAAAACCACTGGGTAAAGAGAACATATTTACTAAATATGAATGTGTTTTTAGGAGTAAGCAAAATGTCTTTAAAAGCAACAATAACTATATTAAATGATGTCATTTTACTATAATAATATGTGTGAACTGTTTTAATAATTGGTATTTCTTTTTATCAATTTAAATATTAAAGAAAATATTTAATAATAGAAAATACTAATTTTTCTTCTCTACTGCACAGAACTAAATTGTTTAAATTGTGAAGTACATTTATAAAGAAAACAGTTCCTAAGGTCAGCTATGTTTCTGCTTTCTATGGGACTATGGAATGGTCACTTCACTTATGTTATAGGATTGTTATAATGATTACATGCGATAATAGCTCAATAAATGTTAGCTATTGCTGTATTATTATTACCTTGACCTCTGATTATTAATCTGAGAAATGTGAGGGCTGCACTAGATGATCTCAAAGGCCTTATAAGGTCCCTGCCAATTTTAAAAGTTTATCTATCTGTGAGCTACCTGTACAAAGCTATAGGTTTAATACTAAAATAAGAGTCAAATCTGGAAGACTTTTGTGGGACAAAGAAACATCTATTCCCCACTACAATGAGCAAATGAACTAAAATTTGGAATCCTGGTAATGAGAGAAAGCATAAATATAAATCATCCTAGGTTTTATTTTAGTCAAAAGGGCAAACATTAAAAAAAAATTAACCAGAAATAGAATGCAGCTAAATTAACCTCCCCATTCTCACATAAAGTAGCCCTACAATGGAAACACTGAAATCTATGGGCATTTGTTCTAAATGTACCCAACAGAAATAAGTTAAAGATTCTCAGCCCAGTAGCAATACAAAGGTAATGAACAATATAGTAAGAAAATAATCAAATCAAAGACAGTGTCATAACCAGATAAACATTTCTTACTCATTTGCTCCAGTTGCCCACTAGACTCTCTTGAGATCCTATCATCTCAAGATGTTAAAAATCAATTTCTCAGAATTACCTATCTTTTTAGGACTGCTTTTATTCTAACTACCACCCTTATTTTCAGATCACAGAGCACAGAAATCCTATAGCCTCGTGAATTTTGCCTCTACCTTGGGAACCACGTATCTGAAAATTACTAAATCTTGTCCATACTTCCATTCATCTCCCATCATAGCCCATATCTTGATCATCTTTCACCTTGATCTTGCCTGTTGCCTACCTCAACAGGTTTCTAAAGACCCTCCCTACCTTCACACTTTCCACATTCCTTTCCCTTTCCTCCAACTTTACATTTCCAAATGGTGGCCTCATTAAGATTCACACTGGAGAGTTCTAATCATGTCAATTCTCTATTTATAAAATGAGGGTAAAAATCTTCAAATGTCTTTTGCTTCCTACAATGTCAAATAAAGTTGAAGTCTGAAATACAAACCATCTGTTTCCAACTTCAAAATGAGCTCCCTAAATTTGGGGATCATGTTTTATAATTTGCTCTTCCCCAAGAGCCTTAAATAGTATAGGTTTTAGAAAAATATTTGATTAGACTGTATTAAATAAGAAATCAATAAAATCAGTACATCAGTTTAATATACTAAATTCTAGCAGAAATAATCTTAATTCACCAATAAGGACAGAAAAATAGAGTCTAATCAGAAAATTATAATCTTCAATTAATAATTAGGCTGAACTGACCTAAGTAAGGCCAAAAGTCAAACTTATTTCCATTATAACAAAATAAATCCATTTTAGACAGTTAGTAATATACAGTTTCTAGGACCACCAAAGACACGCCATGACTTCCCTTGGTAACTTTATTTATCTAGCAAATATTAGGAAAAGCCTAACTGTATTTAATCAAAATCCTTTCTCAACCAATTAGCAGAAATGGAAACAAACACCCATCAGAATCTGAACGATCTCTGATATATTCAAACTGCCATATTAACTACTTTTTGTTTACAATTTTTTGAGCTTAGTAATATTAATCCTCTTAGGTTTTTGACACTGACATCTTTTCTAAATCTCTACCGTCTTCACTATTCTCTACCCAGGATTCCTACTCACACAGTTTAAATTTAAGGGCATGAAGAGCCTGAACTAATGATGTTATTAGTGGGAAATGCCCAGTGCATAGAAACAAATTTAGGACTGGTGAAAAGGTAATAATACTTCACTGAATACTACCATGAGCTTCATTTATCCCCAGAACTACTTCCTCAAGCTGTTCACTCGTTAGAAAGATAAATGTTTCTTTTCTCTTAACTGGTTGGATGTAGCATCATTATGAATTGTGAGCCGTCAGGGAAAAACTGCAAGGTCATTCATTATTGGCATAGCTCATTTTTTATTGATTTTGCGAGTCTGAATAGTTTGCATTTGTTTGAAGCAGTAATAACTTTCTGTCATCAGTGTATCTTGTACATATTACATGGCAGCCATAAGTGTGTATAGATTTCATAAAGGCAAATGTGTAGGAAGGAAGCAGTTGTGGGAGGCTCCTGGGTCGAGCTCAGTATAAATCAAAGTAATCACAAGCAAATGCTTCTCCTGTGATCTTTAGATGCATTTTTCAGTACCACTGTCCAATTTTCCATAGACTTAATTGTAGCTGTATGCTTCTTTAAAAACATCGCTTTATGGTCTCTCTTAAGTTGCAAGCATATCCTGCTGCACACGCTGGAACTACCTCTAAGGTCAATATTTACTGATAGTGAAATGAGGAAAACTGGAACAACTGTGTGCTCTCCAAGAGATTTTACTGAGCCCTCCCCATTAACTTAGGAGAGGATCGAATATCAATCACCTATACCTGGGCTAAAACTCACCCCTAGGAACAGCTGCATTTTAACCCTTTTATCTGAAATTATGGATTACAAGAAGTTTTCTCTTGCAAAGGAAGTCCAGTCTTCAGTAAACAGATAGGAGAGAGAGGAGAGAAGAGAGAGAGAGAGAGAGAGAGAGAGAGTGTGTGTGTGTGTGTGTGTGTTTTGGGTGTGGGGAGTTTGTAAGGGAAAAGGGAATCAGGGGCCTTGAGCTTCCCCCATCTTATTTTGTCTAGGAAAGACTCAAAGGTAAATTTTTTTCAGTCTTTCCAGAAGGGTAGCTCCTGTCACATAGTGTTTCACTGCCCTGAGAAAGAAATGACCCAGGAAAAAAGTAATTAGTACTATTTACTGAGCACCAACAAACAGTAAGTCGGGAACTCTGGGGGCCCTTCCTCATTCCTCACTGCTGGAAGGTAGTTGTCAGTCTGCTTTACAGGTGGGAAAACAGAGCTTCAAAGTGATTAAATGACTTGATTACGTGCACTTGGCAAGTAAGACCCAATACAGAGCATAAGCTTTGAAGTGAGGCAAACGTGAGTTCATATTCATGCTCTGCCACTTGCTAGTTCTGTTACCTGCATTTACTCGGCCTAAGCCCCAGCGCTCCCTCTCTTTGCAGATGGGGACTGTAATTCCACAAGCCTCACAGAGCTGCTGAGCAGGTTAAACAAAACACCAGCGCAGCACATACCACAAGATGCACAGGAAATGCTCACTATTATTGTTCATTGTTACAAGCCACAAATTCGCACAGGCTGGAAGCCCTACTTCAAGGACCTACAGGGCAGGGAAGACAGCTTTTCAAATTGACCAGTCAGATCTCCTTCTGGTTTGTCACTTCCTTAAAGGAGGGTCAGATATCCCTCCTTCCTTCATTCTCTTCCCTCTGCTTCTCTAAGCCGAAACTTGCCCCCACTCAGCAACAGAGATGGATATGCCACATGCAGAACCCTAGCTCGCTGCACCGGCCTTCACTGCTGACCACGCCCTAGTACTGAGATTTCCAGACTCCATTCCCACAGAACAGTGACCGCGTGTCACCACCTCCCAGGAGTTGCCACTGTACCAAGAGGCCAAAGGAAAAGAATCAATAGGGTGATGTTGATGAAGAAGCCTTGAGCTGGGGTTGGGGAAGGACAAGAATGGAAGAAAACAAGAGAACACACAAAGGAGGGTACTGATATAAAAAGAATAGGGAACAAGATCATGAGGGAAGAAAGACTGATGAAATATAGCACGAGTTGGAAAGCTAGATCCAGGCCTTGTCTCTAATTGTGTTATATAACCATATGCACATGCACAAAACAATATTTAAATTGAACAGAATATCAAAATAATCACTAGTTACAGAAGAGAGAAAAATTTATATTTTGATTTGCAATGGCAAAATAACATACACAACTATAATTAACTATAGAGCCAATTTTCTCACAGTAATACTTACATGTGTCATTAAACATGTCATTTATTCATTGCTCTCAAATAAAACTTATAACTAAATTTCCCCAAAATGCTCAGTTTCCATACACATGTGAGGTTACAGCAGCATTTCTTCCTAACACTTTTTAACAAAAGAGAAAAGTAGCATTGTGTCTTTATAAAACTGCACTGAAAATAAAATATTGATATATAAAGACAAGAGATTACTTAGATAAGGAACTCAAGAATGTACCAAATATAAAATGTAACTTATCCACAAAGAAGTATGCTATTGGGATTCATAAGAAGTTAGATATACCTGTTAAACTAAGCCCTTCCCTTAGCTATTACCTCTTGAGAGTACCTCCATCACAGAAAAAAAAAATTTTTTCATTTTTTAAAATGATAACCGATTATGGCAGATACCATTTTCAATATGTTTAACTGTCTAAGATTTCTCTTTAAAATGATCATTCAACATAGCTGCTATATTGCCCTAAGCTTTTCCATCAAGAGACTAAATGTTTAGCCATAGCAGCAACTCTAACAATGTCTTAGAATTCTCTAATGAAAATTATCTGTCTAAATTACAGGAACTGTAATTGTGTGCTCAATATGCACACAAAAACTTCTATTTGCCTTCCCTTGGGAATAAGCCAGCAGTTACAAAACTCAGAAAATAGGTGTCAGCAATAGAAATGATTTATTGAAAATATGTAAGCCCAAGTATATTACGGAAACCAGTTTTATAATATTGATAACACCATTTTAATTATCAGATATTTACTAGACAGAACAGTTTATTCTGGTTCAAAAGGAATTTACTTTGGTAATTATCCTAAAATATATTATGGGTAACAAGTAGGAGAGAAGTACCTATACAATGAGCCACTACCAAAGTGCAAGTTTTCAACCTTCATATTTTCAACAAATATGGAATGCTTGGAAACACATGACCCTAACACCATGGGTATGGCAGGAATGCCATCAGACTTAGTAAATGTAAAAAAGGAACATATAAATATGACAGCTAAAGAAAGAAACACTAACAGAAATTTCCCATGTCCAAAAACCCTGGGAACCAAACCATGGGAAAATGGAAGCTGTTGTTTTTCTAACAGTGCCATTACCAAAATTTGAAGAAATGTTTAAATAAAATTGTATCAATCTGACCAATAGGATTTTCTTAAGACAGAGAAAGCACTGAAAAAAGTGTTATTTTTTTAAACAATCTAATTAATGAGCAATATTTAATTTTGTTTCAAAATGTATTTGCCAGTGCCTGCTATAGAATACAAAATTCAAATCCAGACACATGAGACTAATGGTTGAAAGTTTCAAGGTATCTATCTCCCAAATACTTCACAGGGTACCATAAATGTGACTTTTTGGCATCGCCACCTCGCAAGAAAACACATACAAATGTATGTGCATCACACCTATCATAGAGAACTTACACAGAATTTGTTTTCCTGCCAACAATAGGTGCTACTCAACCACCACCAAATATCACAGACAAATAAAATCCCAGTGCAGTTTTTACTAGCAACTGAAGGACTAGCTAAGTGAACAAAAGTAAAGAAAATTTGCAAAGTACTGATTTTTTTCCCCAAACATATTCATTAAGTCTTTTTTCAAACCCTACTTTGTTTACTATCAATCGAGTGCTTATTAGTCTACCCTACAATATCCCACTTGAGCACTTAATGTTGTTCTGTCTTGCACTATTTGTGCAGTGTTGGCACTAGTACCAATCTACAAATGCTACTCGACCACATTTAAAAGACCAATCTCTGGTCGAGATGTCTAAAGTGAACACGCCCCTTTAAAATCTGAGACTACTTTGGATTTAATACCTTTTTCTGTGAAATAAAATGATTTAGCTTTTTGTAGGTTAGAATTGTAGGGAGGAAAATCAAGCAATCACTGACATTGTTCTCTGTGAGCAAATGTGTAGAATCCTGACTCACGAGCATTGGTTACTTTAACTGTGGGTCTTATGTTTTGGTCATGAGTAATCAATTTTACCCAAAAATTAGAGAATGCACCTTATATGGTAGCAATGAGGAGAATACCTCAAAGTATGTGTCATCATGCCTCACAAAACCAAACAGAAGAGGGTGATTATGTCTTTTTCCTTATGTGGCCACAGAGCTACCTAGTTTAAACACAGGCTTCTGCTAATACTGTATTGTTTGTTCTGGTAGTCTTATTGTATTTCCCACGAGAAACTTTTATTTATTGAAATGCCATCTTATTCTACTTTAACAAAGGCCTAATAAAACAGAAACACGTCTTCTTAAATTGTGATTCACCAACACATTAACACTTTCATTTTACAGTTAATCCATATGTGTCTAAGCCCAAAGATTTAATGTGTTTTATAGTTAATGTGTGACTATTATTCAAAGTATGGTAATTTTTAAAAAGAACACATCCATAAACATCTCAAAATCAAACAAATTTGTTTATTATAAAGAAATTAATGTTTCTATGTAGTCCACTTTGGAATAATAACGGAAATGTTAAAAATGTCACAGGTAGCTATAAAGATTAAAGGAAAATTAGTCAACTCTAGTTTACCTGGAAACAGTTTAACATATAATCACACATTTCAACATTCTCTCTCCACTAGGTTCTGTTCAATAATGAGATGAAACCTTTGCAATTGTATGTAAGCATGCATGTATTTTTCCATTGAGTGGGACCATAACTTCCCCCAAATTCTCAAAGGCATCTAAGACCAAAAACATTTTAGGAACTTATGATTTGATGAAACCTAAGAATGGAGTTTCTCCAAGTGTGGTTCCTAACCACCAGTACCAGCATATTTCTACTGGGGGGCAGGGGGTGAGCGGTGGGGGAACAGTGGGGCATGGGAATGGATCACAGGCCCTTCCAAACCCACAAACTAAAGATGTTTTGAAACAAAAACTCCATTAGCATCAAGAAAATTTAAGAACCTTAGAATGAATATTCATCCAAAGTGATACAAAATCATGATTTCACATACTAAGTGTAGCTTATAAAAACAGGGATTTACTATTAAATAAACTTTTATAATCTTCATAGTATAAATCACTAACATAGAATAAGGGCCTATTTCAATTGCACTATCTGCAATTCTAAGAAAAGATACATAAGAACAGGTATGGCCTTTTTCCTCATCTACTGTTTTATACTATTTCACTTTTCACACGTATATGCAACTCCCATAAAGTAACGCTCCGCAAATGATCTGTGATGAAAGGCTAGTTTTTCCCTCCCAATCTGTCATGTATCAATTCTGCCACAAACTCTAATAAATTACTGGAAAAATAAAATGTAAAGAAACAGTATAAAATATAAGCCCAGACTTTTTATAATTAGATTCAATAGACATAAGATTATTGTCAATAATACAAAAGTTTCTAGATACTTAGTCTCCATCTCTGTACTTATTTCATCTCAAACTATAACAGTTTTGCTGGTCTGCACATCACACTCTGAGGATGCTCCTTCTAGGCAGTAATTATACCTTAAATTTCTCTTTAGGTTAATTGTACATGGACTTAAACATAATATGCAATAAACATTTGATGAATTACCACACTGCAAATCAAAGGTATTTAATAGGCTATTATTTAGTCATTTAAGTCATTTTCTATTTTTTCTCTTATATTAAACATAAAGTGATGAATAATATTGTACATTTACTTTGGTAAACTTATCAGACTTTTTCTTCAGAAATTATTTCTAAAACAGTATGCACATCTAAGTTTTTGCTCTTTGACATGAGATTGCCAGCCAGAATATCTGTGGCCATTAATAATTCCCCAAACTGTATATGAAAGGGTCTAATATCACACACTCTTACAAAGGAAACATTACAAGTATTACAAATGAAACATTAGAGCGATTTTAGCTCTACCTCTAAGAAATCCTGTGACCCTGGCCAAGTCATTTTCATCCCTGGCCTCATTCTGCTCAGCTATACAAGGTGACTGGATCAAATGTTTCTAGGGTCCCTTTCAACTCCAAGAGATAATAAACAGTTACACAGACTTTACAATTTTTCATTAGTTTAAACAGCCATTACCACTAATATCCATTTTTTATCTGGTGACTAAAAAAATTCTGTATTTTTCTCCATTGTTTGATATATCTTATTCTTATTTCCCTATTTTAAAAACACTAAAATGTTTGAGAGAATTCCTGGGATTAGCATGAAATGGTTAAAACCAGCTCTCGGTCTAAGATAGGAAAGACAAGATCATTGCAAAACTGATTTTTAAAACAGCAACAGAATTAAGACTATCAGAGGAACAATAATCAAAATAAATGTGAACATCCATAAGTCAAACCGGAAGTTACTAAAAGATCTGGGTTTTGGTATAGTAATCTAATACACAGGAAAATATAAATAGCATGATAAACAATGCTTCAGAAATCACGAAGAAGGTAGAGTTTGGGGAAGCATTCCAAACACATGAAGACAAACAAAAAAAGTCTAGGATGTTATTAAATAAGAAATTTTTTTTAAATGTTGTGTACATATTTAAACAGATCTTACAAATGATTTCCTCCTGTCTCTTCCAGCAAACATGAATGCTTCTTAAAAACCTAAAATCACATAAACATTAGAAACCCAAAAAGCTGTGGAGTTTCAGAACTAACTAGGAAAGAAAAAGTTGTATCTTTTCAACTTTTTCAAACTTCAAATGATTTTTTCTTTAGAATGAATTCATCTAAAGGGCAAGAATCTTCTTTCCAAGCCCTCTGGCATTTAACACTAAATTATGCATTTATTCATTTACCATACATTTACTGAATGATTACATGAGAACCAGAATGAAATCCTTGCCCTCGTGAGCCCCTAGGGAGCCTTTTCCTTCCAGTTCTCTTTGTTTAGGTCAGAACTACCACCAATACCCCTTACGGGTCTCCTGTGCTTCTTCTTGCAGTGGTTGGGTTGGGTTTCTTTGTCTGTTTGTTTATTTTTGCCCAATAAACCAGCCTGCACAGTTGGGCTTTTATCAAGATAGCACCAAATTGTTAGACCACTTCTAGCATTCTGGTCTCTAGTCACAAAGCATTCATCTACTCTAGATGTTATACTCCCTCTATAGAAATAAAATGCACAATCACAAACAGCAGCTAGACATGAAAAAAAAAAATGTTCTTATGTCAGTGCCATTTTTTTTTTAACAAAGAGTAACATAAATTGGAGCAACTCTGAATGATTCTTGTTCTGGAGCAGCAGTGCACCATGTGTTTCTGTGCTCTGGGTAATGCCGGACTTGGCAGAGGACAGGGTGCTGACAGCAGTTAGGGAAAGTCTATTAAGCAATGTCACTGCTCCCAGTTGTGCAAAGTCTGCCCAGGGGTGGGAGTGAGGGAACAGAGAGAAGTAAGATTCTGGTTTGCCTGCTAGAGTGTTTCATCCCGTTTCCCGCTCATTCATTACATTAGTGCTTTGATGTATCAAATCACTTCTGCCCAGTGTCACTCAAATATAAGGATATGACTAAAACCGTTACTGTTAGAGAAAACAAAAATTCACTACCAGAAGCTGCAGGTCAATCTAGGATCTATATAAGGTTTTCCTTGTGTGCATTAAAAATTATCAGTACTACCGACTGTTGAGTTGAATTTTTTTTTTTTTTTTTTTTTTTTTTGAGACAGAGTCTCACTCTGTAGCCTGGGCTAGAGTGCCGTGGCGTCAGCCTAGTTCACAGCAACCTCAAACTCCTGGGCTCAAGCAATCCTTCTGCCTCAGCCTCCCGAGTAGTTGGGACTACAGGCATGTGCCACCATGTCCGGCTAATTTTTTCTATATATTTTTTTAGTTGGCCAATTAATTTCTTTCTATTTTTAGTAGAGATGGGGTCTCGTTCTTGCTCAGGCTGGTTTTGAACTTCCGACCTTGAGTGATCCTCCCGCCTCGGCCTCCCAGAGAGCAAGGATGACAGGCGTGAGCCACTGCGCCCGGCCCTTGAATTGAATTCTGAGAGACCATTATTTTACATTAATTTTACAAGTTTGAGTTAGGTTAGAGTAGTTTGAGATGAGGCTGCATTCTTTCAGCAAATGATTAATATGTGCATTACATATACCATCAGCAAACAAGATATCTGTATGTATAAGTGTGTGTGTGGTAAGGCAGGGGGTGGGTAACATTGAGTTATACTTTCTTAATTGTTAAAAGTATACATAATACGTATAAAAGTATACATATTTTACCAGATAATACGGGTACCTACCATTTATTGAGTCCTTATTTCATATCAGGCATTATGCTGGGTACTTTTCTACATTCTCTTTTTATACCTTCCATTTCTACATGTAAGATAACGAGGATTAGATAGCAAATGAAAAAGGCTACATTAGAAAGTTAGGAAATTTGCCCTTCTATCTCATAGGTTAACATTTTGTCTTAACATTTTTTTCAATATATGCAAACATCTATCCAAAAAGTTAAACATCAAGAATACATTTCCATGAAAATCCACCCAGCAATCCTCTGGTTAGCTTCATTATTATTCTCTGCTGACAATTTTTATAAGCCATTTCCTCAACTTCCAAGCAAAGTGGAAAATAGTACACAATATCAAAATATTATGAGTTAGAAAACTTATTTCAGGAGCAAAATCCTCCAACTATTCCATGAGTTCTCCAACTACACTGTTCGATATTACAGAACTAAATTAGTCACTAACGTGCTGACACATAATGTCTAACAGCTCAGAATCACTCAGGTGGGAAAGATATTCCTTGCAACATGTTTTTTAATCACAGGCACTCTTCACGAACTTAAAAGGGTTCTGGCACAAAACCACTGGAATAGCAAAATATATTTTCACTGAGAATTCCCTAGGGAATTATTGCAAGCTTTAAGAGTAAAGATTTTTTTTCAAATAAGTATTGTTTTTGTTTTGTTGTATTTTACTTGGACTGGAAGAAACAAGAGAGGAAGGAGGTATACTAGGCATTTTTCCCTGTCAAAGTGATTTGCAAACCAATAATTTTCTCCTCCAAGCAATGTAAAAACAAAAACCAAAAAACTGGCAACATGACGCCGCCCTAATTCAAAAGGATTATTTAGTATATTTATTTTCTTTACCCAAAAAATCTAAAACTATATTTAGGTGTTTGATTAAATGTTTAAAATTTTCTTTCTTCTTATTAATTATCCTATAATCATAAGAAATCAATAACACAAGCTCCATTTCTTGGAGCTGATTCATTACTTATTTCCAGCAACTTTTTTATAGACTTTGGAGGTATGCATATCAATCTGTAGATAGTAATAAAACAGGATAGAGAAGAGAATATGCCGGGCTGTGGAAGAACCCACAGAACTCAAAAGTTCTTTATTGACTTGAAGATAACACAAAATACACAGGGATAATCTATAACACAGTATTCAGTTCAAAAGCAAAAAAAAACAAAACAAAACAAAGAGAAATTTGATAGAATTTGGAAGGCTTGATAAGGAATGTACAAAAATAAAATCAGGGAAGTTTTAGAAAGCTATGCTATTCCCTTAACTCAAGAGTGTGACAGCTTTTTAAAGTAGTAATACAGTCTTAGGATACATTTTAAAAAAATAAAATAAAGAAAAGCACTGTTTATACTAGGGAAAGTGTTAGTCCCACTGTATTGTGTATGTTTACACTATATCAGGTGCTGTGGTCTGAATGTTCATGTGCCCCAAAATTCGTATGTTGAAGCCTAATTTCCAATATGGTACCAGGAGCTGGGGCCTTTAGGAAGTGATTAGACGACGAGGGCTCCATCCTCATGAATGGGATCAGTGCCCTTATTAAAGAGGCCCCAGAGAGCTGTCTTGTCTTTCTGCCCTGTAAGGACACACATGAGGCACCATCTAAGAGGAATGCCCACTCACCAGACACCAAGTCTGCCAGTGCCTTGATCTTGGACCTCCCAGTTTCCAGAACTGTGAGAAATACATTTCTGTTGTTTATAAACTACAATAGTCTAAAGTATTTTGTCATAGCAGCCTGAACGGAGTGAGACAGAAACTGGTGCTGAGAAGTGGGATGCTGCTGTATAAATACCTAAAAATGTAGAAGCAGCTTTGGAACTGGATAATAAGCAGAGGCTGGAAGAACCTGGAAGTACATGCTAGAAAAAGCCTTTGTTGCTGTCAATGGAGCATTAAGGGTTATTCTGGTGAGGGCTCAGAAAAAGAGGAGAGCTATAGAGGAAGCCTCAATTTTCTAAGAGATTATTTAAGTGGTCATGAACAAAATGTTGGTAGAAATTTGGACAATAAAGGCCATGTTGACGAGGTCTTGGATAGAAATGAGCAACATGTTATTTGAAACTAGCAGAAAGGCAATCCCTGTTTATAAAGTGGTAAAGAACTTGGCTAAATTGTGTTTGTGTCCTAGTGTTTTGTGGAGGGCAGAACTTCTGAGCCATGAAATAGGATATTTGGCAGCATGGCTTCTCTTCACTGCTTATAACAAAATACAGGAAGAGAGAAACAAAGACAGAATTCATAATCAAAAGGGAAGCAGATTGAGTGGCTTAAAAAAGAGAGAGAGAGGGAGAGAAGCAGAACTTAAAAGATTTGGAAAATTCTCAGCCTGGCCTTATCAAAAAGAATGAAAAAGTATGTTCATATGTTCGGGAAGAACACCAAGGGTGTGGCCAAGTCACCTTTTGATGAGAAGGTGAGTATGGATCAGCCACGTGCTAGTCATCAAGACAACGGAAGAGTGACCCTGCGGGCATTGTGGATATCTTCAGGGCTGCCACTTTCATCTCAGGCCCAGAATGCCAGGGCCTTGGGAGCAGAGCGATTTTCAGGCTCTGCTCCCTGCTTTCAGGTCCAGCGCTCCTCAGCAGTCCCAGGTGAGGTTTCAGTGGGCCAAGGCGCACCAGTGGCCACACCTCCAGAGGGCACAGTGGCAAACCTTGGCAGCATTTGTGCAGTGCCATCTCTACCAGGCTGCAGAGTTCAGGAGTTATGTTGGCATGGCTGGCTCCATCTACATTTCAAAGAATGCCACAGTTCTCTGCCACAGGGCCCAGGCAGAGAACTGCCACACGGGCAGGGCTGCTGCAGAAAGGCCCCCCTAGGCCAATGCCTAGTGGAACCATGATGGTGGGGCCACTGCAAAGGGCCCCCACTACAGCAATGCCTAGAGGAGCTGTGGGGGCGGGGCCACAGACATGCAATTCCAACCTGGAAGAGCTGCAGACACCAGACTCCAACCTGGAAGAGCTGTGTCATGGACTTTGCCTAGCAAAGCACCGCCCACAGCCGTGAAGGGCCCAACCCTTGTCCCAGTGTGTGCAGAAGGTAGGATATAGAGTCAGAGAGGATTAATCTCAAGCCTTAAGATTTAATGTTGCTTCCCTGTTGGATTTTGGACTTACTTGGGACCAGTTACTCCTTTCTTCTTTCCTATTTCTCCTTTTTGGAATGGGAATGTCTATCCTATGCCTGTCCCACTATTGTATTTAAGAAGCATGTATCTTGTTTGATTGCACAGGTTCACAGTTAGAGAGCAATTTGTCTCAGGACTGTACTTTGAGTCTCACCCATACCTGATTTAGATAATATTTAAATGACACTTTGGACTTTAGACTTTTGAGTTGATGCTGGAACAAGTTAAGATTTTGCGGGCTATTAGGCTGTAATCAGTATTTTGCATGTGAGAAGGATGTCAATTTTGGAGGGCCAGAGGCAGAATGCTATGGTCAGTTTGTGTCCTTCCAAAATTCATATATTGAAACCTAATCTGTAGGATTAAGAGATGGGACCTTTAGGAGGTGATAATGCCTTTATGAAAGAGGCCTGAGTGAGCTTGTTCGCCTTTTTGCCCTTCCTCCATGTGAGGACACAGGTAGAAGGTGTCATCTTTGAAGCAGAGAGAAAGCCCTCACCAGACACCGAATCTGCTGGGGACTTGATCTTGGACTTCCCAATCTCCAGAACTGTGAGCAATAAACTTCTGTTGTTTATAAATTACCCACTCTAAGGCATTTTGTCAATGATTTGGCTGAGATATTAAGAACATTATGTGTAATTCAGCACCAGAGAAACAACCGCAATTAGAACAGTGAAAGATCCAGAAATTATATCATACTAGGAATTATTTTAAAAATGGATGGTGTTGAAAAGACAAGTATGTAATATAAAGATGAACAAGAATTACTGTGTTTTACACAGTGTTTTACAAAGCAGTAATTCCCACACTTGGCTGATTGAAATCTGTGATAATGTGAAATATGTATTTGGTCTTCTTCTTATTTGTTGGCATACAACCCCCAAAACCCTTCGAATCTCTGAAGTGATAAAGGTGTCTTTTATATGCTCATGAGATGACTGGTGGATGAAGGCCCCTAGTAGCTTCAGGATGGGCTGGTCACTGGAAACACCAAGGCATAGAGGGTTGGGACTTTCAGACCCATCCCAACCTCTGGAGAGGGAAGAGGGGCTATAATGGGGCTATATCACATTTATAAAGTATAAATGTGATAACAGTGTGTTGCCAAGGTTTGGGGAATTAGGCGCTCTCATACATTCATGGTAGATTGTCTGGCAATATATATTAAAATTACAATGTAAGCCAGGCACTGTGCCTACTGTAGTCCCAGCTATTTGGGAGGATGATGCAGGAGGACCATGAGTTCAAGCCCAGCCTGGGCAAAATAGCAAGATCCCCGTCTCAAAAAACAAAACCAAAAAGACAAAAAAAAGAAATGTAAATATATATATTCTTTGATGCAGCAATTCTACCTCTGGGAATTTATCCTACAAATACCTTCACATACGGGTGAAATCATGTACAGTCAGTTCTGCTACTGATACAACATACGGATTCCTAAAAATCACTATACTATGCAAAACTGAGCAGTAAAAAACACAGGGTTAGATGTACAACACTTCACCTGGATAAAAGACCAGAAGTTTGCTTGCAGAAGTGGGTTGCAGCTTGGGAGTTATTGTGACGTGACAGAAAGAGAGTTATCTAATATCAGATGAAAAGTTGTAACACCAGATATGGATGGAGATGGCTCATAACAAATTCAATTAACCAAGCAGATATGTCAGGTGTGTGTGTTTTGTGTATTTCCGAACAGCTCGGTTCAGCTGGGCACAGTTTTCTATATCCACCTATTGTCTCTCCCAAACTAAATCACACATAAGCAAATACAGAGTTCATGTTATGTTCAAACTATTCTCTAACATATCAATCCTGTTGGAACAAAATCACGTTTTCAAAACAAGCATTATAACAGAACTTTACTGTCTGCAGTACTGTCTGTAATAGTTGATAATATCATTATGCAACATCTACACAGTGAAATTACTTGCAATTATAAAAAAAAGAGGATGCTTTTAAGAGATAATATGGCAACATCTGTAAATAGTACTAAGTTTTTAAAAAGCAAGGCATAGAACAGCATGCACAATATGCTTTCATTAATATAAAAACGGAGAAAACAAACAAATTCATATCTGCCTTGATATGCATAAAAAACTCTAAAAGGATACTCAAAAATTATTAACCATGGTTACTGATTTGGGGACTGGGCACACAAAAGACAGAGATAAGAAGTTACTCATTCAGAGCTGAGCAGATGAGGACAAAGTAGCAGAGAGATTATTTACTATATAAGTTAGTTACACTGTTTTTTATTAGAACCTTATAAATATATTACTTATTCACTAAATAAATAAGTGAATGAAAGTTTAAATTTACTCCCAATAAAAGAGAAAAATATATGAATAATTACTTTTTTCATCTATTTTATCTTTTTCTACCTCTTGTAGAATAAAGAGGTAGAAAATAAGGTCTTCAATAAAGACCTGCAGTCATTGCAACAAAAAAAAGATAATAATATGC
Organism: Cheirogaleus medius; assembly: GCA_008086735.1. NCBI lineage: Eukaryota > Metazoa > Chordata > Mammalia > Primates > Cheirogaleidae > Cheirogaleus > Cheirogaleus medius. Next base: position 6,326,332 of record VBSM01000142.1, read on the forward strand.
CTGTCTCTTAACTAAGAGAAAGTCTTTATTTTTTAGAGAAGGCTTCACTTTTTCCAGAAACATCTATTAACATAAAGTATATTTTGGTGACCATTTGGTCTAACCAATCTAATCAAATTATTTTTAAAATATTGATACTGTCATTCATATGAGTGGAATTCGTTTCACGTACTAAAATAGATCACAATGCCAGTTCCCAAAGAATTCCGTGAAAAAAATTGCGATAGCTATATTTTTACCATTAACAGCTTTTACACCTCTTATGTGAGCTATCTGCTGAATGAGAATAAAATGCCAGGCAGTTATAATTATGAAGTCACATAATGAATTGACAGCTTTGATCAAAAACTTAATTGCTGTGTGAAGAGTCACACATTGAGGACTGGAGAACCTAGATTACCAAAATATAGATGTAGGAGGGGGCAAAAACCTCACAACTTTATTTATTATTCAGGGATCTTCTCTCCCACATTAGTTTCCCCTTCCTCATCTTACAATGGCTGCACGCATGCATTCGCTCACTCTGCACACAGCCACTGAGCACCAAGGACATGGGGGAAACGGGCAATATAGCAGTGAACATGAAAAATGCAGCCTCTGCCTTTGTGCAATCAGTATAGAAAGTAGACTAATTAGATAATTAGTAAAATTATAGTACTTAAATACAATTCTCATAAATGTGCTGCCTTTTTTTTAATGCAAGGTTTTATGAGAATAAGTAATCTGCATATCTCACCTAGTCCAGGGATTAACCAGGTTAGTAACTAAGAAAGTCCATGTGTTAGGCAGAAAGTATTTCGAAAAGAAGATCCATGTGTGAAGATTACTGAGTGGGGAATATGTCATAAGAAAGCAAAATATATGTAAAAATCAATGAAATATATGAAAACACAAAGGTATAAAAGTATATTCTAACACTATATAAATATATATTTATGCAAAATATAAATATATATTTCTACAACATATATATTTATTTTTCATTTTTTAGCCATGGGTGAAAGACTTCTGAAATCACTCTTGTAGGTGCCCAAAATTTAAATTTAGCCACTGAATTTGAGTGAGGAATAAACGTTACAGTAGTGTCTCTCTACAAGTACAATCCAAATGAGCCTGCTTTTTAAAGCACACATATTTGGTTTCTCAATATTTAGCCCTGACCTCAAAGCCCAGGTCAATCCTCATTTGGATTATTGGCTGAACATCTAGGTTTAGTTGAGCAGTGGCAAAATAACTCTTTTGGTTCTCCAGAAAGGATTTTCCAATTATAGATATAACAATGTAGTTTTTTCTCTTAGGCCATGGAACAAGTTAAAGCTTCCCTTACAAACAGGTTCCTGAGATCCTTCTCTCAGACTCTGCAGCTACACCCTCAAGCTAGAAGTTTTAAACAGTAAAATATCGGTAGCTAACAGTAGCCCAGAATCTTCCATGATTTGAACTGCAGGACAGCCCACTAGATATACATTCTTCTCCGTTGCAATATATTTAACACAAAACAGATTTCTACATTTTTAAATGAAGCCATTTCATGATCTCTACATAAATCTTTCCCCTTTTTTTTTTGGAGACAGAGTCTTGCTCTGTCACCCAGGCTTTAGGCTAGAGTGCAGTGGCGTTATCATAGTTCACTGCAACCTCAAACGCCTGGGCTCAAACCAGCCTCCTGCCTCAGCCTCCCAATTAGCTGGGATTACAGGTGTGCACCACTGTGCCTAGCTAATTTTTCTATTTTTAGTAGCGATGGGGTCTCGCTCATGCTCAGGCTGGTCTCAAACTCCTGAGCTCAAGCAATCCTCCCACCTTGACCTCCCAGAGTGCTAGGATTACAGGAGTGAGCCACTGCACCAGCCTACATAAATCTTTTTGATGACATGTAAACAATACAAACCATACTACAAACAGGCTTTAAGACTGAACTACAGAGTCATTCCCTAAGATGTTTTAATCCTTTATCTCTCTAATTGCAATGTGAAGGTAGCCTAAAAAAGGTATCTTAATAAATGAACATTGTCAATTACCTCTGCAAAATGAATTTTGTATCATAAAATTGATAACCATATTCCCATCATGATCATATCATGTTTTATTAATATATAGCACAATGGGTATAAGTCCCTCCTCTACTTTGTACCTTTATTAGGATATTGATATTAGGTATCTGAATTATAATTTTCACTTCTTTAAAAAAAGGTATTCATTACTAGTAAATAAAATATCAATTATCCTCTCAACTTTAAAATACTAAGCAGAAAGATTTTATTGACAGTAAATACATTATTGTTAAGATATGCCCTCATAATGCTAAGCAACATCATTAGAAACACAAATACATCAAAGAAAAGTGTTAATTCAATTAAAGGCAATTTACAATGCCTTTGAGATAAATATTACATATGACAATGAATCATACATAAAGCAGCCTTCAAAAAAAGAAAACTATACCCAAATACAGTTTTAAGCAATTCTTAAATCACAATTCACTCATCTTGTATGAGCTTGAAAGTGTCACACCTGCTTGACATAAGCCTTGTGAAATCGGGAAGACTCAAATTTTAATGCCTTTTTATTTACTATAGCAATAAAAATTTACAGAGGAACTATAATGAGAAAACCCATTTTAGATAAATCTGATTTTTCTGGAACTAGCTGAATTTGTAAGGCTGCTATTTATGCTCTTGTTTTCAGGATTAAGTCAAATGGAACTTGAAATTGGCAGTGACTTGTCAGTTGCTTTCTCCTTCATTAGGTCAAATGTGCATCTGGCAAACCATCAGCCCAGACATTTTCTGGGCATCAGACTGCTGGCTAAAGCAGCCCCAAAATAATTCAACTTGCTGCATTAGTTCTATAAAAGTTGCAAGAAGAATAAAGCATTTCCCCAGACATTATTTGGGAAAAAACTTTGTACTGATTTTTATTAAAATGACCTCTCATATATTCATCAATTTAATAAGACTTCCATAAGAATTCTATTGCTGGCAATAAAATAATTATTTTTGTTTTTAACCTATACAGCAAATAATATATGAATTTCAACTTAACATTCAAAAGACTCAAATTTTTAAAAATTTCCTAGACAGTTGGTTATATGTAAATTATCTGTTTTCACTGCTTGATGAAGAAATCTATAAGCCTAGGGTAGATGGACGAATAGCTATAATGCTATACTTTTTTAAATAAGTTCCATTTTTGACTTTGTCATGCTAACGTTAAGGTCAATTTATGACAACACCTTAACTGAACCATACCTACAGGTTACTGCAACATAATGGGAAATACTGAGAAAACTTTTAAGGTAATGTTTAAGAAAATACTCTTTAATTCTAAACAGTGAAACAAGACCATGCTTATATAGCTGCATCATTTGAGATTACAAAACCCAGAAACAAAACGTTATTTTAATATGTGTGTTGATGTAACCTATGTTCACAAACACAAGTAGGACCTTTAGTGTAATTCTAGTGGTTAGGAATATCCTTGACATTAATCAGCCTTTTAAATTGAACACAGCATTAATATAAAAGATATAATGAAGAATGTAATATTGAAACTTGATTTGATCCAAGCATAATTTAACTAGCTAGCATTAAGGAGAGCCACTATCATATGCCGGACTGGTGGTCAGTTCTGGAATTCAACAATGAATATATATAATGAAGGTGAGGGATATATTAATTATATTGAATTAATCATTCCACAATGTTTACACATATCAAAACATCACATTGTACCCCACAGTGTATACAATTATACTTTGTCAATTAAAAACATTAATTTAAACATAAAGAGAGAATATTTTAAAGGAGGGTAAAGATCTCTAGCTTATTATAAAAATTATATTCCTTCATCTGATTCTGGCACAAGAAACCTCTAACTTCAATGAGATAGAGATGATAAAATAGACATTCACCTTACTAATGCTATCAGAAAATAAAGCACAGGTGACACTTCTCATTTGTAAAGGTTAGTTTTTCGACTAACCTCAGTTTTCACTGAAAACCTCCAAAGGCATGAAAGAATAGCAATGTAATAAGCAAGTAATGTATTCAGCAAGTTAACTAGGTGCTGAAGACACATTACAAAGAGATTATTCAGTATTCAATTTGTTCTCAGTCCAAAAAGAAGAGGAAACTGTCCCAGGATTTAAATATGAACTGGAAATAGTAAAATGTTCTGTAACACAATAATGTTAACTCTAAAATATCAGATAAGAAGAATCAATGTCAGACTTAAAAAGTTCTGTGAGGAATGATTTAATCAAACACTGAATACCTCAAGAGCTTGGAAGAGGGTTAAGTTTCTTCTCTTAAGTACAAATGCTAAATGCCAGTTAAATCAATCCCCTCAGCAGTCAGAATTAGTTTCTGGCTTTGTTCTGAATAAGGTGATGATCGCTGCATTGTTTCCAAAATGAAAAAGTGACCATCCCTAAACCAATGTGTCTAGAATTTCTATTAGTGAACACAAGGTTCCCATTAGCATGTAAAAATTCTCCCTTGGAATAGATATGTTGCTTTATGACAGAGGTAGAGAATAGAGGGTTTTTGACAGATAAAGTTGTATAAAGAGCAGTGATATACAGTCATTTAATATTATGGTATAAAATCCACATTCCAATAGCAGTACAAAATGATCCAGTCATGGAACTGAAAGGTATATTAAGAAACCACTTCTACCATATTCTGGGTAGAACCCAAATTAATTTATTGAATTACTTAACACTGCAACATTGCTATTTATAAAAATGGTAACCTAAAAATAGGGTTTAAACTTGTTGAATCATCACTTGTTCTTGAATCATCTCTCAATTTTTCACATTTGGATTATATGATTAGCAGAGCAGCCACAACAATTTTTGTTTAATCCTAAATTGGCTTTTGCTGCCATTTAGCATTTAGTCAATTATCAGAAATACTGACTTATTTTAATATAGGCCTACAAAAGATAATAAGTGTCAAACTAAAGAAAATTTTTAAAAAGGTAATAGATGTAACATCTAAAATACTAATATATTAATTTTGACCATCAATTCTTTTGGGCCATCAAACCAATTCTTTATCCATTGCTTTATGGAAGGATATATTCAGGAATTTTTAGTAATATGAATAAATAATATATACTATATGAGAATGTAATTCTAGCTACTTATAAATCTTTAATGAATTTATTTTTAATTTAAATTTTGAGAAAAACTGAATGGAAAGCAGATGTCAAGGGTTAAAATATTTAAAATGTAATCTAATAACATTACATTATTACTTTATACAGAATCAAGTATACAGAAAAACAGTCATAATCAAAGTTTACAATATTTTAGTCATTTGTTGAGAAAAATGTCTAGGTCATTTTCAAATTGTTTATTATTTTAACTAAAATCTGCATATAAGTTATAACACTCAATAATGAGATTACCACACTTGATATTTGATTTTTTTCTTTTATTTATATACATATAAAAAATGTATTGGACCAAAAAAAGCAAAAATTCATTTGACAACCTCTAGATATAAAGAATAATTACAATATCAATAAAAATGTTGATGTATAAATTATATTATAATACATCACTATGATAAATACTGTATGTACTGACCTGGAAACACATACTAAAGAAAAAAAGTGAGTTGTAGAACATGTATTTGTGGAGGAGAGCAGTGTGTATCAGAGCATAGAAATGAAGATTAAAAGGCTGGAAAGATTACACGTGGGAAGGAGGAAGGCTAAAAGACACTAAGAAAATTTTATTTTATATTCTGTGTGCTTCTATATTGTTTTAATATTTTACAAATATCATTAAACTTTAATGTTTAGATAAAGATAAATATACATGTCTTAGAAGAGATATTACTAAATCCTACTCAATATTCTGGATATTCCACAACTATCTAAGTAAGGATCATATTATAACCAAAACCATAAAAGCAACAAATTTTAACTACCTGATGGTCAAACTCTAGAATGACTTCATCATTTATACACTACTTAGCATTCATATCCAAGTGTCTAGCCAAAGTACGTATAAGTACATTTGCATTCACAAGAACTGCATGTTGCGAAACCTAAGATGATCAGTCAGACATTCTCACAGTCTATAAAGTTCCAGAACCAGGGACAGAGTGTCTCAGACTGAGGCAGGATCAGTTCACAGCTGCTAAGATAGCTGCTCGTCTCAATTGGCCACTCTGTTCCTCCAAGACTAAAGACAGCCCACATGCTACCTGAGAGTGAAGAATGCCAAGTCTTCTAAGACTACTTGTATTTCATCAACGGAAGCGAACACACCTTTATAACCATTCCAAAAGAAGCATCTTCTGAAGTGCCTGACTCTTAATGGGTGGTGTACGAAGTAATTCTTCCTGCGAAATTACTTTCCATAAAAGGAGATGAGCTGTACTCAGGGTTTACTTCATTTCCTTAGTACTCTTACTCACCTTACTCATGGAGAAATAATTGCCCTTAAGGCAGATCCTTTATTGCATTTGCTTTAGTAAAGACTAAAGCACTTTATGAGGACTAAAACAGCCCAATAAAGGAAAAGGGTGGTAAGGAAGAATGCAAAACACATGCTCAACTAGAAGCCCTTAAAAACACCTTCCAGCTAAACTGTAATTGGCATTGTTGAAGAACTGACTCAAAAAATAGGAACATTTTAAAATGTGTAAGTGTTCTATTTTAAATATGTACAAATTCAAGTCTATATAAAGCTGTGTTTGCTTATATACTTTACTTGGAAATGAAATTTTTGTATCAAAAAATAACAAAAGATGTTTCATGGCTTCTTACAGCATGCATTTAAAGGCAAAGACATGGTTTAGAAGAGACACATTTTTCAAAACTATTCAAAGTAGAAGCAAGTTATTTTAAGAATGGCATGCATTATTTTATTTTAAAAATTATACTTCCATTTATAAAGGGCTTTAGGAAAGAGTGGCTAAAAAGTTAACATCTATGAAAGGAGAAAAAAGATTTTCCCAGTAAAATGGAGGCAATAAAAATTGCTGGAAAACCGGAATATGAATCTTGTAAGTCAGATAAGCACCATTAAGGAACAACACATCCCTGGCTATTTGTAGAAAAACAGATTGTTTCAATTCAAGAATATCAACTACTCCAAGAAAAGTACTTTCCTCAAACATTAAACACTCATGTAAAATCAATCTAAATGATGGCTTCACAAACAAACCACCATTCAGCAAGACTGCATCAGTATCAACACATGGAGTGAAGAATATGCACGCACCAAAAGGAACAGGTTAATTCAGCACCATAATACAAACATACAAGTTAAGGAACTTGTTAGGAAGTTGGGGGAATCAAAAACAGTTATTTTTCAAACCTCTGTGTCCTTAAATAACTTGTACTGCTTGTTAAGAATACAGATTCCCACTCCCTACCCCTAGACATGCTAATTCAGTTAAGTCTTGAGTGAGGCACAAAAATCTGTATTTTTACTAAGAGCTCCAGGTAATGCTGATACGGGTGAGCCAAGAAACACTGTTCCAGATACTCTCCTACCCCTTCTCAACTTTCTTAAGAAACACAGGTGACAAACAGCCCATCCACAAGCACCCACAGGAATGCCTGAATATTCCCACCACCAATGTAGGAATGACTTCATGTTATACAAATTTAAGAAAGCAATTCCTAGACATTTGCAGCATGTGAACAATAAACACAATGAAGTCTCCATTCCTAATGAATATTTTAAAGGGAGTGCAAGCCGGCTAACATCAGCAAGGAGAAACACGGCAACTTCTTGGATACATGCAATATGCCATTTGTCACAGTGCCTTTCGTGTTTTAAGGAATGGCCAGGCTGCACGAGGTATGAAAGCTGCAAACAACACACAGAAACTAGACTGCAAGAACAATCTGGATCCAAGGTTTTCAACTTATTGTTCAAGAGGACAGAGGTCTTGAATCACTTGATTCTTGATGATATATTATGTTCAAATTACAGTGAAATTATGCTTTTTTTCCTCATAGCTTCTTCACCTCGGCTGGCCAAGTTCTTCACTGGTCAAAAGAAGTTCACTGACAAAATCTGTACTGGGGACAGGAGGCACTACTAACAGCTTTTAATATGAGATAATATTAAAAAATGTTTCTTATGGAGCAAGATCAGGATTGCATTCAGCAGCACATAGCAGAAAATCCTTTTACAGATTTTTTTAAGAAAGAAGAGTTGTTATTTTCTTCACATAAAGAAAAATGCAAAGGTAGGCAGTCCAAGGCAGCTCCACAATGACATCACTGTTCCACCTCTTCATTGTTTCTCAGAGACCCATGTACATAGATTTCATCTACTTCTCTTTTTTTCTTTTTTAGACACGGTCTTGCTCTGTCACCCAGGCTAGAATGCACTGATATCATCACAGCTCACAGCAACCACAAACTCCTGGGCTCAAGCCATTCTCCTGCCTCAGTCTCCTGAGTAGCTGGGACTACAGGCATGTGCCACCATGCCCAGCTAATTTTTCTAGTAATATATATATATATTTTTTTTTGTAGAGACAGGGTCTCTCACTCTTGCTCAGGCTGGTCTTGAATTCCTGGCCTAAAGTGATCCTCCTGACTTAGCCTCCCAAAGTGCTAGGATTTGGCCTCCCAAAGTGCCTGGCCTCATCTGTTTATTTATTATCACACGTGGTAGCAAGAAATTTCAGGTACTATGTTTACTTTCCAGACAGAAGAAGGAAATCAAAAGGGAATGGAGGATACCTGACTCAGGGAAATAGAAATATTCCCTAGCAAATGTCCACTTAGACTACAATGCAAGGAGTCTTCAAAAGCAAACCTTCCAGGCTAGCACATTGCCACCTTCAAAAAAGTAGGGTACTTCTAGTAAGAAAATGGGATAAAAAGTACCTGATAGGCAAATTGCAGTGTTTGTTATCCAAACCTTTCTTAGGAGAAAAGTCATTTCAACATTCTATTCCACAGAACTTACTCATGGCCTAATGTATTAATATATCCTACTCAAAGGATCTTTCATTTCTCTCTTAGATAAAACAAAGTCCTATAGTGTGTTTTTATTATATCTAGAGGCTACATGTAAAACCTTGCCTAACTTAGCAAAAGTTAAAGGATCTTTACCTAACTGTATCTTTTATTATTTGATTATGTTCCCAAATACAAAAAAAAGGTAGATTATTTTAAGAAAAGAAATGCTGATACTAAGACATTCACAAGCAATCATCTACAGATCTGTACTGAGTGGCTGAAGCATAACTAACTAACTAATATCTTGGTGGCAGACTTAGATGTACAGGATTCATCTAAGAGTTGAATCTAAGGGATCTCAAAAATTAACATGCTGACTTCTCAGTTCAGCCTCCCTTACCGTGAGGATGGAGGGCCTTTGAGACTTATTATCTATTCATAATTGATTGGTCTTTTACTACACAGATGTCATATGATTTTAAGTTTTTTTAAAGCTGAAAGAGCCACTAGAGGTGACAATATTCCTTAAGCATAAGCCTTCTGAGCTAGATAGAAGCCTATGTGATTCTCTCACTTCATCCACATAATTTCCTAACTACATATATATTACACTGGCCATGCAGTATGTGAAACAAATGCTTCTATTTATAGACTGTTTTGCCTTATTTCTTTCTCTTTTTTTTAGACAGAGTCTCACTCTGTTGCCTGGGCTAGAGTGCCATGGCAACAGCCTAGCTCACAGCAACCTCAAACTCCTGGACTCAAACGATCCTCCTGCCTCAGCCTCCCAAGTAGCTGGGACTACAGGAATGTGCCACCATGTCCGGCTAATTTTTTCTATGTATTTTTAGTTGGCCAATTAATTTCTTTCTATTTTTAGTAGAGACAGGGTCTCGTTCTTGCTCAGGCTGGTCTCGAACTCTTGAGCTCAAACGATCCACCTGCCTCGGCCTCCCAGAGTGCTCGGGTTACAGGCGTGAGCCACCACGCCCAGCCTATTTTACCTTATTTCTTGATGGCATACCTCTAGCACAATAATCATATATAACCAAAGGGAGACATTCTGATTGCAGTCAGAATGCTAGAGTGCTAACATTAGTAAATGGTGAAAGCCTAAGAGACCTAAACTTGGAATGGAATCTAAACTAGTAGGGATGGATGAACAAGAAGGAAAGAGAATTTGGCTAGAACCAAACAGACAAAAGTAGAGATTTATACTTTCTTCTGTCCTTTTAAAGATTATTGCCATTAGTGTCTATCAAGTAACAGATGCCCATGAGGCACGTATTCACCTTGAGACTCTGTTCTCAAAACATTAGCTTTTCTTCCCCCTTCCTCACCTAACAGCAAAGACACATATGGTGGAGGAAGTTCCCCTACACTCAGCTAAACTCCCTCCTGACTAATCACACGAGGTTGCAACAAAGCTACCCATGAAAACGTATTGTCCGACCACCCCATAGAGGGAATCCCTGTCTAGTCAAATATTAAAGGAATATGGTCTTGTTCTACACATAATATCAAACAATTGTAAGTACTCTTCCCCCAAAACTCTCATAGTACTCTTTTATCCTCTATTGCAGCGTTATGACCGAAGCTTAGTGATTTGAAATAAATCATCCAAGCTTATATAGCTTAGCTAGTAAAGAGCACTAGATCCTGAACACCTAACTTCAAACCAACTGCCCTTTTACAATAGTACATGGACCTCAGTATGTCCTCTGATTGGCTGTGTCCCTATGGGCAAGTCACGTGATTTCTCCGGGCTTCCCTCAATTTCCTAGTTTGTAAAATGAGGGTAATGCTTTGTAGAATAACATGAGATATAACTAAGAATGTATATGAAAGAGGTTTTCTTTTTTCAGTATAATTATTTTTATATAAATGCATAAACAAGGATAATCCATAAAGGTAACATAATTAAATATAGTGATCCACACAAAGTAAATTAATTTTACTCTAAAGTTCATATTTTCAAATAATTTAATTTTATTTTTTAAGTCCTTCCTCACAAATTTTTAGAAACTTCTTTACTTCCCCTGTAAAATTACATGTCACACGTAATGGAATTTGAACCTGAAAGATAAAAATGCTGACCTGGCTAGACTGTGACTTCGGACTGGTAACATACCTCACTCACAGGGTGCTAGTAAAACCATACTTTGCACAGAACGTACCTTCTTTCTGGAGACACGCAGGAAATGTATCTAAGGTTTCAAATTGGTCCCTCTTGGGGGAGCTGATTAGATTTCAACACAGGAGGAGAGTAGAGATAATAAGAAGAGACATTAATATTAAAGCAGTATTTCCTAACGTGGAATATTCAAGATGATTTTAGACAGTACATGGATGAAGAATTTTATCTTATAGTTATATGAAGATAAATATAACAAAGACATCAAATACATGATTCCATAAAAGTGAATGATTACAATAATAGTATGAATTTTAGTTTTAAAAGCAGGACAACAATCACGAACATAGGAAACAAATGACAATTCTGTGGAACACTGATGATGAATGATCTCTATTTTTCTATATTAAAATGATTCCTCAAAAAAATTTTTATGTAACACAAATGACCCAGCTTTTTAACATAAAATTATAACAAATAAAGAACTATGGAAGAGGAATTTATAGATTAAAATAAATTTAAGAAATTTATAAACCAATCCCAAAGAATAGACCTCATTTGGATTCTAATTCAAACAAACTGTTAAAAAATAACAATTCTAAACACATACACATATATACTTATGAATGACAATCAGGGAAATGAGAACACTGAGTATCTAATATTGGGAAATTACTGTTAACTTTTCAGGTATGCCAGTGATGTAGTGATTATGTTTTTTAAAAAGAGGTCTTACTGTCTGAGACACATACAGAAATATTTGGGTGAAATTATATAATCACTAGAATTTGAAAAAGAATCTGGAGGTATCAATGAGTAGAGAAAAAATAAAATTGTGTTACTGTTAAACTTCAGTGATGAGTAAATTGAGTTCATTATATTATTCTACTTTTATGTAATATGAAAATTTCCACATTAAAAATTTTGTTTGTTTTAATAGGGATTTTTTGGGGTCTTTTTGAGACAAGGTCTTTCTCTGTCATTCAGGCGAGAGCGCAGTGGCATTATCATAGCTCCCTGCAACCTCAAAGTCCCGGGCTCAAGTGACCCTCTTGCCTCAGCCTCCCAAGTAATGGGACTATAGGCGCACACCACCACTTCCTGCTAATTTTCCTATTTTTTTTGTAGAGATGGGATTTTGTTCTTGCTCTTGCTCAGGCCTCCAACTTCTGGCCACAAGCAATCCTCCCACCTGGGTCTCCCAAAGTGCTTGAGATTACAAGCATGAACCATTACACCCAGCTGGTTTTAATAGGCTTTTAATTAATACCCATTATACCAAAATTTAAAATTGTGACCAGAAACGAATTGAAAACAAAATCTCTTACTTTGAAACTAAACAGGAGAGGCTAGTTTTTCTGATAAATAATGCATTTTAAATACATCCTTTCTCCTTATTCACTCTCTCACACAACCCAACTTTTAAAAAATGCTAAATTAACCATTCTGTCACTATACTGACATTCCGTCATAATAATATACTATACTTTAGAAGCAAATAAAATAAAAGTGATGCCCTATCTACTTAGATATGTTTGGAATTCCAACATCCTCAATACAAGTCAATAAATTCATCAAGGAAAAAGATAAGAAGTTAATAATTAAAAAATTACCCTTCCTTTCTCTTTACACTTTGGTTTTTACTTTGCTGTCTACTAAGATTAGACAATGTTCCATATCACAGTTACCAGACTAGTGTGAGTACAGCAAGTGATTTTAAAAGGCTAAGTCCAAAATTCATTATTAGACTCTCATTACTCAACACAGTCACTTTACTCTTCTAAGACTAAATAAAATTTAAAAATTAAAACCATGACAGCTCTCTACAGACTTGCACATAAAAATCAATTAATTGGAGATCAATACTGAACTCATAGCTATTTGTTAGTTGATATTAAAAGGTCTTATAATTAAATTACAACATAATACCCTAGACTTTTTGATTTTAAAATAAGGAGGTAAAATGCCTTAGGATAGTAACCTCACAGATAATTAAAAATAGAAGTACCCTTTACAGTGAATAAGGAATTAGAAAGAATGACATTTCAAATAAAACTCAGAATATTACTATACATCAGTACCAAATTTTTAAAAATCCAGCACAGACTAGAAATTAGGGAGAAAAGATCAAGATTTTTCAAAGCATAGGCAATCTTTAAAAGTTGGAATAAGCTGTCTTAATCAGCATTAAAATAATGCATCAACCTTATACAAAAATTAATTTCAGATGAATTCCAGAGTTTAAAAACATTGAAAACCCAGAAAAAACAAATGACAGGATATTTACTGAACATCTCAATGGAAATGACTTTCTAATCTTTGAAGAAATATTAAAAAGCATAAAGGAAAAGACTTAAACATATGAAAATGACAAAAGTTTTATGGATCCAAAAATATAGAAAGAAAAGAAATGCAGAGACTGGTAGAAATATGTGCATTAAATACTGTATAATAATGGTTTAATACCATTAAATATAAAGAGTTCACTCCCACCAGATGGCCCCAGCTTCCAGGTAAGACATCCTCCCATCATCTCTCTTGGGCCTAAGGATGGCAGTGCTTTCCTGCTGTTGCTCATTTCTAGACTGCCCTACCATATACCCTGTTTGGCTTCTCTGCTATACCAAAACCTATTTTACCAATGCTTTGTGCTAAATTTTCATGTTTAAAATATCTAGTATGGTGGGGGGGTAGACCCACATCTTAGGGATGTGATGGGCATTGTGGAGGGGAAGGGCATACCTCTAACCCTTCCTAAGGAGAGGCAAAGATATAAAATGTAACCAAAATGTCAAAAAAAACCCAAAAACATTTATCAGGTGTCAGGCAGGTGGGAGGGGGGAAGAGGGGATAGGTATATACATACATAATGAGTGCGATGCGCACCACCTGGGGGAGGGACACACTTGAAGCTCTGACTCGAGGGGGGGGGAGGCAAGGGCAATATATGTAACCTTAACATTTGTACCCCCATAATATGATGAAATAAAAAGAAAAATCTAGTGTGTTTCTATTTTCCTAATGGGATCCTGTCTCATTTAGTTCCCAAAACAAGACCTTAATGGTAGATTTCAATAGAAGAGGTTAGATAAAGTAATGCTTACTGTATCTTACTCTTAGGGGAAAAAAAAAATTGAGATGATTAAATTACTCATGATCTAGAATCACTTAACACTAATGATCCTATGTATATCCTCTGCAGTCTACATTTATCTAAAAAGTGATCATGGTGAGTCAAAGAAGTATTTAAAACATTTTTTTAAAGAATTAAAAAAAAGATGGTTGCCGATTTAGTGACCCTCTATTAAATGAGTTTTAGCTCTAGCCTCCTCTCAAGCTTTTAACTTTTCCCTTCTTGCCCTTTTTCCTAGTGAAATTTTCTCCAGCAGCAAAGAACAGTTCAAAAGTTGGTGGAAGGCAGTGGAAAATTTTGTACAGAATCTTGAAAATTAGACTTACATTGACTTTTGCCAATATATTTCTGCCAAGATTAAAAAATCAGAATCGAAGCAAAGACAAATACCACAAGATAATAACTACATCAGTGAGAATAAATAAGTTGTGTGTAAAAATATCACAAAATATAAGATAGAATATTTTATCTATATCCATAGTTTCTCTATATCTTAATATAAGACAGAATAATCTAAGAATGGTTTAGCTTCTTATCATGGTTTACTTTGAAAACAATCCAATATAAAAAGATCACCTTAAAAGGACATTTTGACTAACCAAAAACAGGAAAGAAAGAAATTGTTATTTCTAATACCTATAAGAAATAACGAGGGTTAATAAGTCAATCACTTCATGTTGATCAAATAAAAGTTACAACAATTTGTGTAGTCCTCTATGTGTTAAGTATTAATAATTTTTTAAAACCTAGCAGATCAATAAGCTACTATTTCTTCTCCTTTTTTTTCAACCATCTTAATCATTTTTAAGTGTACAATCAAGAGTGTTAAGTATATTCATATTGTTGTGCAGCCAACCTCCAGAACTACTCTTCATCTTACAAAACTGAAACAATAACCCAGCAAGCAACTCCCCATTTTCCCTGCCCCTTGCCCTGGTAACCACAAGTCTACTTTTTCCTATTGGTTTGTAATTTGTACTTTCCTTTTAAAGAAAGACAATAACTTTATTTAAGGTTAAAAAAAATTAACCCAAATGCAAATAATCATTTCTGGAGAAGACCAAATTTGACCATGAAACTCCAGAGTCCACTGTATTTGCAAAAACCTAAATTATCAAAAAACCAAACGAACACAACACCTTATTTAAAGAACCTGCTAAATCAACTTCCAAATTTTGTTGAAGAAAATAATTCTTTCACATAATCACTGAAAATTAAGTTTTAAAATTGTTACCAATTCTAACGAGGCATAACATCTGTATTACATTTGGAGTATTACCATTAAATTGAATTTAGAAAGTAGCTCTCCATTAGAATAAATCTCTCCTTTATATAGCAATCTCCTTTGATGAGAAAATTTCTAACATTTCTTGCTCCTCCTTCAGGTAATAAAAAAAAGAGGGAGGGGAGGTTTCATTGACACAAAGGTAATATAGTTGGTTATGAAACTTTTAATTGGAATGACAGATAATTGTCTAGCTATAATAAAACTTAAGTCTTAAAAGGAATAAAGGTTTAATGATGATAATAAAATAAAAAATACTTTACAAAAACTGCCCCTCCTCAAGAAAATATTTAGTCATTTTTATTTAAAATTTCAATCTAGTGACTATAACAAAAGCCAAGACAATTGATACATGGTTACCAGTTCACCATATAAATTAGATCATTCATGCCAGATATAAATAAAATGTTTTAATGAATCATCCATTGAATGAAACCTAAGTTTCCCAGGAAACATTTCTGAAAGTAAACCTTAAAAAGCTATTTCAAATGTTATTTGACAAATCCTAAATAGTCTGAAACATTCTGCAAACTAATATGCCTCTATTAATCTGCGTTAATTTCTCAGCCTCCACTTTTTCAAGCTGAAAAATAAGAGTAAACCCAAAATCTTGGAGTAAAGACAACAATAATTTTATTTCACCTAAATTTTTAAAGTGAATGTTACTATTGGAATGATGGCAATGAAAATAAATGGTCACTACTCCATAAAAGTTATTATCGCTGAATTATATATTTAATCTGCCCCACTTTTCATTCATCATCACTCTTCCTACATATAAACAATAGTACCAAGAATGCAAATATCAGTATTTACAACCTTTTAAACATCAAATATTATTAATAATTAACATTAGTTCTTCATAAAATAACATTGCAATCAGCAGACTTTTCAAACTTGAGAGAAAATATTTACTGCATACCAAAAGCAAATAAAAAACTCACTATGTTGATAAGATCCCTTTCCTTCCTTTCCTTCCTCCTTTCCTTTCCTTTCCTCCTTTCCTTTCCTCCTTTCCCCTTTCCTTTCCCCTTTCCTTTCCTTTCCTTTCCTTTTTTTTGAGACAGGGTCTCACTCTGTTGCCCAGGCTAGAATACAATGGCATGATCATAGCTCACTGCAACCTCAAACTCCTGAGCTCAAGTATTCCTCCTGCCTCAGCTTCCTGAGTAGCCAATTTTTTTTATTTTTTAGAAGCGGTGGTCTCACTACATTGCCCAGGCTGGTCTCGAACTTCTGGCCTGAAGTGACCCTCCCGCCTCGTCCTCCCAGAGTGCTAGGATTATAGGCATGAGCCACTGCCCCCCCGGCCAACAAGATCTTATTTTAATCTAAGAAAAAAGTGTTTCCATCCCACCAACCACCAACTAATTATACTGCAGGATTTTAATCCATCTAATCTTGGGAAATAACTATCTTCAACTCTAAAATTAACTCTTACCACTCTGCCCCTCATTCTGTCTACTCCAGCCACTCCAGCTTTGCCGTTCCATGCCAAGCAAATGCTCTCACGTCAAGGTCTTTATCCTTTGTCCTGAACGCTCTTTCGGACTTCATCCATGTCTCTGCACAAACGTCACTTTGGCTGTGAGGCCTTACTTGCTCACCTTCTACAAGTGAGTAACACCCCCTTCAACTGCCACTCTGTTTTCCTACACTTTTTGTTTTGCCCCATACCATTTTCTCACCATTTTTATTTCTTTATTGTCTCTTTTTCAACTCCCTAAAATGTAGGTCTGAGAGGGAACACAGACTTTGTTTTATTCACCACTGCTTCTCCAGTGCCTAGGCCAATAAATATCTGTGGAATGAGTAAATAAATCGATGAACGAGCAACAATGATTTACATTTATTTGTATGGCTGAGTTCGGTCTTGCTGAATTTTATATTTCATAGAATTCATCAAGCTTGTAACTAGCGTGACCACATACGAATCGCCTAACTTTCTCTATGAATGGCTGCATTTGGGTCAGGCACCCATCCAGCTGGCTGTGACCGGGGAAATAGGATGGCAATGTAAGAAGCATGGAGACCTCCACACAAAGGCTGTTGATGTTGTAAAAACTCTGAAAGAGACAGTACAATGGCAGGCATATTGCTGAGTTTGCCTAGTCTACATTCCACTTATATATTCTCTCTTATTATCAAATTTATCCTTCACTGGAGAAGAAAATTATTTCCTAGAGCAGCTACTTCTCGCCAGCAATATAGTACATCATGCTACTTCAAAAGAATTTAAAAAAAACAACAAAAGTATGGTGAATGGCAATCACTGTGGAAAGAATGTCTAATTGGAGGTAGTACTAGTGCCAACCCTCCTTTCAAATCTCTTTGAGAGTTTATGCCAGACCATAACAGATTGAGAAGGAAATGGACCACTCATTCAACAAATATTTATTATACACTGACTATAAAGAAGATACTTCATGAAGTAATTCAATTTAAACCGCAGGATGTGTGTTTGTGTGTGTGTGTGTGTTGTGTACGTGCACGCACGCTGTAAAGGGTGCTTCTAAAAAATTATACATAAAAACCTTCAAAAAAGAAAACCAGAATTGAATTTTAAAGATGATATTATCTAAGAAGTGAGGGATCCAGAAATATTATTTTAATAATAGTTTCAAAACTGTTTCAACTACATATTACTAGTAAATATTTAACATAAGGTAAATATTTACCTATGGTAAGGTAACATTTATTGTTATTATTAAGTAACCTTAACTGCCTACCTACTGTGTGTCAGGCACTGTTCTAAGAACTTTACATGTATTCATTTATTTCTCTCAACAATTCTATGATATAAATACAATAATATTTTTTACCCCCATTTGGCAGGTAAAGAACCTGGGAACGGTTCGATAATTTGCCCAAATCTATACAGCTGGTCAATTACAGAGCCAGGTTTCACACACAGGCATTCTGCTCCAGAGCTAGCTCTTGTAATAACTACACTCAACAATATGTAGAATATGATCCACTAAAAATATAATCCAAAGTGGTAAACTGTAAGAAAATATAAATCATAAGAGATCATTGTGAAAAGAAAATCAATAAAAATACAATGCTAATACATTAGCTTTGATAAGAACATATTCAGATTTTTGACCATTCATCACTATATAATCACAGTTACCTGAAGTTTTCTTTTTTGTTTAGGCTAGAAATTAATTACTATTTGATTACTTTAAATCTTAAGATAAAATCATTAAGAAACTATTACATCTAAAGTAGTTTTTTATACATAGTGCATTATTTTATCAGACTTAATACAGATAAGTCATAAGTTGGTTATAAAGTATTATTTTACAAATATACCCCAAAACTCACAGAAAAACTTATATCCCTGAATTTATAAAAAGCTTATCTTGAATATGAAATATGAAGTTACATCATTTACTTCATAATGGAGGCATTTTGATTTACTACTACAGTTGTATGATACTGATGATACTTTTGTCCATTATAATGTGTTTAAGGCATGAAAATCTGAATTTACTAAACAGTCAACTATCGATCAGCCTTCTCTTATTAGAAGTTAACCCTAATTAAGTGACCTCTCTGAAAGTTCAGGAATACAAAATTTATTAAACCTTATAAACACCCTTCACTGGAAATAATAAAAGGATCATAAAATGTAATTCTTGGCTTTGGGTGCACTAACCAACCAATAATCACTAAAACATTCATTCTTTGCAAAAGTAGACATATTTTTTTCAGCTCAACAGATCTAACCTAGAATAAAACATCCTAACATTTACTTTGTCTCTGTGGCAGACTCTAACAAATGTGCTACCAGAATAATTTGTAAACAACTCCTGAATGTGTATGCAACATTTCTTTATTAAAGTAGAAAAGGTCATAACATCACAAGGAAATGAAAACAGAAGCCATCTGGGAGACAAGCTGCTTCTTACAATAATAATAACAAAATTTAAAAGAACACAAAACAGAAAAAAATGTAATCGGTGTGCAAAATGCAATGAAAAAATAATTACATATGAGTTATAACTATAAATAACTTTTCAAAACAAATATATATTAAAATGAGTGTCTTACTTCCAAACTGGAAACTCAAAATTTTAAAAAAATTCTTCCCCTAGAATTTCTATCAAAAGCAATTTACAAAACACACCAGCCTGTAGATATGGTAAAAATCACAATACTATTTAATAGTAACCCACTCTTTCTAGCTCAGCTCTAATCCAGAGGAATCAGAATCCATCTCAAGTTTCCAGAAGCTGTCCTACCACTGCCCCCAGTGTTATCCTCCTCAATTCCATGAACCTCTTTGTCTCTCACTTTGGCACTAGACACACTTCTCCCTGATCTCACTCTGCCTTCCTCCTTGCTCACTGCACTCCTGCCTCTCTAGCCTCCTTCCTATTAATGTTTCTTGAACACATTAAGCTCTTTCCTGTCTCAAGGCCATTTCACTCGCTGCTCTGTGTATCTACAGCGCAGTTCCCCTGGCCCTTCCCGTGACTGGTTCTCATTCTTAAGTCAATGCTGTCTCCTCACTTACAGGGCCTGTCTCGACTACCCAAACTAAAATAAATCAATCTGCTATCCTTAGACTCCCACCCTCTTCCCCCAAGCACATGGCCTTATTAAAGTACATTGCAAATTTATTTACTTACTAAATGTATTGATCTCTTACCACCTGAATCATTCAAGAGGAGGGAAACACCAGAAAACTATACCCAGAGGATATACCCTGCTGTACCAAGAATTTACCCATCGCTACCAAAAGATAATAAATAAAATCTCCAAAGGCTAAACCTGAATACACTTCAATTATCTCTTTCTCAAATAGCTTCCCATGAGGATCCTGGATTTGTCATGCAAATACATGTGCATGTTCTCTCTCTCTCCCTCTCTCTCTCTCTCACACACACACACACACACACGCACACACGCACACACACGCATGCCCCTCTTAGGCTCTCCTAATCGCTATATATACCCAGACCAGCCTGAGTTTGCAAATGAACAAAGCATAGGCTAAATTTAGTTTTCTTTCTCTTTTTAAACAAAAGACATAGATATTGTAAAAAATTTGCATAAAAAGCAGTGAAAATTCCATCAAGCCCATTGCTCAGAGCAGCTTCTAAACCCCTCAGTGGCCAGTCTCACAAAAATCAGTTTCCTTACTTAAGAACTATACTTCTGCACTGGTCTTAACATCTCTGAGGCTAGATTCAGTTCTAACATTTAAAACCTGAACTCCTTCTGAAGGCAAATAATTGCTACAGGGTGTGAAGATGGGGCAACTGTCATGAGAGAAGCATTTGAAGAAATGGCTCCCTACAGAATATTCACAAGACTCAAAGGCAAATATAATTCATTCACCTATTTAAAAGGCTGTAATGTGGAAACATGCATGTTCATTTTGCATGACACTAAAGAAGAGAACCATCGTCGGGTCAAATATACAAAAAACAAATTCTGGCTGACACACAGAAAGACTCTGTACCTTGGGAGTAAGACGCTATTTATTACAAAATATAACCTCTGGGGCATTTCCTAGAAATTTAAAGCCTGATTAGGATTGAAAACAAAGAAAACCAAAATGCTTCATCAGTTAGTTCTATCAATCAAGTACATTAACAAACCTAGAAGAAATTTGATTGCAACTGCAACCCAGCTCCCCATCTGTCCTCTGTTACCATTGTGATTATTAGTCAATAGTTATTGAACTCGTACTGGGAATTCTAATATAATCTTGAGTAAATAAGACTCAGGTTTTCTATCTGGTAAGAGAGGCTCACGATTTAACAAAGTATATGACCAATTTATACGTACTTAAACTGTACTACTGTGAAATCTAATATGAAGACCAAAAATTTGAACTGATCTCTGGTCTTAAAAAGGTAACTTGTTCTTTTTAACTTTAATATAGCCACTTTAGCTTAATCATGAGGTGTAAAACAAAACCCAGTAAGTATAAAAAAAGATTTTCCATAAATCTTTGGTAAATCTAATATTTGATATTAAATTTTATTAAAATATTATAAGTAGCATGCCAACTTCAAATTCTTCCAAATCTTTTGTCACAAAGGTGCTTCCTAAACATAACTAAGGCCTGATGTGACATAGTATCAAAACTGCCAGCCGGGCATGGTGGCTCACGCCTGTAATCCTAGTACTCTGGGAGGCCAAGGCGGGAGGACTGCTTGAGCTCAGAAGTTCAAGACCAGCCTGAGCAAGAGCGAGACCCTGTCTCTACTATAAATAGAAAGAAAATTAGGCAAACAACTAAAAGTAGAAAAAATTAGCTGGGCACGGTGACGCATGCCTGTAGTCCCAGCTACTTGGGAGGATGAGGCAGAAGGATCTTTTGAGCATAAGAGTTTGAGGTTGCTGTGAGCTAGGCTGACGCCACAGCACTCTAAGCCCGGGCAACAAAGTGAGACTCTGTTTCAAAAAAAAAAAAAAAAAAAAAAAACTGCCGAGCCAGGTGCACTGGCTCACGTCCGTAATCCCAGCACTTTGGGAGGCCAACCTCAGGAGTTCCAGGCTGCAGTGAGCTATGATCAGGCCACTGCCCTCTACCCTGGGTTACAGAAAGAGAACCTGTCTCTTAAAAACAAAATAACAAATAAACAAAAAACTGCCATTCATTTCCAAAAAATAGTTGACCTATGGTGACTGAACTCTGAAAGCCAAGAAGAGACTGGTGGTTGGAGAAAAGCAGACTGGTCAAGATTATTCGGTCAACAGCAGTTCAGATGCCAAGTAATTTAGCCTTAACTGTTCTGCTGAAATGGTCTAAACAGCAAAAGCTCTACAATAAAAATAATTTTTTTGTACTAAAGCAAAGCTACATATGGTTCCCAAACATAAGTATATAAAATGGAACCCAATTCATGCATGAGAAACACCTAGAAAGCATGTTTAAAAAAATATGGAATCTATTGAATCCCTAAACACTCTAAATTCACAGTTTGGGGCAAAGTTCTAAAAATCTACACTTTTTAAATCTCATTGATGATTTTGATGAGTATTCAGTTTGGAAGTCAGTCATCTTTTTTCCTAATAATCTCAGTCATTCCCATATATACAAGTCTTTGATTCTATAGTATCTATTCTCTGGTTAAGAAACACACACACGTACACACCAAAAACTTGGCTATCTCTAGTGAAAGTATAACGGTTATTAAAAGCATTATTACTACTCAGTTTTTTTGGTTTCAAATCATGAGCCTAACCAATTACTAGCTGTGTAACTTTAGGCCTGTTATATAACTTCTCTGGCCCTCTATAAATCAGAGATGAGGATTAAATAATTGAATATGTACAAAAAAACATCTAAAACAGGACCTAGACAATAACAAGGACTCAATAAATGTTAGCATATTTTCCTTATTATTATTATTTAATACAGGAAAGAAAAGTGATCCAAGTGAGCTGGAATAGTCAAACATTTCAAAGAGAAACTGATAGATGAATGTGCCTTGAAGGATGGGTAGGGCTTTAGGAATGATAAGAAGAAACAAAAGTAGTGTGCACAAAGAATAAAGAGATCAAGGACCTTAGGGTTCAAAATTGGCATTTTTGAATCATAAACTCAGTTGCACTAAATAGGCTCATTTATATGCAGCCTGAATGCCAAGTGGGGAGTTAAGCAATAATTCAACAGATAAGGGAAAACCCTTATACTTCTTAAATAGGGAAGTAATGTATTTAACATAAGTTTCTAAAAGTATTGCCTTGCCAGCCTGAGGATGAGGAAGCAGCCTAAGAAGGGATAAGCCATGCACAAATTCTGGAAACACCCTAGTCTGCTAAATATCAAAGTATCACTTGGAGAACTAGAATCTCCCAGAATGAACAGAGGTACATATAAGCAAAACAGAAATGCCTAGTATAAAAAAGTCAAAAGAATCATTTGAAGGATATTTACAAGTTTGTAGCATAAAGATACTTCAAGGGAATGGCCAAAATCACGAAAATGACATGTGTAACAATGACTGTATTTATACATATACTTCTTTCTCCAGAACATCTCTAATGGGTCACAGCTAAGGGACATTTGCCCTCCAGTCCCTTTTTTCAAGAAGAAAAATACTTTCACAACATATTTACAGTCTCATCTATCTGGCATTATATAATCTTTCTAAATTCCTTAATTTTATCACCTCTAAAAGTTAATATCTTAATATCTGAGAAATCACTTGAAAAATTCTGGGCTACTAATCAGATCTCCAGCAGAACTAAACCACAACACAGAAATAAAACCCTGATCCAATCAACGATAAATGGCATAACTACTTCCTCTTTTGTTAAATTAAAGTTTATCCAGGACAATTATCATGAAGTACAGTAGCCATTGTTAAATCAATTTTTGCACCTTGGGAAAAAAATGTTTAACAACTCACAGAATTCAAATAACAAATGGTGCAAATTCTTATCTAGTCCAAAACTGTTCATCACATTTAAAATTTACAGCAACACACTAAAGGGAAATTCTTCCTTCCCCATCTTTACAGTGGAAAATATAAACATCCCTGCCTAGCTTCCTTACTCTTTTCATCACCATGGTTACCAACACACATACTCTGCTCCTTACTCCAGGCTAAAATGAAAAAATACATTGTGCCACACACATCAGCATGCCTTCTCAATGCCTCACTCACTATGCTATGGAACACTCTACAAACTTATGTGACTTCAGTAAAGGAACAATCAACAGAGGGAAGAGACAACCAACAGAATGGGAGAAAATGTCTGCAAACTATCCATCTGACAAGTATTAATAACTAGAACATATAAAGAGCTCCAACAACTCAATAGGAAAAAATTAAATAATCCAACTAAAAAATCGGCAAAGGATGTGAACAGACATTTCTCAAGAGACATACAATGGCCAGCAAGTATATGAAACAATGCTCAACATCATTAGTCATCAGAGAAATGCAAATCAAAACTACAATAAGATATTACCTCACCCCAGTCAAAACAGCTTTTATCAAAAGACAAACAATAACGAATGCTAGTGATGATGCAGAGAAAGGGGAACCCTCATACACTGTTGGTGGGAATGCAAATTAGCATAACCGCTATGGAGAACAGTATGGAGGTTTGTCAAAAAACTCAAAATAGAACTATGGTACGACCCACCAATCCCAATGCTAGGTATACATCCAAAGGAAGAAATCAGTATAATAAAAAAATATCTGCACTCCCATGTTTACTGCAGCACTATTCACAATAGCCAAGATTTGGAAAAACATAAGTGTCCATAGACAGATGAATGGATAAAGAAATTGTGGTCCATACATGATGGAATATTATATAGCCACAAAAAAAGAATGAAATCCTGCCATTTGCAACAACACAGATGGAATTGGAGATCATTAAGTGAAGTAAGCCAAGCACAGAAAGACAAATCTCACATGTTTTCACTCATATGTGGGAGGTAAATATTAAAAACCATTGATCTCATGGAGACAGAGAGTAGAATGATGGTTACCAGGGGCTGGGAAGGGTATCGGAGAGATGAGGATAAAGCGGTGATGGTTAATGGGTGCAAAAATATAGTCAGATAGAATGAACAATATTTGATAACATAACAAAATGACTATAATGAACAATAAGTTAGGGTACACTTTAAAATACGAAAAGAGTGGAACTGGAATATTCCTAACACAAAGAAATACCTGAGGTGACAGATATCCCAATTACCCTGATTTGATTTTTTCTTTTTCTTTTTTTTTTTTTTTT
>VBSM01000142.1:6359734-6374317 GCA_008086735.1 Cheirogaleus medius
TTTTTTTTTTTTTTTTTTGAGACAGGGTCTCATTCTGCCACCTAGGCTAGAGTGCAATGGCATCACCATAGCTCACTGCAACCTTAAACTCCTGTGCTCAAGTGATTCTTCTGTCTCAGCCTCCCAAGTAGCTGGGGCTACAGGTGTGTGCCACCACACCCAGCTAATTTTTCATTTTTGGTAGAGATGAGGTCTTGCTCTTGCTCTTGCTCAGGTTGGTCTCAAACTCCAGGCCTCAAGCAATGCTCCCACCTCAGCCTCCCAAAATGCTAGGATTATAGGAGTGAACCACCACACCAGGCCCATTCTATTCAATTTTGATCAACTGGTTTTAATGACAGCTTTTGGAGTTGAAAGGGACCATTAAAATCCCACAGGACAAACTCCTAAAGTGACATAGGAAGAAACTAAGGTTCAAGAATTCCCCAAATTAAAGACAGTTCAAAATTTTACAGTCTGCCCCCTAGTTAATTAAATGCTTTTCCATTTTATTATTGATAATTTGGAGGAAAATGGAAAAATAAGCTAAATTGTAATTAATTACCCTTGCCAAATGTCCTCTTCTCATCCTTTATTATAGATAACTACATTTGCTGAGATTAAATCCCACAAGCAATCATAATAAGTAGAGTACAGGGTCAACAGAGAATTCAACAACTCAGCCCTCAGGTTTCCAGGACCAACCGCTGAATGAACATCTGTAATAAAAGCTGTAAAGTTTGCTTACACTAGAGATTGTCAGAGGCATGTTGAAATCCTTGCCACCTTGCAGCCGGAAACCCCAAGGAGCTGGGCCAACCAAGGACACACTGTAGTTGCTCATGATTCTAATGGCTCGAAGTCCAACGCCAGAAGATGAAAGACACTGTCAAAAAAAATGAGATGGTTCAAAAAATGTTTATTTGAAACCCTAGTACATATTTAAATGCATTTAATATAAAGCCAATTAAATCATGTTTAGTATTTTGTTTTGCAGGAGGCGAAAGGATGCAGAGGATAAGTGTATACCAAGTTATTTATTAATTTCAGTCTAAGAAAGGGTATCTATGAACTAATACACAATTTTTACACTCATGCCAATTTCCACAGTCTAAAGATTCCATATCAAAATATATTTCTGCCTGTCAGGCACAATGTCAGCAGTCTCTGAGGCCTTCTCCCTGGGGAGCAATCCAGAAGCAGCCAGCAACACTTAAAAATATATACATTTAAAAAAAAAAAAAAGAAAGAATATATTTCTAGAGAGACATTTGATGAGTTCTACAACTTGCTACAATCCAATTTTATGGCTTCATGCATTCAAACTATAACCAAAGTAATTTACAATGCTTTATTAATGTATATAAGAAAAAGATTTTACTGCAAGTTGAATTCAAAATGATTTTCCCCTTCCCCTCACCTCACATATTCTTCTGTTTGTAGTTGGCAAGAGTCTTTCAATTTCACTTACTTAAATTGTAAGTTACTCTAACATATGAAAAGGCCTGTGAATGAGTAGGCTCCCATTCATGCTTTCCAAATGTTAAATTCTTTAACATGATAATTTTGTTTTGTTTGTTTTGTCTTGTTTTTTCAGATGGGGATCTCCTTATGTTGCCCAGGCTGGTCTCTACTCCTGGGCTCAGGAGTTCCTCCCACCTCAGCCTCCCAAGTAGCTAGGATTACAGGCAAACACCACTGCGCCCAGCAATAAGTTATTTTTTAATGCTCAAAACTGTTCTTTCCAATCATGAACTACAACTCATATTTCCTCTTATAAGGACATATTGTTTCCCACAGTTAAAGTAATATCTTCCTGTCCTTCAGATAGGCAATGATAGGCAATACTCTAGCACAGTGATATTTCAGTCAGAGCCTGCTTTTTGTTTTATACACAAATTTCATCAGGCAAAGGAGAGCGTAGGCATTTATCACCCACTGAATAAGATTATGACTAAATGTGGTAGAAGTACAAGGTTAACCTTCATGCATGAAATTGAATTGGTGCTTTAGAAAAGAACCAGCACATCAGTGCTTTCTTTTTTCTGTCTTATTGTAAGTGCGCTCACAATCATTCTCATGGTAGTAGTTTTATATAATTTTTTTTAAAAGCACAAAAAAAAGTCTAACCTGGAGTTTACTACTGGTTGTTATAGTGGCAGGAGAGATGGGAAGGAATGAAGTTTTTGTTTTGCTTTTTTTTGTGTAATACTAAGAAACAGAATGGTTCCCTCTTTAACACATTAACTGCCATGTGAGTTGTATTTAACTCACGATGGGTTTGAGCCTGAACCTCATGAAACTTATGGAGCTCACGTTTCTTCACCTTGGGAGCTGCAAGAACTATATTTTTCAAGTTGCATATAACTCACCCACAGAAAACAATAAAAAAATTTTCATTAAATTAGAAAGGATGGGTTTTTTTCGGCATTTTTATTCTATTTTCGTGATAAAACACCGTGGCCCCAAGGAAAAAAAAATTTTTCTAGTGTGGCAGTCAATGTGTTAAAAAAAAAAATTAAAAACGTTAACAGAAAATTTTGAAAACATACTTCCTTGGAAAATCTGAGCCGTGCAACAAAATTACCACCTTATATTACCTGTCTTTAAATACTTTTTTATTAACTCATTCAAAATTTCTATCCCATCGCACCAAATTCATAGTGGCAGATGTAGCTATTCAAACCACTGGGTATATTTAAAGCAAATAGATTCCTTCTTCTCAGAAAGAGAAAATGAGGTAAAAGTTTCAAATAAGCCTGGTTCTTTAAAAAAAATTAAATCAGGGAAAATATGCACTGCATCTACCTGGAAACCAAACGAGCTTTTCCACGAGCATGGTAGTACATTGAACCACCAGGCAGTAACATATTACTTCATATTGAAATAAGAGGCACAGGGCACTAAAAGAGACCCAAAGGCCACACCAAAAGTCAAACTGTCGCATATAAGTGAAAAACAGAGGAGAGCTAATAAGGATCCACACATCCAAGCAATTTCATTGCTTTCCTGCTACAAAAAGAAAAGATGTTCATAAAACTAGTAGAAAAAAACTGTCTTGAATTAGCACACAGTACAAATCAGAAATGTGTGAAGCCAACTGATATTTCACAGGAAACCTGCCCTCTTTCTTTAATCTTTAACTTGTGGCAGGGGAAGATTATGAAAGTTAGGCTCAACTTCCTTTGGCCCTATTCTTTCCTATAAGAAAATGTATTTCATGTATATATCAACCCATGTACAAGCAACTTCCTCTTTACTTGAGAACTCCATTCCTGACCTCTTCCACTTGTGATTGAAATTTCTAGCACGGGCAAGGTCAAAACCAGTGTCATTTCATTTCTAGTTAGTGTCATTTCATTTCTAGATTCTCCTTCTGCTAGCTTCACTTGGAATTCATTCGCCCTAAAACATTCTGTGCCCTAAGCAATGGCAATATTTTTATTGGCCTTTTCCAGGTCTCCTCCATCTGGTTATTAGTGCCCCTTCCTAAAATACCAGGCAGGCAGGAAACAGCAGCCCACTCTGCTTTCAAACACGTAGAAAATGTTGGAATCTCTGCAGAGTCACTGACTGTCTTTTGGGGAGAAGTCTAAACAATGTCTTTGCTCTAGAACTAGGGAAGGAAGCTTGGTGTTTCCCACACTTGAAACCCAGATTCTCTGGTGGGTGGGTGGGAGGGAGGTGGGAGGGCAGAAGAACTCGAGATGAACACTACACAGAGTGACAAGAAGGACCTGAAGTTTCAGAGAAATATCCTGAGATTCCCTTTTTCCTCCCCGATGGAGAGATAATGCAGGAAGAGCTGAAGAATTGAAGCCACGGGCGCCGGATGAAAGCAGCCGACGAGACAGCTTTCCAGGCGAGGCTCAAGCCTAGCCCAGTTCGCCAAATAAGGCTCCCGCGCGGGCCGCTTCCGTGGCAGGCGGGGTCAGACGTCCTCCCGGCCGGGAAGGCGGACTCGGGTCGGGGCAGGATCTGGGATCACACCCCAGACCTGCCCGGCCCGGCGCCGCCGCGAAGTTTCTTTCCAAGCTCTGCCCTTGTCCAGCGCGCCCTTCCTTTCTCCACTCCCTACCGTCTAACGCGCCGTCTTACCGAAGCACGCAAGTGTTGGTAACTCTGGTGCTCGTGACAGATCTGTTTTCTCAACGAGCCTTATTTCTGGACGCAGGTTTGCTCAGTGACACAGCTGCAAGTATTTGGAGGCACATAATCGCTTCTCAGTAGTCTGAGAGCAAAGGAAAGAAAACAAAACCACACGCCTTTTCCGTGCAGTCCCGCTTCCTCGCCTCGCCGCCCGGAGGTTCTGGCACCACCCGGTGTACCCGACGCCACCTGGGGGCCCGGCGACGCCGGCAGCCGGGCGGGTCGCAGCGGCGGCGCCCGGGAGCCCGTCCGCGCCCGCCCTCGCCGCCCCTGTCGCCTCCGGTGCGCCTGTCGCGGCCGGCCCGGGCTGCGGGGACCCCCAGGGCTCGCCGCGTGGCCCCGCGCCGCCCTCCCCGCGCGCTCCTCGCTCCCCGCGGCTCCCACCCCGCCGCGCGGCTGCGCCCGGGAAGCACCTGAGGAGCCGTCCCAGCGCGAGGAGCGTCCCCTCCGCTTCCCCGGCCGCGCTGCCGTCCTGCGCACGGCGCCCGCCGTCCGCCCGCCGATGGGAGACGCGCCTCCCGGGCCGGCGGCCACTCACCTCGGGTCCGGCGCGGCGCAGCCTCCGCCTCAGACGAGCGCTGACAAGTGACTCGCGGGGCGTGCGCCGTCCGCGCGGCCCCCGGGAACTTCCGCCTCTCGCCCTCCCGGCCACGCCCCGGCCACGCCCCCGGACCGGGCCACGCCCCCGCGCTGGCCACGCCCCCCGGCCGCGCAGGGGCCGGGAAGGCCGCAGAGGGGCGCCGCGCAGGGCTGGTCCCCGCGGCTGAAGCTGTGGGAAAACAGTCGCGCCACCGAGCTTCGGTGCGAGTCGTCTTAGTTAGGGGTTTCGAGCGGCACATGGCAAAGGTCTAACCCTGCGCGTGTCTGTTCTGTAGCGGGTGCATTTCTCTCTCCATCAACGGGAGTCGGCGCGCAGTTGCTCAGGCTAAAAATAGCAGGGGGCTTCGGATAAATCCCAGTCCGTGCGAGTTCGGCGGCTACTGCCTGCCCGGGGTTTTGAAAGAGCCTTATGTGCTCTGAGAAGTGCGGCCCCTGAAGTTTGCTGGTCAGGAAGGTGGAAATCTGTCACCCTAATATGTAGAAGTTAACCCTGTCATCGCACCAGAAGACGGTGACAGAGGACAGCGGCCAACAGCGCTGCAGCCACTATGTCCTCAAGCTTGTTTGTGTGCATCCTAATCAGCAGCCCACTCTCCTGCGTCTCTAAAGTCGCTCCATTTAGCTGGAGGGATTTATTCATCAGCAAACGGGAATAATGTGCAGTGAACGTGGGGAAAGGAATTCGTGGACTCTTTGACATTGCAAATCGGGTTTTGAAATGTGAAAGGCACAGTTCTTATCCAAGAGTGTATAAAGCAAGGGTGAACTTCGTGAGGTCCATGAACCCCCGAATAACATTTCTATTAAACACGATGTTGTTTTGGTAGGACTACTTTTTTCACTTTACTGTGTTGAAAATTTAGTGCCCAAATTGAGATATGTTGGAAGTGTCAACGGCACACTGGATTTTGAAGACTTAGTATGAAAAAAAAAATGTATACTATCTCAATAATGTTCATCGATTACATGCTGAAATTATGATAGTTTTATTTGGTTAAATAAAATACAAGATTAAAATGAATTTCGCCT
The DNA here is from genome assembly GCA_008086735.1 of Cheirogaleus medius. Classification (NCBI taxonomy): domain Eukaryota; kingdom Metazoa; phylum Chordata; class Mammalia; order Primates; family Cheirogaleidae; genus Cheirogaleus; species Cheirogaleus medius. Next base: position 6,365,492 of record VBSM01000142.1, read on the forward strand.
GTTTTTTTTTTTAACATGGATACTAGAGAATTTAAACATACATAGGTGTCTCAAAGTATATCTTCATTGTACGGTGCTGGTTCATAGCTTTAATCACATTTTCCAGAGGATTATTTTGGAGGAAAGGGTTTCCTAGTATGAGAACTGGTTTCCAGAGTGCTTTAATATATGCTATCATGTTTGACATCTCACTCAAAAAAATAAAATAAATAAATACCAATAGCTACCATTTATAAACACCTACCATGAGCTAGGTGGTGTGGTAATCCTTATAGGAACTTTATAAGACGAATGTCATCCCCATTTACAGATAGGAAAGTTGGTTACAAGAGATCACAGCTTGTGACAGTTCCACAGGGCCATGGCTAGAGTTACACCATATAAGTCCCATCTCTGCACCTCCTCATCTGTTTGCTGTTGATACAGTTGCATTGAGCCTGGATCAACAAAGATTTGTTAAAGATATCAAAAACCCAGGTCTTCTATGGAGGTATCACTAGAGGACAAGCATCTTGAGGTGATGAGGAAGAGTCGCATGAGCACGTTGCTTATTTATGCAAATTCAATTTTAGCCCACAGTTGCTAGTCTGCCTCTGAACCTCCTCCTACTGCAATTTAAAGCCTGGAATATAGAATAAATGAACCAAATTAAGTTATCTTGTGTAGATCAATATTTATCCAAGTGTCCTCCAAAGGCCCAATTGCATCTAAATGACATGGGCAGCTTGTAGGGCTGCTCCCGGAATCTGCCTTTTTAGCAAACATTCCCTCCCCTGCCTCTGGGTAATTATTAAATTGTAGTGCTTAAAAACTACTTCCCTAGAAATAGCCCTGTAACCCCAGTTTGCTGTGTACTATGCTTAGATGAAAACCATGCATCCCATATAGCAACACTTTTCTTTATCTTAAAGGAAATGATCATTATAAATAACCTTGTGATATTATCATGAGGAATCATGACAGTATAGTTATAAAGCGCTACAAAACATGCTGGGCACCAAGTAGGTGTTATACAAATGATAGCCATATCCAACTTCCCTAACCAATTGATTACGTATCATAAAAGACAAGTAGAGAACTTTAACATTCATTATGCATATACTACGTTCTTGGTGCTTTAGGTACATTATTTCACTTAATTCTTACAATCATATAAAGTAGGAAGAAGCAAACACTTAGAGATTAAGAAATTTAACCAAAGGCACACAACTAATCAGTGATAGTAGTAGAACGAAAGGTCTGACTCCAAAAATCACGTTCTTTTCGTGACAACACACTGCCTCTCAGCAAATTCAAGAGGCCATCCAGCTTAAAGATCAGAGAAAGAAGATGCAAAGCTATGTAAATTAACACTGTTGAGGGCCATAGAGGTGCTAGCTGCAGCAAATAAAGAATAAAATAAATGCGGAGTTATTTGTATAAGAGGGAAGATGAAACTCCAGAACCAGAAGGGCATTTTATAATGAACTGCCACGGAGCCACTCTGACTCTCCTTCTCCATCTCCCTCATAACTGACATTTATGAAATGGTTGGCCATGGTTTGAAGGACAGTCTGTGACTACAGACGAGCAGAACAAGAAGAAACTGATCCATGGGGAAATCAAACCAGTGTCCTTGGCCTCATTAACTTTACAGGGCTAAGCAATGAGGCACTGACTACAAAGGTATTAAAAGCTTCATTTTATCATAACCAGAGAAAAAGCTAGAGTAGAAAAAAAAAGGAGATCAAAAGATTAGCTGATTTAGCAGGAAGAGTTTTAAAGAATATTCCATCCAAGCACAGTATTTGCCTAAGTGTATAAATGTTTGCTCTAACATTTTATTATCGAATGTATGAGTCAGAACCTCTTGCAGCACTTCCAAAATAAGAGAAACATTTAATTACAAGATGGCATAGCTCTGAGGAGCTTTTACAGTTGCACCCAATAAACTATAAAGTGCCAGTCTTTAAAAAGTTCCTGTATTACTTTAAGTCAGTTTATCTTTTAAGTCCTAATACTGAAAGGTAAATAAACCACTCACAGTTATGAATAGTTAATGTTTAAAATTTAGAATGCAGAGGAAGGATTAGCAGTTCTAATACCTAAAGAAACATTTGGCAATCTAAGGAGAAAAGATAGAAGGCACAGTGTCATTCTAAAGCTTACTAAGGAGTCCTGGAAGAAGGACAGAACTAAAGCAGACATGGAGAGAGAAGAAAGGAAGAATATGGATGAGAAAGACTACAAGTGATCCATGTAGCCTAGGCAACTGAGTCAATGTGTAATTGAGGAAGAAGGCAAAGTGTAAACTAGCTTCAGGGATTCAGGTCTGAGTTTTGGAGGTGTTCTTAATAACTGATATTGAAGGGAGAGGAGCAAGTGTTGAAGGAACTGGCAGTTTCTAGTAAGAAAAAAAAAATCCAGTTGGTAAGTAGGGGTATGAATAAGAAGTATAGATGAGAAGGGCACTGAAAAAAGTATTGGGGAGCTCCATCCAAGTTTGGTATTTCAGAAGGGGAGGAATATTCCTCATGATAAGATCAAGGTCTAGCCAGTCCGATGTTTTACTCAGATTGAGTCAATTCATTGAGGTGTCTGGTAGCTGGTTAAGAGAATAGAGAATGTGTGAGAGTAATTTGGGAGATAAAATAGAAATAAAAAAAAATGAGTCAATAATTGAAAAGGTTTGGTATGTGAAGATGTGACAGTAGTCCCCACTTATCTGCGGGAGACACCAAGGGGGATACCAAGAGCCCCCTGGGTGCCTGAAACCAGAATAGTACTGAACCATATGTACTATGCACAAATTTCTTTTCCTGCTTCACGATTTCATGGATAGAAGATTCATTCTTACCATAGATCTTAGCAACCTCAGCATATGATTTTTTTCCTTTCCTTATTAAGTGGAGGACTTTCACCTTTTCCTTTGAAGGAAGAAATTTACAGCCTCTCGTTAGCGTATCTGAACTCCTAGCATCACTCCTCTTGCCCTTTGGGGCCACTGTGGAGTAAAAGAAGGGTCACTTGCATATAAGCACTTGATATTGCCACAGTCAATCTGTTGACTGAGATGGCTACTAAGTGACCAACAGTGAGTAGCTGAGACCACACAGATAGGCTGGGCAAAGGGATGATTCACATCCTGGGTGGGAAGGAATAGGACAGCGTGAAATGTCATCACCCTACTCAGAACAGCATGCAATTTAAAATTTATGAATTGTTCATTTCTGGAATTTTCCACTAAAATTTTTGCCAAGAAATTAACCTTCTCAACCTGGGAGGTGGGGCAGACCATGGTTAGAACCCTCATGCATTTTCCCAGTTTCCAAGTTTGCCTTGATGTAAAAAGTTGAGGAGCACTGGACTAGGAAACCAAAAAGAGATAAGTAAAAAGATTGTTAGCTTTGCATGTACTCATCGTCATGTCTTGCACATTTCTACTAATGAGTTAAGGCAAATGTGAAAAAAGAACACTTAAAATGCTCACTGTGAGAGTGCTTACTTATAGAAAGATCTTACTTATAAAAGGTGGTAAGTCATTTTTGGAGAAGACACCCTGCCCATACCACTGTACAGAATCCCTTATTAAATTATTTTCAATTAAACACATTTGAGCCTACCATCTGTTTCCTCTTGGGAAACATTGTAGATGATTCTTTTAACCATCAACACTTTGGCATATATCACTAAAATGCTATGTGCTCTTATTTAGTGAGTGTTTACCATCCCCCAAACTCTACGCATATGTAGAAACTCTATGTATATATAGAAAAGTATATGTATATACATTAGCTATCTTTTGGGAAATGGGATTATGAAGCCATTCATTTTTTCATTTGATAATTCTCTATATTTCATATTTAGAATAAATATTATATATAATGATAATAAAATGACACAGATCTTTTTAAAACTACACAAATTGCCTAAATTCATCATGATAATATAAACTTATGTTAGTCCCAAATTAATTTTAAATTAGCTGGCTTTTAAATCTCAATTTCTATCCTGAAGATATGACACTTGGGTTTGAAAATTAAATAAATAAATAAATAAATCTCAATTTCTTTAAGTATGGTGTTTGTCCTAAACCACTGATCTAATCTCTGCTGATTCATTAGTCTTTCACGTGTCTGGGTTTAGAGTTTCTCATGCTTTTCCATACATCTTTCCATCAATGGGGGAGTTATAAGGACATAATTACTAACAAGGCCAAGTGTACAAGTAAGGCCTAAAGTCACATTTTTTGGATTGGAAAGATCCTTGGGGAAATCTAATCTTAATATGCTTTATTTATAGTAAAATCTCTCCACCCAAAAGATAGAACCTCTCCTAAGTGTTTTTAAAATTCATTTGCATACTCTGGGAAAAGCAAGGAAACTGATATTTTGGTTGGAAGGTACTCATGTTTGTAGCTGCAGTGGAATGCATGAAGGCATGTCATTCCTAGCCAAAACGTAAGGGATGTAGTCCTAAGAGTGATTAATCAATTCATGAAAAATCTGATTAAAGCTTAGAATTGTTCTTAAGATAAGATGAGAGAATGAATGTGGACCAATAACGTATACCAAAATTAGACTTAATTCCACTGATAGCATCTAATTTATCACATCAAATTCTGTCAGTCTGTGTAATATACACATACCTATTGGCATTTCATTTCATAAAATTAATTCTGGGAAATTTCTCAAAGCCACTTTCTCTCAGCTGTGAAAAGGTTAACTGGTGAAGAAAGTAAGGAAGACATTTTTTAAATATCTGAGATATGAAACTGGAATCCATAAATATTTTTATGATCTGATTATTCCACATGACAAAATATTTTCTAAACTATATTCTAGCCAAAGTTTGATGCCTGCTGCTTCTCAGAATTTAAAAACATTAAAAAGCTTTGTAACTGTTTAAACAAACACCTTGAACACACTAGCTAAAGTAATACAAAAAAGTACTTTGAAAAATATAGGCAAAATAAATACATTTTCCAAATTAACATTAATTGAACATCTTTTTAAATGAAATACATAGGGTGATAAATCTATCTGTATAGGATTTAATCTTCGGGGGAAAAATCTAAAGATAAATTATTGTATTCTTTTTATATTTAATATAGTTTTATACTGGCTATAAATTATATTACTTATATTATTCATTACATTTGTTTAGAAATTTATACTGTTAAATTTATATACATAATGACAATTAAATCAATGTGCTATAATTTCAAAACTTAGATTCTGCAACACTGAAGTGCTTTTGGCCCAAAGACAGAAACATATATATTAATAAATTTGGAACAAGAGATCCTTTTGGCATACACGGGGATAGAGGGAGATGTTAGTGTACAAGAAGAGGTTCTAGTTCTTTGGTCCAGAGGGCAGAAACATCCCCTGGGAAAAATCAAAAGCCTGTATATTTCACAAATATTTCAATATAATCAGCAAGGAGTAACAAGTATCAATCCCTCCTGGAAAAGAAATGAGTTGGTTGTTACAACTTGAGCCAAAGTATCAACTGTTATGCACAGATCCAAATATAGTGCCTTCTGGCAAAGAAACAGGGTAGAGCTAGAGGCAGAGCTGGTGGATCCTAATAGCTCTGCCCAAGTAACTTGAGCTAAAGTTGTGCTTGTTGTGGAGACAAATATACTGAAAATCCAGGCAGAGAACAAATCACATTACCTCCATTTTAGAAAGTTCTTTGGAGATGGATTTTAAATCTCCTGTTATGTCTTTTTGTTTGCTTTTTGTTGCTGTTGTTTTACTTTTTTTATTATGGAATTTTTAAAGAATAACGTAATGAATATTCAGTGTATTTTTTACCCAGCCTTAATAAGTGCCATCATTAATATAATTTAAAATAAAATGTTAAACACAGTTTTAAACAACAATAAATATTATACATGACAAAATTTCACAAACTATTTTTCAGGTGAAATGACAAAATGTGAGTTTTAGTTCATGCGCATTGCAGTTAAAGAATTGATAAAAAGAATGTTTGGTAGGTTTTTTTTTTGTTTCAAATTGAAACTCTTAGATCTGCACTTGCACATGGAAAAACAAAAAAGAGAAATAAAAAAACAAAGTGAAACTCTCAGGGAAATAAATCTTTGTGAGGGTCCATCCATTTAACAATGAAGATGTTCAGAAATTCACTTTTATTAGTTCAACTACTGAATAGACAGACTCTCAAGGACTCATTCATGTTAAAAATAAAGCTTGCTAGAAGCTGATCAAAAAAAAAACAAAACAAAACAGAAAGTCAATCTGTTAATTTACACTAAAAGGATACTTGTGACGCAATCTGAATTTTCAGGTCATTTTACTTCCAGGAAGGTCTAATTGGAAAATAAAATTTAGGTTAGAAGTTTGCTCAAAAGGTATAGAATCAGAGTAAAAAGAGATGCATGGAGTTAAACAGAAGCCTCTTCCTGTTGGGGTAACTAGATTCTTCCCTTGTAGGCTGATAACTTCTGCAAGTGATCTAGGGTGTTCCTAACACACCTTCCCCAGCCCTGGGTCAAAGATGCACTAACAAGGGCTTAGTTTCAGACTCTTCCTTGTCAAAGTTTCTAATAATTTCTACTCCTTTCTATTACCAAAACACTGGTATGAAGATATACAATTTCTAAGATCGTAGTTTACCTATATGAATAGCATTTTAAATTATTGTCTTCCATTTTGAGGGAAATTTCCAGGCCCCTTCCTGAAATTTAGGCAGCAACCTACTAAGCAACTGTTGACCTACCTGGGTGTGCTATCTGTCACACTGCAAGTCCTTTAGACTTGAATACTGGCAAAACACAAATACAGATTTTTCCTGTTTTTCCAGATTTCAGAGAAAGGACTCCAGCTCTCCCCCTCACCAGATGGTTGAAGAAAGACTAACCTATAACCCAATCTCTGTGGGATAACTTCCCAAAGCATCAAAGTTCTCCAAAGTTCTCCCTTAGATTTTTGAATTGAACACCAGAAAAAAAATTTGTTTTCATCTTTTTGCAAGTTTGTGGATTTTATTAATAGTTGTTTCTCTATAAGATTAATAAAACAGACTCTGTTTTCTTTTGTGCATAGACATGCTATCAATTTATTAGTAGTATATTAGCTTTTATTTATCAAAGGGTTGAAAAGGGAAATAATTTTGAGTTCTCATGTTATTAAAATTTGTTTCATTAGCTCTTTCTCATGCTAAGTTAACAGAGGAGTAAATGAGAAGCTTTAGTCAAGAGAGCCAGAGGTTTCATAACTTCCTTCATTTGTTCTAAGTGGCTTCCTTTCTAACCCAACCCTAGCCGATCCATAAGAATTCAACTTGGCCAACCATCCTGTCATGTGCGAGAAAAGATTTCTTTTCCCACTCATCGCTAGGGGTGTGATTCAGGCACCTATCACAAAAGACAGATTACCAAGAGAAAAACATACGAATTTATTTAAGTTTAATGTGATACAAGAGCCTTCAGAAATGAAGACCCATTAATGCTAAGTTTGATGAAAAAATGCATAGTTGTAGAGAAGTATAATAGGACAGAGGGGGTAAGATCTAATGGTAGTAAACTGGGAGAAACTTAGCAACGCTTGTTTATTCAGATTCTTTGTGTCCCTGTGTCTTCAGAGATAAGGACATTCCTTTCCTCTGGGTTGATGGAAGGCACCTCTCACTGGAGTGCCTTATGACCTGCTTTCCAGGAAGTTCAGAGACTTTTTTTATGGGCGGCTGCAGGCGGAATGGTAGGAGAAGGTCAGAAAGACCTTTCTGCTTCTGCTGCTTTCTTAAATGCCATGGGGCCATATTTTGGGGTAGCGTGTCTTGAACCCCATCACTATCTACTGACACAAATTCTGAAAAATTATTTCCAACCAAAAGAATAATATCAGAGAGAATTTCATTATGCCCTTATTTTATTGCCAACACTTTTGATTCCGGCATTTGTAAAGAGTAGTTTCCTCCTCTGCTAGTCTGTTCCAAGATTGTTAGCTAGAAGACCATGCAGTGAAAAAACAGTGGAGATGCTGAAGAATTTCCTTGCTGTAGAATTTAGGTATTAGTAATGTCTCAGAAATAATGACATTTGGTTATCTTATTTGCAAATATAATGTTGAGTATAAATAATTTCACCAAAAATAATTCATTTTTTTAGTTTTGAAGTTTAAAAATCCCCTGGCTAGTTCCACAAAATCTAAGGCAATTGCTTTGGTTTGAATGAGTCTGCCAAAGTTCATGTGTTGGAAACTTAATCCCCAGTGCAACAGTGTGGAGAGATGGGAGCTTAAGAGATGATTAGGTTTTGAGGGCTCTACCCTCATCAGTGGATTAATCTTGTTATTCAGAGAATAGTTTCCTGATAAAACGATGAGTCTGAGTCTGGCCCCCTTCCCTTCTCTCTCTCTTGCATGCTCTCTTGCCCTTCTGCTTTCAGTCATGGGATGATGTAGCAAGAAGGCCCTCACCAGATGCAGTCTGTTGATCTTGGACTTCCAGCCTCTAAGACCATGTTGCAAATAAATTTCAGTTCATTGCAAATTATGTAATCTCAAGTATTCTGTTATAGCAGCACAAAATGGCCTAAGACAGCAATCTTCTATTTTTTTCCTTCAGATTTATTTACCTATTTTTTTATCTCCATAACAAGCATTATGAATCAACAAATAATTTCTTTGAAGAGCCCACCTACAAAGTCATAATAAAATTATCTTTCAATATCAGAGCATGATATATTTAGCTCAGAGTGGCCTATACATTGAACATAAATGCAATGCTTATCATTCTTTATATTTTTTCCCTTAAAAAAATTGTGAGTACTCGAATGTTTATAGCAGCACAGTTCACAATTGCAAAGTTGTGGAAACA
>VBSM01000142.1:6374417-6385216 GCA_008086735.1 Cheirogaleus medius
ACCGTAATATTTGTACCCCCATAATATGCTGAAATAAAAATAAATAAATAAATACCAAAAAAAATTGTGAGTACAAACATGCACATAGTAGGCTACTACTGTCTTGCAAATGGAAACCCTACAAGTAGTACTGGCTGACATGAGGAAGGAACCTTCGACGTTATTTGTTGGCAAGTCTGCTACTGTACTGTGTTAGTATAACAACTGATTATAATTTTCAATGCTTTTATTACAATGTAGTTTTGCTTTGGTTGTTTATTAAAGGTTTTAGTTAATGATTGCGTTCTTGTGGGATGAAGCAATAGAAAGGGGAAAGGAAAATGAGTAGAGGGGAAAAGAGTAGCAAGAGAGAAGGAAAACAAAGAAGAGACAAGGGAACAAAAAGGAAGAGGAATGGGATGATAAAAGGCAGAGAGCTGCTTAGGAAGAAGAACAAGATGGAGAAAGCGAAATTTTGAGAAAATGAGGAGCAGTTTGGTTGGTTCTCGTAGTAGTGTGATTATTTCTGGCAACAAGACCCCAAGCACCACTGAGAAGAAAAAAGACTCCTATGTAACTAGAGGTGGTTAATATTCAATTCCCATTATTTCCTACTTAATCTCAAGTTAACTTTTGCTCTTCCTAGTTATTTGTTTCCATTATTGTCACCAAAAGCTACTGGTCTGTCTTTTCTTTGTCTTTCTTTCCTTTCAATCTTAAAGTAATGAGACTTCTGGTCCTTTATTGTCATCAAGCTAGAAAAGAAGAGCAAACAGGTGTTTAGGCAAAGAAGAATGAGGTTTCAGGAACTTTCTGACTCCAATGCACACTATCATCTCCTGAGCTAAACGTGCTCCTCTACTAAGCTTCTGTAACTCAAGACTTTTGTAAGGAACATCCCCTTTTACAAAAGAGGAAACTGTAATTTCAATGCCTTGCTCCTCAGTGAATGAATAAAGGTCATAAATAGAACCCAGACCTCCTGACGTCTGATTCAATGTTCTTTCCACTTCACAACGATGCCTACAAATATAAACAAATAAAAAAAAAAACTCTCCAAAGCAAATAAAACCATATCCATTTCCATGTTGTAAGTCACATTGTAGAAGCCTAAAATTTAGTAAGGTTAATTTTTAAAATTCTAGCTTTTAAAACACACTTCTGAATTTGTAACAAATTAATCCATTTTAATGTATTTCACTAAATAGAATTTTCGTAATTTTTATATTTAATCTAACAACCCAGTAATACCCTACAACAATAGTTTCAAACTGTAAGGACCTTTAGAAAGTTTTCTTCTATTGTTTTTAAATTAAAATGTTTTCAGCTAAAATGAGGTGTTTTGTGTGGTTTTATCTATATATTTAAATTACTTCACTATATTCCATCAGTGCCAACCCTACAAATGTGTCTTGTTGACATTGGATCTTAATTTAAATGTCACTTCCCTGAGACAGCCTACTCTAACTCTTCAGAGGAAATTACCCACTACTATACACTGTATTTATACTTTTATAGCATCTGAACTTTTCCTTCATAGCCCTTGTTGTGGTAGTAATTATATAGTAATTTGAGTAATTATTTCTTAATCTCAATCCTGCTTTTCAGACCATAAGCACCTTGAGACCAGAATTTATCTTGTTCAATAATATATCCTCTGCACGCAGCAACTGATGGGCACACAGCAGGTATTAATTAATATTTATTTAATAAGCACATGTTTGTGCTTCTCAGTTTAACTACATATATTTTTGCATATCTGGTTTAAGAGGAATAACAGTAATGACCCTCTTTATTGCTTACCTACTATGTTCAATACACTCGGATGGGTGATTTACACACACAGTCTCACAATAACCCCATGACAAGGTAGCTACAATTTTTATTCACATTTACAGATGAGAACACTGAAGTTTAGAAAGCCTGAATAACTTGTCCAAGGCTACCTGGCTAGTGGCTGGTGTTTGACTGCTATAGAAATTTAGGAAATTTTAAAAATTCAAGAAAAATATTATACTATTTTTTCCCAAAGAGTAATCTCTCTTTCTGTCTTTTCATACTGCGGGGCGTGGGGGGGGGGGACCACTACTTTACCTAATACTTGTTCAGTGTCAGATTCTTCCAGTTTGATTCCTGTGAAACAGATCCCAATTGTAACACTGTCTTAGTCCATTTCCCACTGCTATAAGAGAATACTTGAGACCAGGTCATTTATAATGAACAAAAAGTTATTTGGCTCATGGTTCTGGAGGCTGGGAAATCCAAGATTGAGAGAGGGCCTTCTTGCCGCATGATTCCATGATGGAAAGGTAAAGAGAGGGTGTAACTCACTTTTATAACAAATCCACTGTCTCAATAATGAATTCACTCCCTTGATAATGACACTAATCCAATTATCATGGTAGAGCTCTCACAACCTAATTATCTCTTAAAGGTCCTACTTATTGGCCGGGCGCAGTGGCTCATGCCTGTAATCCTAGCACTCTGGGAGGCCAAGGCAGGTGGATCACTCAAAGTCAGGAGTTCAAAACCAGCCTGAGCAAGAGCAAGACTCCATCTCTACTAAAAAATAGAAAGAAATTAATTGGCCAACTAAAAATATATAGAAAAAATTAGCCGGGCATGGTGGCACATGTCTGTAGTCCCAGCTACTCGGGAGGCTGAGGCAGGAGGATCACTTGAGCCCAGGAGTTTGAGGTTGCTGTGAGCTAGGCTGACGCCATGACACTCTAGCCCGGGCAACAGAGTGAGACTCTGTCTCACACACACACACACACAAATGTCCTACTTCTTAACACTGTTGCATTGGGGATTGAGTTTTCAAAACATGCTTTTTTGGGGGACACATTCAAACCATAGCAAACATTTTGGCTTTTATGTCTCTGGGTTACAGTCAAAGATTTCAAGCTTCTCATTCCCATTTCCATATATCACCTACCCAGGTATTTAAAATGGTGTCTGGATTTTCTATGGGTTCAAAGAGATAAATGATATTTCTGTTGTTTTTCTGAAGAGTGCAAAGAAAAATGGGGAAGGAAGCAACAATAGACAGTGAAGTCAAAGGAAGAGTGGAGAAGGTAGTTGGAAACCAAGGAAAGCATTGTGTATTTTTTAATAATAATATATCCAAATGTATCCGTATCTGTAATTTCTGCTCTAACTGTGGAACATCAATATTCCCCCTCAGGAAGATGACTGGTATTATTTATGAAAAATAGTTTGTGAGTCAAAACATTATATTATTTCCATTTATTTTGAAATCAGTTTTCTTGGGAACCCAGGGGTCTTCCATAAATATTTGATAAAAAGATTCACATTTTATAACTGTAAAGATACTTTTTTTTATTAATAATCCATTTTGTAAGAAGCCTACCTCATATTCTTGATCCTTGATTATCACATTCTTTTGATACAAAGATCTGCAGTTTCATATCATCCAGCCATTTTTGTTTCTGGACTCTGTTTTAAGAGGATAAAACTGTTAAGCAGGGTCTTATATCATTGAATCACTTAAATTATTATGCTATAGCTGCATACTACATAGGAATATTCCTCCTATTTTTCAGAGAATGCTAGAAACCAAGGTTGATTGATGAGCTTCTTATAGAAATCCTTTACATAGTTGAGTAATTAAGCCTTGTTGAGTGGAGTGCAAGATAAATCTTACCCCTACAAGAATGTAAGCTCCACAAGGATAGGACATTTTGCTGTATCCCCAGAGCTTAGCAGGGTAGCTGTCACAAACTAGGCGCTCAATAAGTGTGTGTTGATTTAATAAAAAATCTTTAGAGTGGATCATATATTTTTTTGAAAGGCAGGATCTCACTCTCTTGCCTGGGCAGTGGTGTGATCACAGCTCACTACAGCCTGGAACTCTTGGGCTCAAGGGATCCTCCCATCTCAGCCTCATAAGTGGCTAGGACTCCAGGTGCATGCCATCACGCCTGGCTAATTTTTTTATTTTGTTGTAGAGACAGGATCTCACTATGTTTCCCAGGCTGGTCTCCAACTCCTGGGCTCAAGTGATCCTCCCACCTCAGCCTTCCAGAGTGCTGGGATTACAGGCGTGAATCATAGCACTTGGCATGAATCATTATTTAAAGTGATAATTGTTTACTTTCTTCATGAATACTTATTTATTAATTTGTTTTTAAATATGATGCACATGTTTAATGCATACAATTTAACGAATTTGGACATATGTATACACCTGTGAAACCACCACTATGATCAAGGTATTGATAATAGATATATCAATCACCTCCAAAAGTTTCTTTGATTTCCTTCGCTTTTTCTTTTGTTTTTGTTATTATTTTTGTGGTAAGAATGCTTAACATGAGGTTTACTCTCAAATTTTTAAATGCATAATACAATATTGTTGACTATAAACACTATATTATCCAATATACCTTTAGAATGTATTCATCTTGCATAGCTGAAATTTTATACCAATCAAACATTCATCCCATTTATCTCTCCCTCAATTTTTAAAAAATAGCTCAATGGTAATTGGTCTATAAAATTAATATAGTACAATTACATTTACTTACATAAGGAGAAAAACTGTTTTTACATTTGCCCATAAACCCTTAAATAAATGGGAAATACAATCATAGATCAACTAAACCAAACTTTAGTCCTTTGGGGCCTGCCCAGGAATTCCAAGTGGTGCTCACTATTTGATCTCTATAAACTGAAATCCCTTAACATAAGAAGAACAATAGAATCTTATTGAAAGAGAGGTAATGTGCTTTATAGGGGAAAACAGCTATTTATTTGGCCAAACTTGAGAAGTTTTTAGCATGGAATTATTTCTGTTCTTCAAAATAACATTGCTAAGAATTTTTTCATTGTAACTCCATCAGTTCACTGCTCATTAATTTTTCCCTTTTATTTCCTTTGAAAGAATAAATAAGTTCTTAATGAAAGCTGTATATGTGATAATGGAGACACACAAGGAGAAAAGCTTATCTATATGTCCTGTTTATTTCATGTCAATTTCTAGCAACTATAAAAGAACATGGTATAGAATCCAAACTTGAATGCAAGCATTGCTTCAGAAATAATACAACATGGCATACAAAATAAAAAAGAACAGGATTTATTAAGGGCTTGTTGTGGCTAGCTCAGGGGGAAGTCCCTAGTTTTGTTACACAATTTCAGCAAGATCCCAGAACCTTTTCTCGTTTAAGGAACAGGCTGCATAGACCACAACTAGGAGAAAGAAGGTTTAAGGCAAACATTCAAAGTGACCTCACACCAAACGAGAGGGCTGTGTAAGTAGAATAGAATTCAGCTTTAATAACTCCTATTTTTACATGATTTTTGACATGGGTCAATAACAATTATATCCAGAAAATAATCTGGCTTTTTAAAAAATTAGCTTTTAAGTCTATTACGAGTAAGCCCCGTAGATTCTCAACTGTGTCATCTTTACTTCCTTCAGGTATGACTTTAGACAGATCTGATTATGTCTTAAACTCAAGGCAAAGTTTACAATCCAGCTTCAGTGTGTCCATTCTTGCTGTCCTAACCCCTTCCTATCTGGGGGTTTCAAAATATTATGCATGGTAGGCCAGGATGTGATTACTAGATTAAATTACTACCATATTTGATCTTTATATTGTTTTCCTTGTTAAGTGAGAATCACTTGGCTATGTGAAATCTGCAAGCAACATCCAAATCAAGACCTTTTTCCCATTAATCTAAAGTCTCATAGATATTTTAACTAAAGTCCTAAATTCTTTTAAAATTGTCTATATTTCACTAGAAACCATGAACAGAGTAAAAACTTTCCCTTAATTAATTTTCCCTTACATCATGAAAAACACAAATAATTAACACTTACTAAGGGAAAATGTTTCCCAGTGAGATTATAAGTAGTAATCTTACCTGATTACGAGGCAACAACTTGCCAAACAGATGATGAGACCAAAGTAATGGATTAAATTGTAATGTATGGTTGGGCACAGTGGCTCATGCCTATAATCCCAGAACATTGAGAGGCTGAAGCAGGAGGATAGTTTGAGACTAGGAGTCTGAGACCAGCCTGGGCAACATTGCAAGACTCCGTCTCTACAGAAAATAAAAAATAAAAAAATTGCCGGGGGGTGGTAGCATACACCTGTTAAAAAAAAAAAGTTACATAGCTCTGGGAGAGGGCTAGGATATCATAAAGTCATAAAGTTGCTTTTGAATCTCAATTTCCATTTGCTTAAATTGGAGAATAAGTGATTAAGGTTTTCTTTTAAAAGTTATATGGTATATTGCTTAGTAGATTGAAATCATCTATTAGCAATGTTGTCTGAAGTTAAGATCATCATCAACATCATGAAAAACACAACTAAACTCTCCGAGAACACAGTTCCACCCTGCAATTTGAAAAAGGCCTTTGAAGGTGTCCATAGCTTTGGCAGTGTTCCAGAACCAACGGATCAGAGTGATCCAGCTTAATATAGAACACTGCAGCCCTGAAGATTTGTGGAATCCAGGAGATTGTCTGGAGCAAATGAATGTGTGGGCAACTCTCTCTGATGGATCTCGCCTTCCATTGGGAGACAATGGTCAAGATCTCTTTAGAAATGAGCTGTGAGTCTAAAAAAAAAACATAAAATAAATAGTTTCTGAAGTATACAAAGATTAACACTATTTTCTTTAGTTTTTTTCTTTACCTACTTTGAGGCAAAGTTTTTAACACATAATTAATCATGCATTCTAATGTGTTAGCTTGCCGCCAATATTTCAAAAGCCAAGATGGATTTAGTTCAGTTACTTTTGGTTAGCTCTTTCTTTGGTCTTCGGATAGAGAAAAACAATGGATATCTCCAGTTGATATGTGCCTGGTGAACAGAATAGGGTCTAGTGGGAACATAGGAAAATAAATGGCAGGAAGCACTTCATTAAACTATCTGGATAGCTAAAGGTGCTGAAGGTTTATTCATTCATTCAAATAATATTTATTGAACACCTGCTCTATGACAGGCACTGGTTTAGGGATGTGACTGCAGTAATTTAAAATATAGTCCACCCTGTAGTCCCAGCTACTCAGGAGGATGAAGTGGGAGGATTTCTTGAGCCCAAAAGTTCAAATCCAGCCTGGGCAACATAGTGAGATTGTGTCTCTTAAAAGTAAAAATTAAAATTAAAAAGTCTATGCACTTAGGGAGTTAACATTTTGATGTGTCTCACAGGCAATAAAACACACACATACATTATTTTCAAGTGGTGATAAATGCTGTAAAGGCTGATAAAGTCTGGGCCTGGTAGCTCATGCCTATAATTGCAGTGCTCTGGGAGGTAGAGGTGGGAGGATTGCTTGAGGCCAGGAGTTTGAGACCAGCCTGAGCAACATAGTGAGACCCTTGTCTCTACAAAAACACAAAAAAGTTAGCCAGGTGTGGTGGCATACGCCTGTAGTCCCAGCTACTTGGGTGGCTGAGGTGGGAGAATCTCTTGAGTCCAGGAGTTTGAGGTTACGGTGAGCTGTGATGAGGCCACTATATTCCAGCTTGGGTGACAGAGGGAGATCCTATCTCTAAACAACAGCAAGAACAACACCACCAGAACTGATAAGAGAAGAGGAAGGGGATCATGAATAAAGGTGTGATATGATAAGGTAACATTTGAGGGTAACAGCTTTTTGAGGAGGTGACATTTAAACAGGCTACTGAGTGATACAGAAGAGTGAGTCACACAAATACCTAAGGGAGAGCATTTCAGATAGAATAAAAAGCAAAACACAAAAACAAAAAAATATCTTGAGAAGGAAATGCATTGAGTTTGTTTTTGGCATAGCAAGGAGGCACATTTTGCTGGGGTAAAATGAACTAGTGAGGGAG
The DNA here is from genome assembly GCA_008086735.1 of Cheirogaleus medius. Taxonomy (NCBI): domain Eukaryota; kingdom Metazoa; phylum Chordata; class Mammalia; order Primates; family Cheirogaleidae; genus Cheirogaleus; species Cheirogaleus medius. The sequence continues at coordinate 6,382,235 of VBSM01000142.1, forward strand.
AAGTTGGAAGTCAGAGAAGGCCAGATGGTGGCAGGCTTTGTAGGCTACAGAAAGCCTTTGAATTTCATTGTAGTGTGGTGGAAAGTCATTAGATGGTTTTTAACAGGGATAACACATAATTACATAATTTCACAGACACAGACTTTAAATGGTAAAAGAGGGATCAGGGAGAACAGTGAGTGGGGTGGTGGCTTGAATCTAGGTGTGGTAGTGATAGATGTGGTAAGAAATTGCAGAATACTGCAAATATTTTACAAGTGAATTGAAAAAGATTTATTAATGGCTTAAGAATGGAGGGTAAGTCTTTAAAAATAGGAAGAATCAGGAAAGTTCCAACATTTGTGCCTTAAGCATAAGAATGAATGGGGTGTCATTTACCGAGATGTAGAGAACAGTCAAGGCCAATAGGAGAACAGAGATTTTAAAGGGAAAATCAGAGTGATGCTTGATGATATAAATATGTATCAAAATTATATATAAGAAATCTGAAAATCTTAGGTGCTACAGCGTAAAGATCACATTTATACAAAAGCCAGGAGATGTTAAGGTCACTCATGTTTCTGAAAGGGTATAAGCATGGGTAACTGGAAAGAGATACTTTCAGTTTTCATTTTGATACATTTCTGTGCTTGTTCACGTTTTAAAAATCTTGTTTATGTATTATTTTTATTAAAAATGTTTTGGTATACCAATAACAAGGTAATAAGCATTACGTAGTTAAATGAGGGAGTCTATATAAGCAAATAGAATGGAAAGTTAATTGCATTAACTTTTGTTCCTCTAAACCCTTTCATGAGCCTTAGAAGCAGACAGGTGCGTCTTCAGCCCCTCCTTCTAACTTTCTGTTTGGCATTAACTTCAACTTTGTCCTTAGTTTACAGTTTGCTTTCTTTTCCCAACTATGCCCTCCACTGCTCCACTTGTAGTATGATATGCTCTGCCTCAGGCTCTAAAATGGTTTATACACATCTATCTCAAAAGCATTTGTCATCTGTCCCTAATCCAGTGACTGCTTAAGACCAAAACCAGTTGGCCTCGATTAGCTAAATGAGGCCTGTTTGTTTGCTCTTTGGAACTAGGTAGCAAATACAAGGGTCTTCCAACTTGCTGTATTTCCTGATGCCTTCGACATGAAATCAGTTAGCAGACTGGCTGTAATGAAGTCACTCTTTCTGTTTAGATAAGACAGTAGCCAAAGCTCTCAGGGACATTTTAACAGACTCCTATAGAGAAGGGATTAGGGTCTCTATTAATATACTCAGTCCTGGGATTCCTGGAACAGGGGCTATTCTACTGATTTTTTTCCCCTCACATTCTTCCAATGAGTTACCCGTCATCTCCCCAAGCCGGGGTCTTATTTCAAGGGTGTTTACTAGCTCCCTGTAATGTCAACTTGCTATTTTTAAAGATGTGGTTATCAAATCATTAATTCATTTGAATGTCAGCTCTATTGAGGGGGTAATTTTAAATGTACAATTCAATGAATCTTGACAAATGTATACAGCCAAATAACCACCATCACAGTCAAGATGTAGAACAATTTCATGACCCCCCAAAATTCCTTCCTTGCTCCTTTGTAGTTAATAGTCTCCCTCAGCTTCTGACAAATACCGATCTTCTTTCTGTTGCTATAGTTTTGCCTTTTCTAAAATTTCATATAAATGGAATCATTTAGTATATAGGGGCCAGGCGTGGCAGCTCACAAGTGTATTCCCAGCACTTTGGGAGGCTGAAGCAGGAGAATCTCTTGAGCCCAGGAGTTTAAGGTTACAGTGAGAGATAATCACGTCACTGTAGCCCAGCCTGGGCAACACAACAAGACCTTGTCTCAAAAAAAAAAAAGCAGAAAGCATATAGTGTATAGTTTTTTGCAGATAGCTTCTCTACCTCAACATAATTCTCAGATTCATCCATGTCTTGCATGCGTAAGTAGTTTGTTTCTTTTTACTGCTGTATATCAGTGTATGGATACTTCATTGTTTGTTCATCCATTTACCAGTTGATTGACATTTGACTTGCTTATAGATTATGTACATTTGCACACAAGTATTTGTGTGGACATATGTTTCATTTCATTTGAGTAAATACTAAGAAGTACGATTGCTGAGTTGGGTTTAAATCTACCATCTTATTATTTGTTTTCTATTTGTCCCATCTGTTTCCTGTGCTTTTCCCCCCTCTTTTTCTGCATTCTCCCAGATTAATTATTATTAATACAACAGTCTCTGTAATTATGGGGTTTTTTTTTGTTTTTTTTTGAGACAGAATTTCACTCTGTTGCCCTGGCTAGAGTGCCCTGGCGTCAGCCTAGCTCACAGCAACCTCCAACTCCTGGGCTCGAGCAATCCTCCTGCCTCAGCCTCCCGAGTAGCTGGGACTACAGGCATGCGCCACCATGCCCGGCTCATTTTTTCTATATATTTTTAGTTGGCCAATTAATTGCTTTCTATTTATAGTAGAGATGGGGTCTCACTCTTGCTCAGGCTGGTTTCGAACTCCTGAGCTTGAGCAATCCACCCACCTCGGCCTCCCAGAGAGCTAGGATTACAGGCGTGAGCCACCGTGCCCGGCCATTATGGGTTTTTTTCTATTGATTGAATGTGCCCTTGGTAATGGGACATATCTTTCTGCTTCTTTGCCTGCCTAGTAATCTTTGTTTGGCTGCTGAATATTGTGAATTTTATCCTGTTGGGTACTATATTTTGTTGTACTCCTTTAAATACTATAGAAACTTCTTCGGAGACACAGTTAAATTACTTGGCATTAGTTTGATCCTTTCAAATTTACTTTTAACTTTGTTAGGATATGTCCAGAGCAGCCTCTAGTCTAGGTCTAAGTTATCTCCTCTATCAAGGTGATATCTTTCTGAGGATTCTAACCAATGCCTGTGTATTGAAAAGTTTTTCCACCACGCATGGTGGTGCACACCTGTAGTCCCAGCTACTCAGGAGGCTGAAGTGGGAGGATCACTTGAGGCCAGGA
>VBSM01000142.1:6385316-6401066 GCA_008086735.1 Cheirogaleus medius
TAGCCCGGGCAACAGAGTGAGACTCTGTCTCAAAAAAAAATAAAAATAAAAAAATAAAGTGTTTTAAAAGGGCTTTTCCACTCTGGCTGATGGGAATACAAACTATTCCTAGGATTGTACTGTTTTCTGATGGTTCTTTCCCAACCTGTGAGTCAGGAGCTTCCTCTTACACATGCGCAGATCGGTATTCGCCAAAAAGTTCAGCAGAGCCTTCTGCAGACCTCTGGTGTGTGCCTTCCATCTGCACGGACGACTCCTGTCTTACAGCATGTGCTGCCTCATCCTCCAAAAACTCTGATCTCTTTCTCCTCAATGCATTGATACCTCTGGGCTCTGTTGGGGTTTCACCTCCCTGTGGCTTGAAAAATGCCCCCAGTCAACAAGACGGAGCAATTACCGAACTTGCCTTTTTTGCTTTTCTTCTATCAGGGATAGCAGTGTCCTGGTGCCAGTTGTCCAATGTCTGAAAAGGCATCATTTCATATGTACTGTCCAGTCTTCAGTTGTTTAAGCTGGAAGGCAAACTTGGTTCCTGTTAGTTCATCACAGAGGAAGCATAAGTCCCACTAATCTTTTCATTGCTATAAAATAATAATTCAATATATTTGCAATTAATATATATACAAGTCATATGGGGGAAAATCTGCAATAATCAAAATACAAAACAGGCCTTTATACTGACTATTCATGCAACCCTGACAAACTCAAATACACAAATTTGCACACATATACATGACCCTTATACATTTTATTGTTTCGAATTAGCTGTTTGTGGGTCCCTCTCAGTCACTAAAAAATAAAAATTAAACACTGAAAAGGAGAGTGTTAACAAAAATAAGTAAAGAAAAGAGAATTAGAGATAATGGTTGCTTAACTATGCAAGTGGTCAACATTTTTTTTTTTACCACTACCAAATTGCATTTTATACCTCTGTGGTTCTGATATCTAGAACATCAAGCCATAGCACAAAACTTGATTCTTGCCCTCCTTTTTTTTTTTTTAATCACACAGTGTCTTAATCCATTCCTGCTGCTATAACAAAATACCTCAGACTGGGTGATTTATAAATAAAAAACTTTATTTCTCTCAGTTATGAAGGCTGCAAAGTCCAAGATCAAGGCCTCTGCAGGGTCCATGTCTGGTGATGGCTTGAACTTTTTTGCATGTCCTCATGTGGCAGAGGGGGCAAAAGGATGAACATTTCCCTCATTCCTCTTTCATAAGGTCATTAATCCCATTCATGACTTAATCGTCTCCTAAAGGCCCCACCTTTTAATACTATCTCTGGAACACATTCAGACCATAGCACATAGCTAGACTATTTCTCAGCTTTCCTTGCAGTTAGGTATAATGATGTCACTAAATTTTTGCTGGTGGAAAATGAGCAGAAGGGATAGACAGGTGACATTACCAGGCCTGGCCCATACAAATCTCCAATTTACAATCCACTATGCTTTTGCATTTATTTGGCCACCCTTGAAAGTCACTATTGAAGATGGCAAAACCATGATAAGGAAAGAATTTTTTTTATTTCAGGATATTATGGGGGTACAAATGTTTAGATTATGTATATTGCCCTTTCTCCCCCTCTACCCCGCAAAAGTCAGAGTTTCAAGCGTGACCATCCCCCAGATGGTGTGCATCACACTCATTATGTATGTCTATACCTATCCCCTCCACCCCCTCCCATCTGCCCGATGTCCCATAAATGTTATTTCTATATATCCAACTTAGGTGTTGATCAGTTAATACCAATTTGCTGGTGAGTACATGTGGTGCTTATTTTTCCATTCTTGGGATACTTCACTTAGTAGAATGGGTTCTAGCTCTATCCAGGAAAATACAAGAGGTGCTAGTTCACCATTGTTTCTTATAGCTGAATTATACTGATAAGGAAAGAACTGAATTACCACTTGTACTAAAACTACCCACTTATCAGGAATCCCTGTCTTGAATGTGAGCAAGAAAATAAAACCAAAAACCATTATGTTAAAACCACCAACTCTGGGGGATTGGTCTGGGACTTTAGCTAATGCTACCTCATCATACTGTTCTTCCCTCCCACAACACCTAGTTCTTTTCCAACCACTCAAATGAATGAGATATATTTCAAAGCCAAAAAGAAAGATTTGTATTCTCTCTTTTATTTATGTTTCTTTTTGAGTCTGATGCTGAGAACATTTAGCGTGTTAAGACAGCGCAGGGCAAAGTTATAGGCCTGGGCTTTGTAGTCAATCAGATCTTGGTTCAGGTCCCTGATCAGCCACATACTAACATGTGACCATTACCAGGCCTGGCCCATAAAAATCTCCAATTTATAATCCACTATGCTTTTCCATATATTTGGAAGGACGCATATAGTTTTCTTATCTGTACCATCAGAATACTGATTCTTACCTTAAGAGGTTTTTATAGGGCTTATACAAGATCCCATAGAGAGTGCTTTGCTCAATGCCTGACATAGTAGGAATGAATAGTAGCAAGTGCTATTGCTCTATCTCCTATATAGCTTCTTGATGTAATCCATTAAATAGTTTAAAAAGTGTTCTGTTATACCTCAGACGCATTATCACTGAAGAGTAATTGTAGTTTTAAAATTTTGTATTAATCTTGTCTTCCCGAAGATATACCAGAATACTTCTACACAGATTGCAATGGTTAATTTTAGATGAATCATCAATAAAGTAAAGAAATAAAATCTTCTTGTTCCATACAAATTTCTTTAGTTTAAAATAAAAAGGAAGGTTCAGAGCTGCTCACGGTGCTGTGGTTTGCACTCTGACTTGTAGTTTGATGAAGAGGATTACGAGGTCCCCAGTGGACACCTAATCTTGTCAGAAAGCAGATAACCAGGGTGAAGAAATGTCTTCTGTGTCTTCTCCTTTAAACTATATAATGCCACTAATGGGTCTTATCTTACAAATTGTCAGAGTGGCTAGTTCTTAAGGCTAAAGTCCTATGGAATGTTGGAAAACTGCAGATTATAGCCAAAGTATGCTAATATTCTTTCCCAACTATTTCTCCAATGGAGCCATGACTCTGAGTCCAGTCCTTCATTCCTACAATTTCTAAATGTTTTTTTGATATTCAAGCATACCATGCATTCCTATTAATCACAAAGTTAAGTGCAGTGATTTTGCAGGAAGCCTGAGTTCAAGCTTTGGTGCCTGGCTCTCCTTGCCTTCGTCTCCTCCTTTCTTTGATCAGACCTACGGCTGGACTCCCTCCTGGCTCAGCACGGTCACTGAACTGTGTCACTGAGTGGACCATCTCGTGTGTGACCCTCCCCACCTACAGGACCAGCAGCCTGGGCTAGGAGCTGAGCACCCAGACCTCACCTTCCAAGCCCTGGCCTCGGGTGTGTTGGATGTCAGAGTCAGAACAAAGCTTAGTCGATGTTAATTACTTGGTAAGAGTGTACAATAATGATACCTTACCCTTACTGTTAACTGCGGCTCACAGGTACAATTATTTTCTTATATATAAGACAAATAGCACTTAGGGTGATCAAAGGGGGAGAAGCTGAAGGGCAGAGGATTATGCCAAGCAAGTGGTGAATTATAAAGGCTTGTAAAAGGAACTCCTCTGCTTGGAAATCAGGAAGTGTCAGAGAGATTCCTATAAAGAGAACCAGCAAGCTCTGGCAATCGCAAAGATAAGGGAGGCAAAACATTACTAGGCGCAGCCAACCTTGACCTTGAGGTTTTGCAGTGGGTAATAGCAGGATAGTGGCGTAACTGTCACATGTGATGGCAGAGAGTGGTAGATTTGGTCCAGATTAAAACTGACACAACAAAGTTTGTGCTGGCTGTGGGCAGGTTGACCCAGTGATGGTGACATCTTGCAGAATTGGGGCATCGTTGAAGATAGAAAACAAGATAAGCAGATTTATCTGAGTGTCTTCCTGAACATTCACTGAAACCACAGGGTAACAATTGTTCCCTCAATAGAGGAAAAGTGAAAACAATGTCATTGCTTCGATGTAATGCCTCTGTAGAGACATCCAAACAATTCCTGAACGATGGAGAGCTACATAAAATCTTTTTAAAAAGATACGATGGTTTCTAAAACTCCTACAAAAGGAAAAAAGTAAAATAAACTCTAACTAGTTGACTTTTTGCAGGGACTGTCATTTAAAGATGTTTCTGGACTTCTCAGTGGAGGACAGTTTGTTCATATAAGGGAAACGACCATGGCTTGTCACCTACTAGGTGAATGAATGTTTATTTTTTATTCAGATTTCAGAAATAAACTTTTGCTCATGTTTAATAATATTTTCTACAAGGTTCAATAATCTAGGTTGGGGGGAGGATCAATTTCACAAGCTAAGAAAAATCAAACGTTCCACCAGATCAGGACTGACTCTTCTGAAGCGTTGATATTGATTCTGTGAGTTAGAGGACTAAGGAACCTGTGTGTTAAATAAGGTAAAGTCTTTAAGAGTTTGAATCTTGCACTCAGAGTCTAGTGCTCTCTGATGGTCACACTTTTATAATGGAGAGTCCAATCGCTGGGTTGAGCGTTGAGTTCTTTCTTTTCATGATCTATGAAATTCACAAAAGGAATATCTGTTTTAAGAGATTTTCAAGATGGCATTTCCTACGTGTCCCTATGTGCAAGGCTTTTGTGCCTTTGCTAAGGGGTAAAGATTTTTAAAATACCATTCGCTTCCAGTGTAAACAGGAAAGATTTTGAGTGGGCGGATTAGACAGGGGACAGAACGGGGACAGTGTTTGGGAATAGAGACTTATTATGGAAATATGAAGTGAGAGAAAAGACATTTCTTGGCTCTGTTCCCAGTATTGTTTGCTGAATACACTTTGCGTGTGAAACAAATGGCGTTCACACCCAATAGTACCATTTCTAATCAACCGGGAGTGCTTTCAAGTTTACATGTGACAGTGTTTTAGAAATTAAAATTCCTAAGGGCTTTATTAACCTTTGATACACTTGCCAAAGGCAAACGTAAAGACGTAAGCAACACCGAAGAACCTCGCCCTTTTCCCTTTTGTTATCTATACAAGATGAATATGCTTTTCCAAAAGCAAAGCAGTAATTTTTTCTTATTCTATTTTGAAGATGAACAGAGTTCACTCGAAATTATCAAACGGATCTCAAAATAATTGTCAGTGAATCATGAAACGGCCTTCTTAAACTGAGTCTATGTCACTTGATCGGAGTTTCCAAATTGTAAGGCTCATTTTCCATGTCCCTGAACCTCAATCTTGTTAAATTAGGTTACAGAAGAAATGGGGAAAATGAATTAAATCCATCTGTGATCATTCTACATACCTCTTCACAACCCTGGAGATGTTTATGAGGAGCAGAGGTTTCAAGGAACATGGTATTAAAATCATAGCAAATTCTTTCTTGTTTACGTTGAAATTCCCAGTAAAAATTTGGAACAGCAATAACTAAGGAAAACAGGGAAGGACGACTTTTATAGACACTTAACCTCTTTAGTAGCCTTCAGTGGCTGAATATCAAAAGACACAACAGGGATCATTCATTGGAAGAATGTTGAGAAGGATGTTTTCACGTTAAAATTTAATGTATTCTTTAAAATTACCCCTACTCTATGTAGTCACTAGTAAAGAACTGTTAGAATAGAGGCATAAAGAAAATCAGAAGATAAGAAAGAACTTACACGATTAATATATTATTAATAAAAGTTAGAACAAAAATGTACACTTCAAGACAAGGGAGAACACCATCTGTGTCTAAAGAAAATAGAAATGAAGGAGCTTCCCCAAATCAAAAGACTAGAAAAATGACTCAAGCTAAGCCCTGATCCTTCTTCTGAACTCCAGTCCTATTCCCCTTCTAGTTCCTGGCTTCCTTCCCTCACTCAGGCATCAATTAAGATGCTAAAGTAACTCCCTAAATTCATCAGATGAGGGAGTTGAAATATGTAAGACTTTAAGAAGCTTTTCAATTTATAACCAGTTAAGTAACTGTCCAATGAATTGGTTTTTCCAGTGGATTTCTTTCTTTTTCTTTCTTTCTTTCTTTTTTTTTGAGACAGAGTCTTACTCTGTTGCCTGGGCCAGAGTGCCGTGGCATCAGATTAGCTCACAGCAACCTCAAACTCCTGGGCTCAGGCAATCCTCCTGCCTCAGCCTCCCGAGTAGCTGAGACTACAGGCATGCGCCACCATGCCCCGCTAATTTTTTCTATATATTTTTAGTTGGCCAATTAATTTCTTTCTAGTTTTAGTAGAGACGGGGTCTCACTCTTGCTCAGGCTGGTTTCAAACTCCTGACCTTGAGCGATCCACCTGCCTTGGCCTCCCAGAGTGCTAGGATTACAGGTGTGAGCCACCATGCCTGGCCAATATCTTTCTTAATAAGTTAGAAGTCACCAGGAATCAGACCACCATTCTGAAATGTTGCTCACCAGCATCTCAATTTCTTCTTAGCTTTTTTTCTCGAACTATTGTAGGAGAAATATTTCTAATTAATAGAATTATTTAGAAAAATAATAGAATTAATTAGAAATATTGATTAATTAATAGAATTAATTAGAAATACTTCTATTGAAGGCTGCAAAGCCTCCTCCTCATGGTCATGGTTGATGTTGGGTTAAGAAGAGCTGGGCTGGGCTCTCTCCTCTGGCTGCCATGACCAAGTACCGGATTCCTTATATGGACTCGAGTGGAGTGCTCGTCAAAGAATCTGCTCCGTGGTATTGTGCCAGTTCAGCATTGGCTGTTCTCTAGGGAAAAAATTGTGAAACTTCCCTAACTTGAATTAGGATTAGAGACCACACCTGCCAAGTCATAGTTCATGGTTGAGTGCCGACAGTTAACACCCGAGGAAGCCACATAGCAGGGTGAAGAGCATCTCATTACGATGGATTTCCAGTGTCAGAAAGGTAAAAAATTTCCCTCTCAACTCTTCACACCCATTTACATTTTTTCCCCCTTTAAAAAGAAATTGACCATGAAGCAGTGACAATTTGAAATTCAGAAGGGAAAGTTTCTGGGATAAGGTTAAAAATCCACACTCAGGAAAAAAAGAAAGAAAACATTTAAAGCAATGATGGATAAAAATCAAATTTAAGATGAAGAAAATCATAGGATATGAAAATAGGGGAAAAATAATGAAATATTAGAAAACTACAGAATAAAAAGAATAAAAAAGACAAAAAGAATAAAAAAACACAAATAAATAAATAAACTACAGAATATAGCATACAAAATAATCCTGCAAACTTAAATGTTGCTATAATTGTTCCTCCTTATTTTTGCCTTTTTAAGTAGTAACTAAATTTGAAATATTTCTATTGATGGTCAATTTAATATTTTTACTGGCAACTTAAATTCTTGGCTAAACTTCCTAGAGCTATTTATGGACATTTTCCCTGGCCTGCCTATAAAAATACGTCACTGGAGTATTTTTAACAGCAAAGTCTGTATGAGACAGTCTACTTTCTTGACCTGTCAGACACTTGTGGCTGCCTCTAAGTAGCCTTATTTGTAAGCCCTTGTGTGGTTTTGTCCACTTGACATCATTTTTATGTTAAAAAAATGTAGTGGTACATTCATCAAGAATATACTACATATAGCTAAAACTCTACTTTTCAAAACTCTATGCCATTGCAGGCATTTTTGTTACTTCCAGAAATAATTTTTAGATCTAAGTGATCCTGATGGAAGGATTTGCTATCTCTTTGGTAAAACCAAAGCTGTGGACATGGTATTCAGTCCATTCAGCTCATTTCATGGTATTCAGCTCATTTTCTTCAAGCTTCAGCACAGTTTATAAGCAACAAGGAGTGGAAGACAAAAAAAGAAATATAACCTTGTCTTTTTTTTTTTAAATAAAATGTGCTATGTGGGGGGTATTTTTGAGAGGTTATAAACTATCATTCTCTACCTCCAAACAGAAACATGTTCACATCTTATAAAGCAAAAATGGCAAATACATTTCATTGCAAGTGTCAATTGATTCTCATTGATCAATTGCTAGTGGCTGCCTGAAGATTCATCTTGAGAAGGGCTTAGAGGTTCAGCTCAGTCTCAGTAAGAAAGAATGCTGTGATTTGAAAGTTTTCAAAAATTAAAAAAAAAAAATGTGCTAGTGAATTTAGAGGAGTTATGATTATGCTTGGCAGGAAAAAAATATTCTACTCGGTAAGCAGCACAGAGATGCATATCTCTACCCACTAAATAGTATTCTTTTGGATACATAAGCTCATTTTTAGAAATTAAATATCTCAAAGCTATTTGGAAGGGCAGTTGTATTAGTCACTCATAGCTAGTGGTAATTAATTAAATCATAAATTAAATAGTTGAGCTATGGGAATGAAACGGAACTTGATTATAGAAGAGAAGGAGCGGTAGCTGGGACAGCAGACACCAGAAGGCTTCCTAAAATGTATAATTCATTTGAGAGATTTTGGCTCTATAGATTGCCAATGGCTTATCTAGGTCACTGATGGAAATGTCAAACAGAACCAGGCCTTGGTTTGACATCTGCTAAACATTATTTATGTCTTAAGACTGACATCAAACTATTTGTAACCATTCTATTTATAAGTTTCCTGTGCACTCTTCTGAGTTTCCAGATATGAAGTGGAGTAATGCTCTCCGCACTTAGCTGATTTATTTGCCTGAAAACCCAGTCCTCTGAATTAGCGTAGGAATCTTCTTCAATGACGCTATGTCCTTTCGTCTATAATTTGGGGTGGCAGCGGAAATCGTAGGAGACAAAGCTTGAAGAATCTTGTCTTGTAGCTCTTGCTGACCTTGGTTAATTGTGAAATTTTGTACAAATCACTTAATCTCTCTGGATCTCAGAAAATGAAGATTAGCCGAGATCAGCATTTCCCAACTTCTGGGCTTCAAATTCCAGAGGGTTCTATCTACAGACAAGGGCCCACACATGCGTGTGCAAACCAGAATTGTCTGACGGAACTCCACCACCATGTGTGAAAGACTGTGGAGCTATGATGTTCAAAAGAGGACCTTGTAACTTTGTATTTAAAAAGAGTGAAAAGCACTGGCATAGGTTATACACAAACTTCTCTCTCTCTCTGTTAGCCTATGACCCATGAACCCCTCTTCCATATTTGACAAGAGGAAAAATATTCATTTTCTTTTTTACAGTAAGGCATAGGAAGTATAATCAATTAATTTTTCCCATATTATATGATGCTTTCTTAATTGACAAAGGAATTGAATGCTGTCATTTGAGTAAGTTTGTTTTATTCAGGTTAGTATTGCATATGATCCTTATTATATTTGATACTTTATCTTGATAATAATTAAACCAGCATGGATATATGATTCTGTATTTTATAATTAAAATTTTCTCCTTTGGTGGATAAATTCCCATGAGAAACAGAAGCAGAATGTATAGTAAGTTACTTTTGTAAAAGATGGAATTTGACTTTTCCCAGAATCGAGTGGTGGAGTTCCACCGTCAGCTAACATGAGCTATGGAATCTTGGCTCTCTTCAGAGATGCATGATGCCAGATACTCTCTTCATAGTGCCAGGAGATATTTCATCTGTGATGTCAAAAGTCGCAGGACATTTGAGCTAGGAATGCACGTTAGGACTCAGTAGGACACCAGAGAAAGTGGCTCAGGTCATACAGACACGCTGTTATTTGGAATGGATGTCTTTGAGAGATCAAACTTTTATTGATATTTTAAAAACTTTAACCTTAGTAAATCTTCACGAGAAGACCAGGTGTAGGTAGCTACATATGAACTTGTATCAGGTTTGTTAATTGATGAATGGCAGGCACTTTGGCATTCCAAAGATACATATTTTGTAAGTTGGTGAGATTTAAAGATACATATGACTAGAAAATGAGATATTTCCATCTTGAAAATGGAAGTTTGGTGGGATAATATATAAATTCAATGATTTTCTCCTTGCAGATCCCAGACCTTGCGCCGTATGTAAGAGGTACCATCAGGGGTTGATGAGCCTATTTAGGCAATAACCTTAATTGTTGACTGGCTAAATAACTTTCGTATATTGGTACTGATCTTTTAAATGTATACTGTTTCCTTTGAGCTCAGGAGTTTGAGACCAGCCTGAGCAAGAGTGAGATCCCGTCTCTACTATAAAGAGAAAGAAATTAGCCAAAAAACTAAAAATAGAAAAAATTAGCCATACACGGTGGTGCGTGCCTATAGTCCCAGCTACTCGGGAGGCTGAGGCAGGAGGATCCGCTCAAGGTCAGGAGTTCGAAACCAGCCTGAGCAAGAGTGAGACCCCATCTCTACTAAAAAAAAATAGAAAGAAATTAATTGACCAACTAAAATATATATTTAAAAAAAATTAGCTGGGCATGGTGGCATGTGCCTGTAGTCCCAGCTACTCGGGATCGCTTGAGCCCAAGAGTTGGAGGTTGCCGTGAGCTAGGCTGACGCCACGGCACTCTAACCCGGGCAACAGAGTGAGACTCTGTTTCAAAAAACAAACAAACAAACAAATAAATAAAAGGTGTTACTGAAGTTACAGTATCTTTTTTAATAGTATCTTTTTGATGTCATAAATATTTTAATCTACCGATTTTAGGAGTCCAAGAAGTATCACATAGGGGGTCTGTGAAATTTTGCTTTCGAAAGGCCCTCACTTGGAAAGGTTGGGAACCACTGTCTTAATGTATTCAGGTAAAGTGACAGCCTGGCGGAGAGCTATTTTGGGCAAAGGGGCTCTCTTGTTGCAGCTGCCTGTGTACTAAGATAAAGGGCAAAGTGTCACTTGAGAAGAAGCAAACTAGCCTTAGCCAGCCACAGACTAAATCTTACTTGTAAGCGGTGTACTTGGTGTGAGAAATGATTTCTCTCCCAAATCCCAGGTGTCAACTTATTTCTAAGTTATTTGACCACAACAATAATAAAACACGCAATAAATTCTAAAGGTTCTATTCAAGCTTACACTTCCAGATATTGTACCTCTAAATGGCTGGGATTTCAAAGTTAATGAAACAACATAAACTGACAATTGCTGTAAGGGGAGGAAAATGATGAAGTATTAGCTGGAAGAAATATTAAACGGCTGTAGGTAAGGAGTGACGCTTAAGAGAAACTAGCTATGGGCCGGGCGCGGTGGCTCACGCCTGTAATCCTAGCACTCTGGGAGGCCGAGGCGGGTGGATAGCTCAAGGTCAGGAGTTCGAAACCAGCCTGACCAAGAGCGAGACCCCGTCTCTAAAAAAAGAGAAACTAGCTATGGCAAGCGAGGGGCTACTGCCCTCTAGTGGTGGTCTCCCCTCCCCCGCCCCCTTAAGTGCTTTAGTGTTTTCCTGGAAAGTTCCCTCTTTTATTTAGATAAGAGCACGATTTTTTTAAAAAGAGTTTGTCTTACATTGCCAATCCCATCTTTCTATCACAAAAGGCTTTCATCTCCTTTTTTAAAACGCACATACTTTCATTGTATTTTTCTATATTGGCGGGTTTTCTTTGTTGCTATCATAGATTGTCACATTTAATAAAATAGAAAAGGTAGTAAGATAGTTTTAACTGCTGACAAAACTGTTAATATAGTTATAATAATATAAAATTATATAATATATATTATGATATATAATATATGTTATACATTACATATTATAATATATAATTTAATTATAGTTATTATAATATAATATCATGTACAAACATGAAATTTATGGTACAATTTCTTTTTACTATAAAAGCCAAACAGTAATTATATTTTATTTACTAGAAAAATAATTATGTGATCTTACATGCTTGACTCACTGGTTATTGAGATGAGATGATTTTCAGTATTAAGCAAATGTTTTAAAAGAAAATTATAATGCTAGAGGAGTTACAATGCTAAATAAATCTGGCATAGGTGTGTGTGTGTGGAGTGGGGGAGGATGGCAAAGAGGAAGGAATATATCCCTGTCCCACCTGTGTCCCTTAGTCACACCTGTTCTGAAACTGTCACGTTACTTACTGCTTTGCTCTTAAGAAGGGACTATTATTGTTCTAGTAAATAAAATATAATTACTGTTTGGCTTTTATATTATTATACCACTTATTAGATGGTATTATACCGATATTAGATGATGGTAATTTATCAATATAAAATTCCCTGAATTTTATAATTACACTATGGTTATGTAAAAGAATGAACCAACAAAAATACTAGTGCCAAATTTATTACTAATAAGTGTGTATACATATGTACATATACATATATATATGGAAGGAGGAAGAGAGAGAGAGAACAGGCATAGTGAAATGCTAAGAATTTGGTGAAATCTTAGGTGAAAGGTAAAATAGGTAAAAGTAGGTTCTGAGAACTAATGATTTCCAACATTATTCCTAAAAATAGTGTAGTGCCTACCCACTCTTCCACTCTAAAGAGATATCTCACTGGAGTGAAGAGCTATTTACTTTGCAATTAACAAGATATAAAGGAGGAAAGAGATGATGCTGCAACTTTTTTTCTTGGGTAGGAGGTCCAAAATATAAACTTAAACCATTCAGTGATCTCCTAAATGTTTGGAGCACTTTTCTTTGCAGGCTGAGCTATGGGACCCTCAGGAATTCAGCACAGGGAGACCAGTTAAAATTTATCTGACATTCTAACTTCTTTCCTATTGTATTTGTGTACAAATAAGAAAAACAACCATTTTCTGGAAAAACTCTACAATGCTACAGGCTAATTTGAGTTATTTGCTATTTCAGGAACATTTTTTACAGGAACTTTAATCTTGAATTACAAGCTGTTAAATATATTATTTTATTAAAATGTACACCAACTAAAACAAGCCAAACAGGCTGAAATTAAACTACAAATGCTTAATTCCAAATGCTGTAGGAGGGTGAATGGTTATTAACACATTAGGTGTTTTAGGCATTGACTTAACATCTTTTTCAAAGTATTGATTTTGGTAAGAAGTGCAGCTAAAAAGTGTGAACGAAATTTTATGTATATGATAGAGATTGGACTCTTAAAAATTAATGGCCCTTTTCCTAGATATTCTTAAATAAAAGCATTGAATTCGAAAACAGATATGTTAAGTTTCATTACAATTGACACAATTTGAGGGAGAGAAGAGATAAGTACATAGCCTCTTATAAAATTATTGGTTAAATGAAGGTCAAAGAGAGAAAATTCTGGTTAAAATAGAATTTTCTTTGAAAGTATGCTATGCTTTCAATTACTGATGGAAATA
Source organism: Cheirogaleus medius (assembly GCA_008086735.1). Taxonomy (NCBI): domain Eukaryota; kingdom Metazoa; phylum Chordata; class Mammalia; order Primates; family Cheirogaleidae; genus Cheirogaleus; species Cheirogaleus medius. The sequence goes on from VBSM01000142.1 coordinate 6,398,470, forward strand.
CGGCCGCAGATGAGATAAAACCTTCCTGTTCCTTCTCTATCTTTGCAGTGTGCTAAGCACAAGGACAAACGGCTTTAAAAGTGCTGTAATCATAACTTAGCATCAGTTAACAAAGTCATGATCAGAACATACTTGCATGAGAACTCTCTTAACATAGCCAAGTCCAAAGTATGTAGCCCTAATAAAAATAAGCTATGATTAAGTCTACAAAGATGAAAGCTCTCTTAAGAAAAAAATAAAATTTTCCCTTTCGATTTAAAAAAATATTTATCCTGTAACTCAAACTGGAGGTGGAAGGGAGAGATCTTTTTCTTGAAATGCTCAAAAATCTAATTTCTTGTATGTTTTTGCAATTTTCCCCCCTCATGTAAGTGAAATAAGTAAATTGTAATGCTTGTTGTTTTAAAGCACGTCTTGTTAGCATTCCCTCCAGTTGCTGGTTGGAAGTGGCGAGCTGTATCTTGGTTTCTTCCTATTTATGGAACAGAGGCAAGGACCAAAAATGACAGATGGGGCTTATGTCAGCTAGGGTGTAAGTTTAAGTCTTAAGCCCTAGGCTTGTGTGCGAACTTAAAGAATGAAGAGTGGGCTCTTCATTAACTTTCCCTTTTCCTTTGCTAGCCAGTTTCTATTAAATCAACCATGTATATACTTAGACCTGGCAAAGGCAAATTATCTTCTTTTACCTACTAAATAAAAACCTCTCCATAATTACAAACCTCTAAATAAATAAAGTTTAGTACATCCTTGTAGTTATTCAGGAAGCTTTTTCCCATATTGCAGCCTCAGTCATTAATTATTAAAATTTATTATTTTATAATTATACTGAAGAAGAAAGAGGCCAGGCATGGTGGTGTGAGGCTGTTGTCCCAACTATTTGGGAGACTGAGGCAGGAGGATTTATTGAGCCCAGGAGTTTAAGACTATAGTGATAAGCCGGGCGTGGTGGCTCATGCCTGTAATCCTAGCACTCTGGGAAGCCGAGGTAGGCGGATCCTTTGAGCTCAGGAGTTCAAGACCAGCCTGAGCAAGAGTGAGACCCGCCCCCATCTCTACTAAAAAATAAAAAAAATGTTAATTGGACAACTAAAAATATATAGAAAAAAATTAGCCGGGCATGGTGGCGCATGCCTGTAGTCCCAGCTACTTGGGAGGCTGAGGCAGGAGGATCACTTGAGCCCAGGAGTCTGAGGTTGCTGTGAGCTAGGCTGACGCCACGGCACTCTAGCCTGGGTGACAGAGGGAGACTCTGTCTCAAAAAAAAAGAAAGACTATAGTGATAGCACCTGTGATAACAGCCACTGCACTCCAGCCTGGGCAACATAGCAAGATATCTCTAAAAATTGAAAAAAAAATTTTTTTTAGCTAAAAAAAAAAAAAGAAAGAAAGAAAGAGATGATCTATTATCTGTCTCAATTTGTTCACATCTTATCAGGCTTAGAATGCCATCCTTTAAATGAAAGAATATGGGTTCTATTCATCTCAGTTGATTATAAATTTTTAAAAGGTCATGTTGGTCTCTGAATTGCGCTATTCATTCATTCATACAGCAAATAGTTACAGAGTATGTGCCACGTGCCAGGCATCTACAGGAGAAGCAACAGTAAAGAAGATGCAAACCTTCCTCCTATGCATTTTATATATTGTGTAGGATACAAACAAGTGTGTAGACAATTATAAAATACAGCCCTGTAAACTAAAGGAATATGATAAGTTCTAGTGTGCAATTAAGTACAAGGAGCCATGGAAGCATATAGAAGAGCTATACAACTCGATCTTTGGAACCAGGAAACTTTCCAAAGGAAGTAATGTCTGAGCTAAGAACTGAAGGAAAAGTAGGAGTGAGGAGATCAAGACCAGAAATGGAGGAGGGAAGAGAGGGGTCAGGCAAAGGTGGAAAATGTTTCAATGCGACATCTGAGCATCAACAAGACCCCAGGGGTTGGAGAGAGCATGGCGTGAGCCTAGACACCGGGATGGTGTGAGAAGAGATGAGGCCGCAGACGTCACATACCTAAGGCCATGTTCATCCTTGTTAGGATTTGGAGCACATGTTCACACACACAATAAAAGACTAGAAAGAAATACCAGAATATTCACTATGATTATCCCTGTTGGGTAGGATGACGGTATATTGTTATTTTCTTTCTTGCTAAAATTTCTACAATAAACATGTATTGATTTTACAATTTGAAAAAAATAACGTTTTGAAAATTAATCATTTTTTTGCAAAATAATATATGTTAAAGTATTATTTCAGGAAAATGTTTTAGTATTTTGTTTAAATTTAGTACGTATTTTCAAGGAGTCTTTGTTGAACAAATATCTTTTATGTGATTTTAAGTTTAAGGGATTTTTGTTTGTCCATTACTAAATAATATTCTAGTAATACAGATTGTCTACATTTTGAAATTTATATTTAAATTCCACATACTTCTGAGGAACAATGAGTAATACTTCCCGTAAATGAGGCAGAAAGAGGGGCCGGGCGTGGTGACTCACGCCTGTAATCCTAGCACTCTGGGAGGCTGAGGAGGGCGGATAAGGTCAGGAGTTCGAAACCAGCCTGAGCGAGACCCCATCTCTACTAAAAATAG
>VBSM01000142.1:6416556-6429175 GCA_008086735.1 Cheirogaleus medius
AAAAAAAAAAAGGTAGAAATAAATTAAAAATTAATAAAATAAAGAAAATTATTATCAGCAGACTTGGAGCATAGCACATTATAATTAGTTAAAATTAATTGCATTTTGAGTTTATAATTGCTGTAGCCAGTGTTCTATGGTTGAGACTAAGAGAATGAAACTTCTAGCAGAAAATTTAGTGGGTTTTGGGGGGCTTGTTTATGTATGGTATCCTTCATATTCATTCAAAAATTTACTATTACTATTTATTTCTTTTGAAGAGGTAAAAGTCAGGAGATTAGGATGAATGTACCATAATTGTCCTCACAACACCACAGGGAAATAAATACAGATTCAACATTAAAATCCTGGACTTTTTTCTACATTATTTTGTTCTTTTTCTCAGAGCAGCCCACAAGAAAAGCAAATTTACACTGCTTTCATTATCAACAGTGTCGAGACTGAGTATATTGCGAAGGATTTCTATCTTTTCTCTAGAATAAAAGTTATAATTGATAGAAGAGTTAGAGTTGGCAAGATAAGAGAAAATAAACATACTAAAAGGAAATTGATTTTTTTTTTTAAAGATAAAAGATAAAAGGGCCAGTAAAGGGGTCTGTGCTTGACTAAGCTTGTCTAGATGGTAACAACGAGGGTGGTCACATTCTTGGTTAGTCATTAAATATTTCAGTAGGCTCAAAATGAACAAAAACAAACACAACCAAGGAAATCAAGAAGGAATTTTACTCCTTGGCACAAAAAATGTCATTCTCAATCAATTAAATAATTCCAAATTAAAGATTGAGTGTTTGTTTTACAAAAAAAAATGAAGGTATAAAGTAAAACACTGGGCTACTGAACAAATCAATTATAAAAGGAAACTTTCAAAGGTCTAATAATGGCTCTTTGGAAACCAAACTAAGTGATTATTGTTTACCTTTTTTTGTCTTTTCTCTTTTTGTTTTTTTGAGATAGGTTCTTATTCTGTCACCCAGGCTGGATTGAATGCAGTGGTGTAGTCACAGCTCACTGTAGCGTTGAACTCCTGGGCTCAAGGGATCCTCCTGCCTCAGCCTCCCGAGCAGCTGGGATTACAGACACGTGCCAATGTGCCCAACTTCTCTCTCTCTTTTGCATGTTCTCCTGAGCACCATATGCACAGAACCATACATCAGTTAGATACCTCCACGTGGATGCCTCACCATCACCTCATTGTGAGTCTCTTAGTGGGCTCTTCGCTCCGCATTTCTGACTTGGTGTCATGCAACAGACACCTCCAGCGTCTGTTTTCATGAGGTCACTGTTTCCTTACTGTCTCTGAAATTTGCTCTTTTCTCTCCATCGCATTGCAATAGTTTCCTCTTGTCTCTTTGCATCCTGCCATTAGTCTTGCCAGCCCTCTCTCCCCACCCCAAAGTCCGATACGTTCTCCTTCTAGAATGTTCCTTCTAAAATGTAAACCTGATCACAACACTTCTTTGTATAAAATCCTTCAATGTCATCCCAAAAAGGTTGGCTAAAATTTTTATTCCTCAGCATGGCACAGTAGGCACTCATTTCTCCCCCTCCCCCATCGACATCCGGCCTCTTCTTTCCCACTTTATAGATTACCCACACAGCCCAGGTGGGTCGCAGTCTCTGCACAAGTCCTCTACTCTCACCGATCTGGGATTTTACAATATGCCATTTGCACTGCATGGAGCACTGCTCCCTCCCCTTTACTTGGTCAATTCTAAAGTTCTGTGTCATTGCCTTTGGAAAACATTTTCTAGTTTCTCTTTGTGGATTCCATTTTCCATTCTGTGCTCACCTCCACCACCTTCCCAGTTTTAGAACTCTCTTTTTACTTCCCTGCACCCTCTATTAAACTATTAGTTCTTGAGGTTAAGGGGAAAGAACATTACATGGCGAGTCAGGAGAGGTGGCCTCTATTCTCAGCCTTGCCACCAACCCTCAGGCCCCACCGTAGGCAACTTACAAATGATGCTGGACCTCAGCTTTTCTTTTCTTTATTGCAATGCCTACCTGGATTATCTTTATATGGAACCTAAGTAATTCCATAGGAAATACTCTAAAAATATATTTGTTATTTTTTTAGAACTCTGTTGTATTCCTGCAAACACTGAATCCTACTTGACAAAGTTACTTTAGCTGTCCTCACTGGCTGCTAGTTGTAATTGACAAGGAGACCAAGACTCAGCAACTCAGAGCCAAGCAGTTGAATCAGAAACATTTTTCTGCCCTCTACCATATAATTTTCAGTGACAAAAATAAGTATTGTAAAGGCCAAAAATGAAACAAACCAAAACAACCAAGGGCTTTAGAATGTAGGAATACAGGGTTCTAAGAAGCAAATGCCAAGAGAGGAAGCTGGATATAGGTGGGAAATTTATGAGGATGTGTCTGTATGATAGTGTAGGGATAAAGAGCAATGCTTTTAAAGACAGGCTGCCTGGGTTCAAATCCAAGTTTTTCTACTTCTTATCTATATAAAAGCAGGCAAGTTCTGAGCCTCAGTTTCCTTGATTATCAAACAGGAACAATAATAATAGTAGTAACAATCATACATACGTCATAATTATGAGAATTAAATATATTAATATAATGTGTTTAGAACAAGCCTGGTGCCAGTAAGTTATATTAACTAAAGTTTTGTTAAGAGAAAATAAAGGGGCCTGGTGCCATGGCTCACGCCTGTGATCCTAACACTCTGGAAGTCTGAGTCGGAAGGATGGCTTGAACTCAGGAGTTCCAGACTAGCCCGAACAAGAGCAAGACCCCGTTTCTACCAAAATAGAAAAAGTATCCAGGCTGGTGGCACACGCCTGTAGTTCCAGTTACTCTGGAGGCTGAGGCAGAAGGATCACTTGAGCCCAGGAGTTTGAGGTTGCAGTGAGCTATGATGATGCCAGTGTACTCTAGCTGGGGTGACAGAGCGAGACTTTGTCTCAAAAAGAAAAAGAGAGAGAAAATAAAGGACAGTAACTTAAGCAAACTATAAAATGGGGCTACTGTATCCCAAAAGAAAAAGCCAAACATTAAGTCCTGAAGAATTGATCTACTTGATCAGAGATTATTCAATAATAACTAATTGAAATATTAACTGGAATCATCATTAATGGTGTTATTATTCTACATAGTCTGCCATTTATATATACGCTAACACTGCAGAAGAATATGAGATTTCTCTTTGGAAAAAAACCAAAACGTTTAAGATAAGCATCATTGGCCAGGAATTGAAACATCACTTTTGCAACAAGCCTTTGGAATGTAGTTGAACAGTAATCACTTTATGCAGACCAGAGTTAAACACACATTTAAATTTTTAAAAAATCTATAACTAGCCAGAATTATGTTAAATTGTTCATTGCAAAAAATTATTTAAGTAAAAATTTAACAAAATGAAACAAAAAATTCAGTAATTATACCTAGACTCACTGCAGAATAGCTTATCTCTTACCATAAAAAAAGGAGTTTGGAAAACAACATCCCGATTCTATGATAGATGCAAATCTAGGTCAGTTTTACATTAAAAACACACAACCGCTTGGCTTCAGAATCCTAGCTAAGATATTTGATAATGGTCCTAGAATCTCCTGGATTATAGGACCATCAACTCTGTATTGAGCATTGATCCCAATGGAACAGAACAGAACAACACTTGAGCTGTGTGCACATACCCTGGACATTGAACTACTAACCAGTTTTCCATACAAACATTTTTGTAAGGTTTGGACATCAGATAAAACAGTCCAATATGTTTCAATTAAAAGCAGTCAAATGGCATCTCTAGGGGAACAATTGTTTGGCAAATACAAACACGAGTATTGAACACATATGCTAGAAAGGCCATAGGCATTTTCTTGGAGCTAGAGATAGGAGTTTTAATTCAAAACTGAGCTCAATTTGGACAGTATATTTACTTATTTATTTATGTCAGTGAATCAGTAAGGACATGAGTTATATTTTCTGTATCCAATAAATGTTCTCCTTTAAAACCAAAGCCAAATGCATGCAGAAAGATTTTGGCAGGGACTTAAGAACCATTGGTGTGGTCGTCACTCAAGGCTCAAACCAAATAAAGTGATGAAAATTCAAGCACAATTTGGAGAATATTTTTAAGTTTTGGCTTAATTCGGAGTGAATAGGGGTTTTTCAAATATTTTTATTGTGCTAAAATATACATGATATAAAATTTACTATTTTAGCCATTTTTAAGTATAGAGTTTGGTGGCATTACATTCACTCTAGTGCAATCACCACCACTATCCATCACCAGGACTTTTTCATCATCCCAAAGGATGAGTAGTTTTAGAATATTTACAGGTTTGACTTTTTTCCAATTCATTCCCTGTAAACGTCTTTTTAAAGAAACGTTTGATTACTTCACAGTTACTCAAAAGAATGTGTATGTGAGTTTACCATATGAGTTCAATTTGTTGAAATGGATGCTTCGCTGTTTATGTTTTTTAATTCTCTGCTTGGGATCACTAGAAAATAGCTCTACTGAGAATCATACTTAAGGCAGTCCTGCTGAGGAGAAGGTTACCTTGGATTATATTTCCATTCAGCGCAAAACAGTGTAAGAATTCAAAAATAATGACAGTACTTACACACATGAATGATCAGTATTATACTTTTTAAGTTTTGGCTTAATTCGGAGTGAATAGGGGTTTTTCAAATATTTTTATTGTGCTAAAATATACATGATATAAAATTTACTATTTTAGCCATTTTTAAGTATAATTTTTGGATCAGTTATCATCATGGTCCTATTTTTTAAAGGTACATCTAAAAGAATTGAGGAAAAAAAAACACCAATGGTTTGAGGCTAAAAATTCAGTCTCAATCTCTCTAACCAAGTGTCAATGGAAAAAAGCCAAACTCTGTAAAATAATTTTAAAGAGATTTATTCTGAGCCAAATTTGAGGACCATGACCTGGAGCCACTCCCAAAAGGCCTTGGGCAAGTGGACTCAATGTGACTGGGTTACAGTTTGGTTTTTATACATTTCAGGGAGAAAAGGGTTACAGGTAAAGTCATAAATCAATACGTGGGAGGCATACATTGGTTTGGCCCAAAAAGGTGGGACATCTCGAAGCAAGGGCTTACAGGTTATAGGTGGGTTTAAAGATTCTTTGGATTGTAATTGGTTAAAGACATGAAGCTTTGTCTAAAGGCTTGGAATGTTACCGGACATAGATTTGTTGTGTAAATTGAGGACCTGCAGGTGTGTCTTGTATACCCTTAGGCCTGTTAATGGGTTACAAAGGAAGTCCCCAAGAAGGGAGAGGGGCATGATGAGGCCTGTCTGACCTCCCTCCTCCTGGCAGACAATTTAATTTTAAGATATTTCTTTTGCCACGAGGGGGTCCATTCAGTCAGCCAGTGGGGGTTGAGGCTTACAATTATACTTTAGTTCACACAAGCTAGATAACCATGTTTCATTTCAAGACCACTGGCCTTCAAATATTATGTATAGAATAGAACTAATAGAGCTAATGTATGACTTCTTGAGTTTGGAGGAATGCGTTATGCTCTGAGGCTAGTTTGGGACAGGCATTCTAATCTTACTGAGTTGACTATAGGGTTGGCGAGATTGCCTGGATTCTGAATCTAATTTAGAAGCTGGTTGTAAATTAGAGACTGAGGGTCCCTAACTGACATGGAGCGTAACACCCACAGAGCTCTAGAATATCAAGGAAAACAAAGTTCCAGGTCGTTCCTACTTCCTAGAGACTCCTTAGGTGTGTACCCCTTGAGGGAAGGAGCCTTATCTATCTTGTTTGTTCCCCACTGGTTTCTGAAATAGTGCCAGGCAAATGCAAGGCACTCAGAAATACTTCTAGACTGAAAGAATACCCCTCTCTTCCAGCCCTGCCCCCCACATGCACACATATCCCTTGTTTGTAGCAGCCTGAGGGTACAAATGAAATCACATTAACATTAATTTCCCAAATTAAATAAGCTCCGTGCCTCACCTTCCCGACTAATGAGTATTAGCCTCCCTTTCCTCAAAGCTCCTGCAAGTTTTATAGACATCCCCAAAGCGTGTCTCACATGTGTGTCAGAACAAGTCTGGTCTGTTCTCCTGAGGTGGCTTTCTTGTGGCTGCTGCCTGCTACCTCCAAGCGAGACAAGAGGTGAGGGAGTGTCCCCTCGTTATCATTGCTGTGCTAAACAATGGGAGAATGTTGCTGCCTTTGATGAGAATGCCTGCCCTGATGCTCTCTTTGGGAACATTAAGATTGGGGAAAATGAAAATAAAGAATGCAGCCACGAGAAAACAAAACAAAACAGCAGGAGGGAAACTGATCTCAACAAAAGGCAGTATTTACATATTAGTGGTAAGGAAGAGGAACCTATGGCAGTAATTGGGAACTTTCTGTACAAGGAGGACACATTTATACTAGTGGACACTAAAGAAATTCAACTGGAGTCTTGGAATTATGTTTTGGATTTGAGAATCATATGTCTTGCCCCAGGCTCCAACTTGCTAGTTCTTTCTCTAATACAGGGTAGCACCTGTAATAATAGCAGGGAGTTACAAGTTAAAGGATAATTAATGGAGAGAAAGATGACTGGCAGCTGAGGATGGAAGGAAGTCTTCCTGAACAGAAATACCTTCACGTTGGGTCAGTACTGATCGGGGCCAGAGTCCAGCAACGTCATCAAGATGAGCCGGAAGGGGGACTGGAGGCCAGACCAGAAAAGGTCCCCCATGGCAGGACGGAAAGAAAAGAAATAAGCCCACAAAAACCAAATGTTAACTGTTCTCCTTGAGAAAAACAGTGGGCTTTCCCCACTGTTTCTTGTCTATGTATAGAGAATTAAGCTTCAATTTTATGTTTAAACACAAACATATGGACTGGGCATTCGTGGTCACCAAGAGAGACCAAGAGTGTCCTTTGGATTCTCCCCTTTAGCACTTAGAGATAATCAACTTGATAAACATTTATCGAGAAACAGCTATGTCATACCCAAGCCAAAATTTGAAGGCGTGGGGCGTGTGATGATGCCTCTGGGGCTTGGCCCTGCCATCCGTGGCTGCCGCTGGAAGAGACAGCCCAGTGTTCACACTAGAAGGGACCTGTCTTCCAAGCAAGAGAGGTCACAGAGGTTTAAGGACCTGTCCATGAACCTGGAGACAGTGGAAGAGCAAGGTAAGCAATCTTGCCTTCCAGCACACTGCGACGCCCTGTTTTCCCAGGTTTCCAATTTGTTCACCAACCTCACAAAACTGACGGTGAAGAAATAGTTTGCAAAATAATAGAAGTGTTAGAAAGAAGAACCAAATGAAGTCACTTTAGGGAAAATGAAAGGCAATTCTCTTTTATTCTAGTGGATAGTAAATATGTGAAATTTGCTAAGTAAAGAAATAATAGCAATTACCATTTATTTACTATATGCAATGTGCCAGCCCCATATATATATATTTCCCCATATACATAAATATATATATAAATAAACATATATATACTTTAAAAATAAATTTAAGTATCATTACTCTTAATTTATTGTTGAGGAAATAAAGTTCTGACTTGCCCAAACTTTTATAGCTATTATGTTAGTATGTTTACATTAGAAATTCAAATTCTTTTTTTTATACATTACATTTTAATGCTCTTAGACTTTCCTTTAAACCATGCTGCTTTTCTGTCACCTAACCAACCCAGGTTTGGTCCCTAGCATGACCTCAATAACTGCTGAACTGTTGACAAAAAGAGGTTGGCTATGGTCTGTGTCTTGTTTTACAGTGCCCGGATAGGGACCTCCCTTGTGGTTCAGAGGTCACTATGGAACCACTTTGATTGGACAGTTGGGAGTCACATGACTTGAGCCTTAACTAAGCATGTGGATTCTAGGTCACTTTCCAGACTTTATGGTACCCATGAGGCTTGGCCCGTGGGATAGAGAGTCCTCTGCACTCTTTTGTAGCTGGTGCGCCAAGTTCTTTTTTTTTTTTTTTTTTTTTTTTTTTTTTTTTTTTAGAGACGGGGTCTCGCTCTTGGTCTGCGCCAAGTTCTTATTGGCAGATTCGTAGGGTATTCCCTCCTCCTCCAGGTATGGAGAATTAGGGTTGGGCAGGACCAAGATGGGAACAACAGCACCCACTTTCATCCCTAGGAGACCCGGAATCCCTCACTATCCACCTAACACCAACGTTCAGACACAGCTGCCCTCTCTGATACAGGAGTTAAGCACTGTTTGTCTGGTTTCCATCATCCATAGCACCCTGGCATGCCCTCGCAAATGTCTTTGTTTCCCTCCACCTGCAACTCATTAAGATAATTGACTTTTTACAATTTTTATTTTAGCTGTAACATAAATTTTACTCCTTAAAGAACGTAAATGCCTGACTGGCTTTAAACGATGTTAAGGTGCCTGTAATGACAAGTGCCCACATTGGGAGATGACACGGGGTGAACAGTGGGGAGTAGCAATTTCCATTTCAGTGAACAAGGTAGCATGGGCTTAGCCTGAGGGAGTGACTTAGAATAGACACTGCCAAGCACCTGCTGAGAGTAAGAGGTGTGGGACACAGAGAGAAGACAAGAGGAGGTCATGGACTCTCCATTCTAGGGCTTTGAGACAACTGCAACCATTAAAAGCCAACAGTATACAAGCAATTGAAGGAAATGTGAAGGTCCTGGAGTCTTAAGAACTAGCTTTGTGTACTAACGCTGCCCCTTCCCTGCTGTGTAATATTGAGCAAAATTGGGGACCGTAGCTCAAGGCCTGGTGGGGACAAATGGCAGGGGGAGGGGGAAGGGTGAGGATATCAGCCACCCCAAGGGCCATTCAGACTATGTCCCTAGGCTAGCTAAAGGGAAGTCACTTTGCTGCCAGCATGCTTTTGGCTTGTTCCGTTAGCTACTTGCTTACACAGTCTCAGGGCACAAGATTAGAAAACGACCATGAGGAAAACCAGATCAAGAGTCCAGAACAGACCAGCGCAGGGAGCTGCTGACCAGATCCACCAGATGACGTATTGTTTGCTGATAACCATTGAGCAAGTCTTGATGACTTGCACAAAGCTTGCCTTCTGCTCTGTACCTCCTTTACCCCTTCCATTTGTAAGCAGAAAAGGACGAGATGGTCTCTGAGACGACAGTCTGCTATCTTTTCAGGCCGAGGCACTTGCATAAGCCACGTTTCCTTGACCACAACCACCACCAACAGAAAACAAGATATGGCGAAAAAGACAAGCATTTCTTCAAGTCAAGACACGGAAGGAAGAATGAGGAAGCACCTTAGGACCATAACCCCTACTCACTGCCAAGTGGCTGGAGAGGATTGATCTTTCACTCTAGGGTGAGTCTTTATTGTACTTTATCAGTCCTTTTGTCTGTGTAGACCCCTTCCTCCATACCAAAAATTTTAAATTATATTTTATAATGGCATTGGTATAAAGTTGAATATATTCATATTATCTATACAACATTTTCTTTGAACTAGAAGATGTTTTAAAAATCTGATTTTAGGCTAGGCACAGTGGCTCACGCCTGTAATCCTAGCACTCTGGGAGGCTGAGGCGGGCGGATCGCTCAAGGTCAGGAGTTCGAAACCAGCCTGAGCAAGAGTGAGACCCTGTCTCTACTAAAAATAGAAAGAAATTAATTGGCCAACTAAAAATATATACATATAAAATTAGCCGGGCATGGTGGCGCATGCCTGTAGTCCCAGCTACTCGGGAGGCTGAGGCAGGAGGATCACTTGAACCCAGGAGTTTGAGGTTGCTGTGAGCTAGCCTGACGCCACGGCACTCTAGCCCAGGCAAAACAGTGAGACTCTGTCTCAAACAAAACAAAACAAAACAAAAAATCTGATTTTAAAAGAAATAAAACCATTTTTATGGGATCCCCCAAAGTATTATAGATTCTAGGCACTGAGCCATACTATAGTTGATGAATGAATCTTCTAGTTCAAAGAAAGTGTTCCTAGTGCACCTCTTTCCTTGAAAAAGAGCAGTATGTTTTCTATATTTTTTTCTTTCTTCTTTTATTTTAAAATGTCTCCTCTTCTCGTAACTAGTTGACAAGAGCACACTGATGTTTGTGATGTTTAGGGGAAGACCTTGTGGCACTGCTGTAAGGCTGCATAGCGAATTGTCAGTGGCTTGTGACAGTGAACATTTTAGTGACCTCGTCCACATGTCCACGGGCAGGTGGGTTGGCTTCTTACAAGTATGTCCTTCTTATGGCAGATCACAGGAGTAGAAGAGGAAATCCAAACAAACTGTGCAAGCACATTTAAAGCCTCTGATTGTTGTCACATCCGGCATTACTCTGAGCACAGAAAGTCACATGGCTAAGTCTTCAGCCCAATGAGAAAGTACTCTGCTTATTGAATCATCGATAGCAAGTATGGGGAAAGATATTTAATATATAGCTAATCTACAGCATACCTATGATATCTAGGAGAAGATTTTTGCAAATCGATAAGAAAAGAAAGATGAAATCCCCAACAGAAAAATACTTCAAGGGGATTAGCAGGAAATTCACAAAAGTATAAATATTAATAACCAAGAAAGATAGGATGTTCAATCTTATCTGTAATCTAAGATATGCTAATTTCAACTGTATGAGATATTTTAACTCACGAGATTGGAAAATAATAAAATGATTAACATTAACTCGTGTGGGCTAGAGAATAGTTTGTGCGATCTTTCTGGATATCATCCTGACAGCGGGTGTTATCATTTCAACTGCACATAACCAATTACTCAGCAATTCCCCTTCTAGGAATTTACTCTACAAAAACGATGATTTGCCCTATGCAAAGATCTATGTACAAAGATATTTATTATGGAGAAAAAGAAAAACATGGCCAAACAAATTGAAGAAAATTCTTTGTTCTCTTGCTTTTGCCCAAAGATCACCATTATATACATGGCAAAACTACCTTGATCATTTCACTTGTGGCAAATACTCACAAAGTTGACAGTACATAGTAAACTCAACTTACCAGTAAAGTAACCAATTTGCTACCAACATAACGAATTTGTTTTCAGAACTAAAATGTACTACAGCACTGGTTTAAGAAAAAAAAAAAACAGAACTAAAATGTGTTTTTACTGCGACACATTAAAAATATCTCTACAGGAAGGAGAAAATGAGATAGGAAAAGAAATATAAAGCAGGAGAAAATGAAAAGATAAAGGTTATCAGGTGATTCACTTTAACATGCTTTTCACTGTGGACTTTTATAATGGTTGAATTTTACAGTATTTTATACATAGATTGTAAACCTTAGCACCTAGCAGACTTTGTCTGGAGTTTGTTTAGCAGATATTAAGAAACTGTAATAGAAGGAAAAAAATGTGCAGTTGATAGAGACCATTTTCAAATGGTTTCCAAGAAAGAGTGAACTGGGATGGTGAGCCCAGGCTCAGAATTTTGGGAATCTTCCCCCCTGGAGAGTCTCAGTGGTGTGGCCGACCCTGGTGCTAACAGACTATTGAGGCTGGAACACGTTCGAGAACTTACTCTCACCCCTCTTAGGCATAAGGAGATGAGCAGAGGACATTGCCCTTCCTCCATTTTTACAGTATCCTCAAAAAGCATTTTGTTGTTCAGACTTTTCTCCCTCTTTAATGCTGTTCTTGATACACTTTTCATTTTATTTAATCTGCCTAAAAATGCTGGGCATGGCAGATGGACCAAAAAAACATACTGTAAGGTTTTTTCTTCCAGATCTTCCCACAAATTCATCCATCCTCCCCAATTCCCCACCTCTCCCCTCAGCCAACTGCCCTGAAGGACGACTCCATCTGACTATGACATAGACAGAAAATAGGAACTTAGAATCAAAATAGGAATATGCAAATGGCTATTTGGGCTACCTGACAAAGGTTAGCAAAGAATATAAAAATATTCAGCTAATATTTATATGAATAAAAATCATATGAAGGAGGTTTAGCGCAACTATGAACCAACGGAAAACTTTTAGCAGGGAGATGACAAGTCCAGAGCACACTAGGTACAGAGAAAAACTGTCAGAGGAAATGGCTAATGGGAAAAAGATAAATACTGGGTAAGATTGACCCAAATTGTTCATTTTCAATTGTATTTCTAAATTTGATTTTATGGACTTTCAGTTTTAGGGAAGAAAAGTAATATTTGAAAGTATTTATCCCAGCCTTTAAATTTCAAGTTTATCAATCTAATTAAACAATCAAACAATTAGATGTTCTAAACTTGTAGGGAGTGGTCTTTGTCATTTATTTTTTTGTCCTGGAGGATCTTTCCTTGGTGCAGAGTTGTTAACCAAAACTTTGTGAAGCATTTTGGAATAGTTGTAATTAACAGAACTGAATTTGATTACTAATACCACTACTTAATAACTACATGAGCATGGGTAAGTTACTTAATCACTCTAAGCCGTAATTTTTCTCATCTGTAAAGTGGATCTCATAATATCTAATAATATCTGTCTTAAACAGCCCCACCACTATCATTATTATGAAATAAGCACACCAAATATTTGAATTGACTGCAATTTCCTCAAATAAGAAAAATCTTTCAATAATTAGAATATTTATTCATATCATACTTTCCACTTACTTTCTCATTATAAAAATAATTGCCATTCCTTTGTAATTGTGATTGTTAGGAAATTGTCTTTTTTTTTTTTTTTT
>VBSM01000142.1:6447086-6457611 GCA_008086735.1 Cheirogaleus medius
AAAAAAAAAAAAGTCCTTTTTATCAAAGCAATATGTACATATAGTTTTAAAATATCAAATTATTTTAAAAAGTTTAAAACAAAGTACAATTCTCTGTTCTTCCCCTCCACATTAACCCCTCCCCATATACAACCCTCTTTTTTAATACATTTAGCTGTTTGTTAAGGATTTACATCTCTCCATATTTCTACACATATTTCTATAGGATATGTAAATATGGCTTTCTTTGACTGACCCATTTTTGAACAGTTTCTATGGACTTCTTCTGATAGTGTAGGTTGAACTTTCCTAATCCAAAAGTCCAAAATCCAAAATAAAGCCCAAAACTTTTTGAGCACCAACATGATTCCACAAGTGAAAAATTTCACATATACGTACCTAACAAAAACTTTGTTTCTTGCGAAAAATTATTTAAAATATTGTATAAAATTACCTTCAGGCCATGTGTATAAGGTATATGTGAAACACAAATGAACTTCGTGTTTCGACTTAGTTCCTATGCCCCAGATATCTCATTACATATGTGCAGATATCCCAAGATCTGAAAAAATTCAAAATCCAAAAACTTCTGGTTCCAAACATTTTGCATAAGGGACACTTAACCTGTAATAAAAATTTATCTCTTATACAGTCATCCTCTCTGCTTCTCTTCCCCAACCTCCCAATATAGTGGTATTAAAATGTTTGGTTAAGTCCATATTCAGTTATTGCATTATTATGTGTATGCAAATATTATACAGACTGTGCACTGTAGCATACTTTAGTAATATTTCTTTTCTCACTCTTCCTCCTCAAAGTTAGTAGTTGCCTTTTCTCTTTTTCTTTTTACTTTTATTGCTAAATCTTCCCACATTATCCAATAACTTGCCAATATGATTTTCCACAAGGTTAATGACACCGGATCACCCATTGTTTCTAATATTTTCTTGGAGCTATTAGGCTTGGAGACCTCCATTCTCCTTTGTGGCACTTTCTACGTTTTCTGCACAACTGTCTTCATCACACTTCCCTTCATCATCAGTCCAAGGATGCTGTTCTGTGCAGTTGCAGTCCTGTTTCCTGGATGCTGTCCTCTTTCTTCATATACGCCATTGTTTATCCGGGGCACATCCCCTAGTAGTCCAAAAGTTAGAATTAAGGTTTGATGACAGCAGGTATGATGATGACAGACGGTATGGACATGTCTACCTTGTGAGCCACACTACTTCCTTCTGGTTTGGTTGCCCTGGACACTAGGGGCACAATTGTCATCCTGGGATATTATCATCCTGGTTGTTTCTTTTCATCTTTCCTGGGTTCATTCTCCTGTTTTCTGTCCTCTTTTTTTTTTTTTTTGTGGAACAATCCTACAATAGCTTACCGATCATAGGAAATAAAAGTTTTGGACCTTATTTGTCTACAAATGTTTTTATATCATCCTCATACTTGTTTCATAGTACAGCTGGGTATAGGATTCTATGTTGAAAGTAATTTTTCATTAGTATTTGGAAGACATTATCTATGGTCTTTTAGCTGTAGAGAAGTTTGAATCCAATCTAATTACTGTATGTGACCTACACTTGTCCATTCTGAAAAGATGGTAGAGCACTTGCCCTTAGAGTTCTAAAATTGTACAATAGTGAGTTTTGGTATGATCTTGTTTTCATCCATTGTGCTGTCCTCTTGTTGGGCCCATTCAATCTGGAACTCTTGTCCTTTAGGTAGAGGAAACGTCATTTATTTCACTGATGATTTCCTCCCCCATTATTTTCTATGTTTCATTGTCCAATTAATAGAATTCATATGTTAGATCTTTTTTCTATTTCCTATCTCTTTGCTTTTTTGCATTACTTTCAGGAACAATTCCTCAACTTTATTCATCAATCTTTCTATTGAGTTCTAAATTTCTGATGTTATGTTTTTAAATTTATCAGAATTCTTTCTTATGGTGTTTTTTTTCCAAAATGTTATTTTATATTTATTTAATTGGTATAATACCATCTCCCTACCTATCATATGTTTGTGCAAAATTGCCTTTTTCCCTCTTTGTCTGTCTTTTCTCAGGAGTGAGACTATCCTTTATAATCCATGATAAAGAAGAGAAAATTTTTAAAGTTTACTCAAAGCTCCAAGCATCGTTGATTTTGAATATCATGAGGCTGTTTTGGGGGTACTTCCTGATACCACTATTTTCAGGTATTCCTTCTTGCAACTTGAAAGAGTTCCTAGAGAAGACTTCCAGTCTCCGCCCAGACATCAAGGCCTGACCGCCAGTGTTCTGGAAACACGCAGTAAAGAGAGGGCTGGGAACCTCTCTTTAGCATTTAGCATTTGGTATATATACGTTCATTTCATTCTCCAATTTTTATATATTACGTGACATCCCCCAGCCCAGAAACTTTTACCCTCTCCAGGATCCTGCTAAGAATGGGGAAGGGGCCAGCATCTAGCAGTGTACAATGAACGAGGAAATCTCATGTGGAAACTGCTGCTTAAATAGTTTCCCATCAATCCGCATTGTATCCTCTCTCCTCTCCTTCACCCCGATTCTCTATCTATTCTGAGGTGTTTGAGGATTTCCTGTTGCAGATGGTGTTGGTTCTTGGCTTTCCCACTGCAGGTGCCACCACTGACCCACCTGCTCTACAGCTTCACGACTCCTCTCGTCTTTCCCCCTTCCTTGTGCATTTAATCTTTTTAAAAATATTCATTACTGTGGTTTGGGGATGAAAACAAAATTTATATATGTTTGTCAAATCCGTCATCTTTACCCAGAATTCTAAATGGACCTGGTCTGTTAATTACCACCCCCTAGTGGTCTCATTTAGGACACTCCTTGCCACCTCTATGTTAACTCGCATCTACTTGTTTGTTGCCTGTCTCAAGTGGGATGTATCACGAGGATAGAATCGTGTCTGTGTTATTCGACTGATGTCCCCCAAACCTGTTGCAGTGCCTTTTACATAGCAGGCATTATAGCTAGACGTGGTACACAAGAAATACAAATCCTAGTCACTCTGAGACTCCAAATTCTTTAACCACTGGGTATGATGCCATGGCGCCAGCAGCTGCTCAGAACAGCTGTGCATAAATATTTATGTACATGTTAAAGCTAAAGCTAAAGCCCTGTGGGCAAAAGCCACAGCACAGAACAACAAATGGAAGGTAGTCTTATCAGTTTACTTAAGTACATATTTCACACTATTCTAAATACTATTTATTTAGTATTATTTAAATAGTATTTGTTCTAAATACTATTTAATTAGGACTTTCTGATTTGAATAGAGATATTTAGATATAAAAGTTTTTTGCATATACTTAAGGGGTGTGGGACACACACACACACACACTTCCGCCTAACCAGGACAATAAAGCTCAGTTGGATGATAGAAATATAACAACTTTTTGACATAAATACTGCCAGGCTTGAATGCTGATTCCTTTCTTACTAGCTGTCACTTTGCTCCCCCTCTAGAGTTCAAACTCTTTGTAAAGTAGGGATTTGACAGATTCTAAGTGTGTTGCGAGGATTAAATGTTAACATTATGTACCTCTGGCTAGGTAGAAAGCATTCAATAAATACTAGTTATTATAATTAGTAAAGTGTTATCCTATAGTTCAGTGCTAATTCTTTTTCCTATATTTGTCAGACATGGCAGCTATATTTTACAGATCCTTATAAATGCAGAGACAAATAATACCTACTCCCCAATTTAGAAAAAAGTGTCTAAAGCTTTTTGCTTTTTTTGAGATAGCGTCTCACTCTGTTGCCCAGGCTGGAGTGCAGTAGTGTCATCATAGCTCACTGCAACCTCAAAAGGGATCCTCCTACTTCAGCCTCCTGAGAAGCTAGGACTACAGGTGCACCTGGCCATGCCTGGCTAATTTTTAAGTTTTATTGCAGAGACAGGGTCTGGCTATGTTGCCCAGGCTGGTCTGGAACTCTTGGCCTCAAATGAGCCTCCAACCTTGGCCTCCCAAAGTACTGGGATTACAGGCATGAGCCATCTTGCCTAGCCTTAAAACTTTTTGTTCCATGTGCCAAAGACCCTCCTGATGGGCAGTCTATCCACTTATCAGCTTCCCCTCTCTACTTCTCTCTTTTCTGCCTTGTGGTGGCTGAAACTCCATAATAGAGGCCACCTCTCAGAGGAAAATATTCTCTGAATATTTATGATGACTAACATTCTACTTTTGTATTAGAATAACAAAGCTCTTACATACCACCTACTTCAAAAAACAATTTCATAAGACATAACAATCCAAGTTCATGAATAAATCATATGAAGGGAGAATGTGTTGCAGAAACATTGCTGATAGCTACAGACTATTTAATTATTAATAACAAGCAAGACCCGGCTAATACAACAAAAACTGCACATTTCAGCTCTGAGTCTCTCCGTAGTGGGTTGCATTGCTGCCACCTTGTGGTCACAGGTGAAATTTTTCACAGGCAGAATACTGATGTAGTTAAGGTGGACAGTGAAAATATTCTTGTTATATGTGCTTTAAAAATCTATCAAATACAGACAATAATTATAGATGTTTCAGTATTCATTGCTAACAATTTCATTTCCAATAAGAAAAATGTTAAGGCAGCCGGGAGCAGTGGCTCATGCCTGTAATCCCAGTGCTTTGGGAGGCCAAGGTGGGAAGATTGCTTGAGGCCATGAGTTTGAAACCAGCCTGGCAACATAGCGAAACCCTGTCTCTGCAAAATATAAGAAAAATTAGCCTGGCGGGGTGGCATGCACCTGTAGTCCTAGCTACTTGGGAGGCCGAGGCGGGAGGATTGCTTTAGCCCAGAAGTTGGAGGCTACACTGAGCTCTGATGACACCATTGCATTCCAGCCTGGGTGACAGAATGAGACCTTGTCTCAAGAAAAAAACATAAATAAATAAAGGCAAAATATGTCTCTGGATACTGGTCACCATGACAATCCTTGAACTTGTCATTAGCGTTATCTTGGTTATTCAATGTATTCGTGTCTGTTTCCTCATCTTAAGAACAGGGTAGGGGTGGAGGATGAGGATTGAGGGAATTCTAATGCTGGTTCTCATACAAAATGATTTGGCAGCATAGATTTAAAAATAATGCTTTGGAGATATATACAAACCTTCCCTAAGCCCTAGAAGTCATTTGGTACAAGACTAAAGCAACGATTTCTTAGGGCAAAAAAATCTCCTGCTCTATAACTCTGTGAAAGGGGACGCAGGAAATTTCTGAGTTCACCAATATAATCAGGAAGCGTTTTTTTTTTTTTTTTTTTGAGATAGGGTCTCACTCTTGTTGCTCAGACTAGAGTGCAATGGCATCATCATAGCTCACTGCAGCCTCCAACTCCTGGGCTCTAGTGATCCTCCTGCCTTGGCCTCCCAAGTAGCTGGGACTGAAGGCACGCACCACCACACCCAGCTAATTTTTGTATTTTTTGTAGAGACAGGGTCTCATTATGTTGCCCAGGCCAGTCTCGAACTCCCTGTCTCAAGTGATCCTCCTGCTTTGGCCTCCTAAAGTGTTAGGAGTCCAGGTGTGAACCACTGTGCCCAGCCCAGGAAACATATTTTTAAAAATATGCATCTGGAAAACAGTGATATATAATCAAATTTCCTCTTCTTTATATTCTTTTGGTGTTCTTTAAAATGAACCTTAAACAATAATGATTATGCTGTTTGTTAATTTACATTTCATTAGACTGAAATAATTCACCAAACTTGTAAAGAGAAGCTGGGCTAAAGGATGAGTCAATAACACAGGATATTATAATAGTCTTATTTGTCACTGCATATACACAACACTGGTGTACCTGAACCTGTGGAAATGCACATTAGAAGAACAGAATTTCCCAGGCATGCACACTGGAGTTTTTTAAGAGCTTTCCAGAAGCCACATCCTGTGCCATTCAACTGCCTGATGTTTCTAGCTCTTCCAGGAAAGCCAAGTTGGCCATTAGGGTACTTTCGACATGCTGAGCTGAGCTGTGGAAAGTGCCACGTGGTTCTGGGCCCACGGCCCTTCCTTCCTTCAGCTCACAAAATCCATGTAAGCAGCAGCAGTATTCATACTTATGTTTTATTTAAAACTATTAACATATTAACCACAGAGTACCTTATATAAAGAGCATAAATTCAAAATAATGACAAACTTTCTAAGCTTCAGTTTATAGATCTGGCAAACATCTGCAAGTACAGGTTGAAGATCCCTTATCCAAAATGTTTGGGACCAGAAGTGTTTTGGATGTTAGATTTTTTTTTTTCAAATTTTGGAATATTTGTATCATATTTACTGGTTGAACATTCCAAATCCAGAAATCCAAAATCCGAAATGCTCCAATGAACATCTTCCATTGAGTGTCATGTCAGAGCTCAGAAAGTTTCTTATTTTGAAGCATTTTCTATTTTGGATTAGGGATACTCAACCTGTACATAATGATGCTTTTGCAAATTGTACTCTATGAATATAAGGCATTATGTTATGGTCATCTAAATCATCTAGCTAAGTCATGATCATAACAGGAAGTAAATCATAAAATCAGTGAGGTAGTTATCCACTATCTGACTTATCTTAATAAAGGTTGGATTTCATTATATGTCATTTATACATTTTAATAAATGACATATAAACAGTTCATATTTTTGAGTTTGGCTAATGTTTCATAACCAAAACTTGGACCAACCAAAATTTTATATATATAAACACTTCTTACCAAGAAAGAGGACATGAATAAGTTCTTTGGTTTTCAGAGCTTTAAGTAATAGTATAAAAACAATTTTTAAGAATGGATGTTTTACATGTTGTTTTATATATATATTTCCCTTTCTAAGGATATTAATATTTGGTTTATAATATTAGTTACATAATATATCAAGGGGGTAACTGGATAACACATTTTATAGATGATATTCAAGGCTGACAAATCGTATACTAAGGCAGAGTGGCAGGCCAAAGAGGGAAATATATAAAGGCCCAAGATGATAATGATTCATTATGATACTATCTGTTAAATGCAATGATGAAATGACTAAGTGCCAACATGGAGGAATATAGCCTTATAAAATAAAATGAATTTCTTTACCTTCAGTTATATTATTTAACTTTAAGGGAGCTAGGTTAAGGAAAAGGGGAATTTTAGAAATCTAAAAAACACAATGAATAAATTTTTCATTAATACAAAATTAAGATAAAAATAATAAAAAATATTTTATAGGTAAAACAGTTTACCTATAAACTATTTAGTCATGATACCAAGGAAACTCTAAGAACTGGTGACACAAATATTTTTTAATTGACGAGTAATAAAGATATGACTAAGATCTATAGAGAATCCAGACCTGAATCTCTATAGTATCATACATTTGGGGAAAAATGTAGCCACTTCTCTTCATTTCATTTCTCTTCATTTCATTTTCTCCCTCTTCTAGGATCAGATGTTCAATGAGCTGCTCATACACGAGGCACCTCATCTTCTACAAGATTTGGACACATATTTAGGGAAAAAAGAGTGGTTTATTGGTAATTCTGTGAGTATATTTTTATATCTTAAAAGATATGAGCAAATATAAAAGGATAGGCCAAAAAATTATAAAAACTTACTGAAAATATATTACCCATAGGGAAAGAATAGAGTATATAGCAGGGACAAGAGCTAAACTTCTTTAAATAAGCCTGTTTTAGTAGATTTGACTTCGGAATCATAAAATATTTTTATGTAATTATATGTCAACAACAAAAATTTAAAATCAAAAGGAAAATGAAACCAACGAACCTAACTGTGCCGAAGAGATGCACAGAGCACACAGAGAATACACATGTATTCTGTTGGTGAAAAACTACTTCAAGAAATACCAGTCATCGTTTGTAAAACACAGTAATTTGATTAAACATCTCAAGACATATTCTCTCAGAACAAAAAAATAAAACTCATACTCTGTTTTCAGGAATCATGTTGTGGGGGTACTAGGCACTACTGAGGCCGGGCGCGGTGGCTCATGCCTGTAATCCTAGCACTCTGGGAGGCGGAGGCAGGAGGATCGCTCGAGGTCAGGAGTTCGAGACTAGGCACTACTGGTGCTGTTTTTCTGGTATTATTATACCTATATCGTGGGTGTAGAAATAAATTGTGTTGATGTCACTGAGAACCGACATCAGTGTGGGAGACAGAGATGTATGATCGGTAAGATTACGTAAACACCTTATTCCTGAACTTGCACTAGAGATCACAGTATACACTCATGACGCACTTTATCTTAGGGCAAAGAAAAAAGCATTTTGTACCTCAATCAGTTGGAAAAAGTTTCTCTTCATAAAAGTAGTCCAGTTAAGAAATCAGAAGGAAAGACTGAAATAAACTATCACTGCTTTCCAACCCCGGAAGAATTAATGGCCTTACACATCAACGACCAATAATCACAAAAACTGGGACAACCAGATACCACAGGCTTTCCAAGAGAGGATCACACCACCACCGATGAGCAGTCTTGTCCCCAAATCAAATCTATATCTCATTTAAATGCTGTTCCCGCGCCCAGGATGCTTAATAGCCAGATGGCTGCATTTCTGGATCCTTCTTTATCATTCAAGCCTTGGTTTCATGTTACCTCTTAAAGGTCTTCCCTGACCACCTAATAGTTCATCTCACTTTACTTCTCATCACCCCTGTCAGTTTGCATATTTAAGTGTCTTTCCCCTTTTAAAATAAAAGCTGCAACAGGAAAGGGACTTGTGTCATATCTTGCTGTCTAGTCAATCCCCAGCACCTAGACCTGAGTGTGGCACACAGTAGGTGATCAATAAATACTTGTTGGCTGCTCTGAATCTTCTAACCAATCTCCCATCTTGGCTGGCAGATGTTTAGTAAGCAAGTTCATGAAACACTAGCGATGGGCTTTCTTAAATTCCATACAAAAAGAAAACTAAGAATGGTTCATATTAAACTTCACTCTTTATTCATATGGAACCAAAGTAACATAATACAGATTGTTATGTTCCTTGTCACAAAGGAACAAGGGTAGGACCAGACTGTCATCCTCTAACCTGGTGGCCCATCGTTGCATACCACTGAATGGGTCACATACCTATATCTTATTTCTTCCGACATGATGCAATATGATGTATTTCAGCCAAAAAATATTTCACTTAAAACTATAAACTCTTGGCTAGGAGCGGTGGCTCACACCTGTAATCCTAGCACTCTGGGAGGCCGGGGTGGGAGGATTGCTCAAGGTCAGGAGTTCGAAACCAGCCTGAGCAAGAGCGAGACCCCGTCTCTACTAAAAATAGAAAGAAATTAATTGGCCAAACTAAAAATATATAGAAAAAATTAGCCAGTCATGGTGGCATGTGCCTGTAGTCCCAGCTACTCGGGAGGCTGAGGCAGGAGGATTGCTTGAGCCCAAAAGTTTGAGGTTGCTGTGAGCTAGGCTGACGCCATGGCACTCTAGCCTGGTCAACAGAGTGAGACTGTGTCTCAGAAAAAAAACAAAAAACAAAAAACAAACCTATAATCTCTTAGGAATAACTTGCACCCTGTTCCTTTATACTATCTAGTACGAAGGGACAAGGTAAACAAGATGAAGCAGTCACATAGATCCTGAAGCTAAGACATTCTGCAGGACTCGTGTGGAACCTTCCACAATTCAGTGACATGAAAAGAAGGGTGCTGTTCAGAAGAGGGTTTAGAAGACATAACCAGATGAAATGCATAGATCTGGAATGGATCTTGCTTTGTCCGGTAAAGGAGATTTTGGGAACAGATGGTGTTACAGCAAGTGTTACAGCGGGTGGTCCGGAGCACAAACCGAGGGGAGTCAGAGAATAGAAGTTTATTTGCCGGCGGGCACCAAATTTTGAGCACCATCTACCTGATTTTTCCCACTTTTATGAAGTTGGGGTGGTCTGAGGGGTGGGGCATCAGGTGTAGGTTAGTTGATGTGTCAGACAATAGGCTAATATTATGTTGATGCGCCAGGCAATAGATTTAGTGTTATATGTTGATGCCAGGCAATGGGCCAGTTGATGGGCCAGGTGACAGGTTAGTATTATGCTGATGTGGGTCTTTTGTGACTGGTCTCCGGTGTCTGAAGTGCCAAGTAACAGATGGGGGTTTCCCTTATCATTCTCCCTTTTGGTGCCCTTATCTGTCTATTACAGGGCATCGTTTTTAGTGGGTGATAGCCTCGTAAGGTCATTATGTAAGCTCTTGTTTTTTAGGTAACAGTTGTCTATAAATTTGATAATCGCGCTCAATATGCAGGGGCCTGTAATGGTGCCAGTCCAGTATTTCTTTCCCCACTGTGGCACACCTGAGCCTGACTATAATGGCATGTAGGTGTGATCTTTGGCTTGTACGTGTGGTCTGTGAAACCTCCTGTAGTCCAGAAGCCTCCAGTAATCCTGTTAGTGGAGGGAATCTAAATCCTAGCATAATAAGCCTCAAGGCCACAGTTGTTAGGGCGAGTGCCCTAACCAGGAGGAGGGTAGGAACTGAGGCAAGAGTAGACATCCTATAATGAGCCAAAATACCACAGTTAGAGACGCCCTCTGCAG
>VBSM01000142.1:6459429-6476809 GCA_008086735.1 Cheirogaleus medius
GCGGTGGTGATGGATCCTCTTCAGGAGCTTTTTGATAGATGGGTTTGGACAGTTCGGAGTCTCTGGTCCTTTGGGCCACAAAAACCCTGCTGTCCCTTATTAGCACAGAACCGGCCCCAAGGGGGCATAGTCTGAGCAATCTCTAGCCATGAATCTATGTAAGGGAATGGGTCCGGGTGGCCGGGAGTCCCTGTCACGATTCCCCAGACTGCTCGATAAGTGGGGAGGTCCGAGGTTCCTGCTGCGGCCAGTCAACCCGAATGTGGGCCACTCGTGTTCACAGCGGGCCCTGAGTCCACTGGGACTCAGTGTGACGCCGTGATCTCCCGTGAAACCCTTCTTAAAGTTCTTTAACACGCATTTAAGGACCGTAGGCTTAGATTCTACGCCACCCATCCCAGACCCGTGAACGGTGTCGCAGCTTAACAGACAAAGGTGGGGCGTTTCTCTCAGGTGTCCGCCTGGCTGCGTCCCTCACGGGAACTTAGGCGCATGGTGGCGAAGCTGTGCCCGTACAAGCCCCGGCCTGCTCGCACCCTTTGGGGGAGCGAATCACCGTTATGCCCGACGCCGCCGCCACAGAGCCGCAGGTGAGGACCCACTCGGGGTCCGTGGCCGTAGCTGTGGCACCACAGACGGTCACTCTTCACTCGCTCTCTCAGACAGGCAGAGGCTCCACACTCCCGTCCTGGGGATTCCCTGCACTCAGGAGGTGACGAAGCTCCTTTTCTGTCGTTGTCTGAGGGGCCTGACTCGGACAGTCGGGTCCCGGGACCTTACCTGGTCCG
Organism: Cheirogaleus medius; assembly: GCA_008086735.1. NCBI lineage: Eukaryota > Metazoa > Chordata > Mammalia > Primates > Cheirogaleidae > Cheirogaleus > Cheirogaleus medius. The sequence continues at coordinate 6,460,218 of VBSM01000142.1, forward strand.
AAGCCTCCTGACTTGATTTGACTTGTCCGTCTCTCCTGCGTGTCCGGGCGAGTTTGGCCCCGCGGCCGGCGGGAGCTCCTGAGGAGAGAAGAGATTCCGCAAAATGGCGGTTCACGCCGGTTCACTTCGGTCACCGAGGTCCCGCTGGTTGCTGTGCCTGGCCCCGAACCAGTGGCTTCATGGGGCCAGCGTGGTCGGTTTTTCCCATCAGGGAACCAAAGTGTTACAGCAAGTGTTGCAGCGGGTGGTCCGGAGGACAACCCGAGTGGCACACGGAGAGTCAGAATCAAGGTTTATTAGCTGGCGGGCTCAGAGGGGCCTCACCACCAAATTCTGAGACCCGACTACCTGATTTTTCCCACTTTTATAAAGTTGGGGTGGTCCGAGGGGTGAGGTACTGGGTGTAGGTTAGTTGATGTGTCAGGTAATAGGTTAATATTATGTTGAATGGTCAGGCTTGAAGCTCTGACTTGAGGGGGTAGGGGGTAAGGGCAATATACGTAACCTTAATATTTGTACCCCCATAATATGCTGAAATAAAAAAAAAAAGAAAAAAAATATTTTGTTGATGCGCCAGGCAATAGACTAGTTGATGGGCCAGGTGACAGGTTAGTATTATGCTGATATAGGCCTTTTATAAATGACAGGGTCTCAGGTGTCTGATGTGCCAAATAATAAATGGGGGTTTCCCTTATCAATGGAAAAATATGGATTGATTTTTAGAGGAAAACATAGTATCACAGAGAGGTGGAGATTGGATCAGGTTACAGAGGAGTATGTATCTTAAAGATTTCATGTTAGTAAAAATCCATCTATCCATCTATCTATCTGCATTAAAAAGTACCTTAAACACTAAAATGTTAACAGTAGAAACCTCTGGGTGTTGGAAGTATGACATTATATGTAATTATCTAAATCTCTAATATACACACATTTTGCTCTTGTAATAACAAGATTGTTTTGAGTTTAAAAGAAACTATCTTTTAGATTAAGAAACTAAGTGTAATTTTGGAATGCTGATAAAGTTACATCTTTTCTGTTCAAATGAAAAGTTTGTTTCTTTAAACTAGGTAACCTGGGCAGATTTCTACTGGGATATTTGCAGTACCACACTTTTGGTCTTTAAACCTGACTTGTTGGACATCCATCCCAGGCTGGTGATGTTACAGAAGAAAGTCCGAGCCATTCCTGCCATCGCTGCCTGGATAGGACGGAGGCCCCAAACCAAACTCTAGTGGGTACACACCACCTTCAAGCTTGGTCGTTCCTCCCAGCATCTCTCCGGTGAAGATAGCTACAGTCTGCCACTCCCCTCTCCAGCTCCACCAAGACTTTCACTTTAGCCACATTCTGCTTAAAAAAGGAAACAAACCAACCTGCATGTCATTTCCATTATCTTTTTTTTTTCAAAATAACTTCGCATCATTTGTAATCGAGGAAAAATTGTTTGTAATACCTTGCTTTACAGGGGTTCCAACATGCATGGATTTTATTCATAATGGTTTAGTTAACACCAGTTTCCAAAAACAATGGTTTGGACTTCTGCGACCACAGTCTATAACCACAATTGCATGAAATACAAATTTTGCTGCTGGTTTGTCAGTCCACAAATCACTACGTAAATAACAGATGCACATCATGACCAATTAATGACCAATCTTGTCACTTCTTTCGGACTGCCTGTGACTGGTCACTGCACATCTGTGATTCACACACAGACAGTGAAGTGTGTAGTTGTGCTGTCTGCTTGTTTCCGAGTGATGCATCTGTTTCACATTTTACAAAAGTGAATAATCAAAAGAGGGGACTCACCAACAAAGATGAAAGTGCAGCAAAAGAACAAAAAGCGATAATGCTGGAGTGATACTATCCAAAATACACAAAGAACTCTCAAAATTCAACAAGAAAACAAACAACCTGATTTAAAAAAATGGGCAAAAGACCTCAACAGACACCTCACCAAAGAGGATATACAGGTAGCAAGAAGCAGATGAAGAGGTGCCCAATATAATGCCATTAGAGAATTGCAAATTAAGGTGAGATAGCACTACACACCAATTAGAATGATGAAAATCCAAAACACAGACATCACCAAATGCTGGTGAGTATGTGGAGCAATAGGAACTCTTATTCATTGCTTAAGAGAACACAAATGGTTATTGCCACCTTGGAAGACAGTTGGCAGTTTCTTACAAAACTAAACATACTCTTACCCTAAGATCCAGCAATTGCACTCCTTGATATTTAACCCCAATGACCTGAAAACATGCCCACACAAAAAACCTGCATATGAATATCTACAGCAGTTTTATTTACAACTGCCAATAGCTTCCATGCATATCACCAAGTGAAAGAAACCAATCTGAAAAGGTATATACCATTTGATTCCAACAATGTGATATTCTGACAAAGACAAAACTATAGAGATAGTAAAATGATCAGTGGTTGCCAGGTTTGGGGAAAAAAAGGGATAAACAGGGGGTACACAGAAATTTGGGCAGTGAAACCATATGTATGATATCACAATGGTGGATACATGCCATTATACATTTGTTAAAACCCACAGAATGTACCTCATCAAGAATGAAGCCAAAGGTAAATTATGGATTTTGGGTGACTATGATGTAGCTACGGAGGCTCATCAAGTCTAACAAATCGCCAATCTGCTGCAGGATGTTGATAGTAGGGCAGGCTATGCATGTGTGGACAGGACTTTGTTCTTCCTGCTCAGTTTTGCTATGAACCTAAAACTGCTCTAAAAAATAAAGCCTATTAAAAAAAAAAAAAAAAAGAACAGAGATTAAAATGTTGGAGGCTGCAAGGTCAGGAGTTCGAGACCAGCCTGAGCAAGAGCGAGACCCCCGTCTCTACTAAAAATAGAAAGAAATTAATTGGCCAACTAAAAATATATAGAAAAAATTAGCCGGGCATGGTGGAGCATGCCTGTAGTCCCAGCTACTCGGGAGGCTGAGGCAGGAGGATCGCTTGAGCCCAGGAGTTTGAGGTTGCTGTGAGCTAGGCTGACACCACGGCACTGTAGCCAGGGCAACAGAGTGAGACTTTGTCTCAAAAAAAAAAAAAAAAGGATTACTTAAAAAAAAAAAATGTTGGAGGCTGATCCAAACCTAGAAGTTTTGAAAATTTGCCAGGGTATAAAAAAGATGCTCACTTGTAAGTTAGACAAGACAGTAACAAAGTACTATTTGTAATTTTTAAAAATAAAATCCTTATCCACGGGGGCTATATTCCAAGACCCCTAGCGGATGCCTGAAGTCATGCGTCGTATGGAACCCTATGTATACTACGGTTTTCAATCTGATAGGCGAGACGCCCACTAAGTGACTAACAGGCGGACAGTGTGGACACAGGGATGATCCACGTCCTGGGCGGGATGGGATGGAGTGGGAAAGCACGAGATTTCATCATGCTATTCCGAATGAATAGAACTAATGAATTGCTTATTTCTGGAATTTTCCATTTAATATTTTCAGACCACGGTTGACCACAGCTAACTGAAACTGTGGAAAGTGAACCTGAAGGAGAGAAACTACTATATTAATTTTACTATTTTTTTATTTACTTCTACATTCATAATCAACAATGTTTTTAATGTGCTGACAAGATTTTTCAAAGGTCATGGATAATCACAATTTCCCCCAGTGACTATTGTTTTCAACAATTTCCACTTCGATCATTTTTACAATTCCATGCTACTGTGGAAAATAAGAACTGCCTCTATAAATGAGTCACTGAAACAGAATTTTCCAAATAATATTTAGATTATTCCCCAGAAATCCATGTTAAAATATAATATTGGAACATCAAATTTTAGTTTAATTTATATGTTAATATTATAACATTGTACTGTTACTCTTAGTATGTCACATCATATATGGAAACACTAATGAAATAGATGGTCTTATACTTGAAATGCAGCGCAGAGGAAAGAGAATACAGACTGGAGAAGCCAAATAAGAGGAGAGGGTATGGGAGAGAAAAGAAAAGAAAGAAAAGTCCAGATAGGTATGATCTTACATAAGATGTTTCTTTCCTCCCAAAAATGTTCTATAAAATTAGAGAAAAATGTTAAATACTTTATAAATTATTAAGGATTATACATAAATAGAAAATATATTTTCCGAGTACCTTGATTCTTTGCATCGAATTTTCTTGACATTAGTGATTGTTAACAAATGATAATAGGATGTAAGTAAATCTCATTACAAAGCCCTCCATCATGTAATCAAGGCAGTATAAAGAAAAAATTACTTTTAACAAAAATTCAAATAATAGTCTAAATAATGAAGGTAATAACTTTTCTTCCCTCCTGTGCATGGCCATTTTCCTCATTATTGAATTCTTTTTTGTTTTTTGTGTTTTTTTGGAGACAGAGTCTCACTCTGTTGCCTCGGTTTGAGTGCCATGGCATTAGCCTTCCTCACAGCAACCTCAAACTCCTTGGCTCAAGCAATCCTCCTGCCTCAGCCTCCCAAATAGCTAGGACTACAGGAATGCGCCACCATGCCCGGCTAATTTTTTCTATTTTTGGTAGAGACGGGGTCTTGCTCTTGCTCAGGCTGGTCTCAAACTCCTGACCTCAAACGATCTGCCCACCTTGGCCTGCCAGAGTGCTAGGATTACAGACGTGCGCCACCAGGCCCAGCCTTTTTTTGTTAATTTTAAGATAGGGCCTCACTCTATAGCCCTGGGTAGAGTGCAGTGGCATCATCACAGCTCACAGCAACCTCAAACTCCAGGGCTCACGCAATTGTCCTGCCTCAGCCTCCCAACTAGCTGAGATTACAGGCAAGTGACACACACCATGCATGGCTAATTTTTCTATTTTTTATAGAGACTAGGTCTCACTATGTTGCTCAGGCTGGTCTCGAACTCTGGCCTCAGGTGATTTTCCTGCCTCAGCCTCCCGAAGTGCTAGGTAGGATTACAGGCATGAACTGCCACGCCCAGCCCACATTATGAAATTCTGACAAGCTTTAGTGAAAACACAATTTAGTAAAAGTGATAAAACCAATTATGCAAACTTATGAAAATCCAAAGTAAGACAATCAGTCCCATGTGTTTATACAATCATAATTCCAATATAAAATGCAACCATAGCAAGTTTCACAAGGAAATACTGAGCACCATCATAACCTTTAGGTCATCTTTTTGCACTGAAGGAGAACGTATTCCTGTTTCATCCTGTACCCAAATTAAATGTCTTCTTGCTTACAGAGAAAGAGAGAAGTGGCTAGGTGGGGGAATCAGAGCAGAAATTGCATTAATTAGAAAGAAAAACATTTTGGGGAAAAAAGTTAGAAGAGTCAATTCTTTAGTTTTATAGACTGCTTAAGGGTTGCACATAAGGTTACACAAATGGAAACCAAATCTCCGCATACCTCTCTCTCTCTCTACCATACGATAACACTAAGTGCTAGGAACAATAGTAATGTTTCAATATAAATATCTACTGGCATAAAGTTATAAGTCTATGGGGTCCCAAACAGTTATAAAAACTAAGCACCTTTATCCCTGTGTGACTTGCATTAAAAAAAAACTCACTTCAGTTGGTTAAGATATTACTCCAACAACTGTGGCTTCATTTGCTCATTACTGATCATGGATCACAATATTCACTGGTATCGCCCTATGAAAGGAATAATAAGAATACATCCTAAGTAATAAATTCTAATTTGTTGATAAACAATCGTAAGCACATAAGATGATCTCATTTGTGCTCAATTTTATATATTTTTAAGGGTAAGAAGAAGGAGGGTTATAAATATTAAAAAGGGTGTGAAAATACAACTTAAGATCACAAATACTTTTATTAAACCCAAGACATAATAGAGCATTACATGAAGAACCCAACTACATATCATCAGAGATAAAAATATGGATATAACAACAACAAAAGAAATAGCCTATCGTTGAAAATACATTAATACAAAAAAGTTATGAGAAATCCATCACGAGATTTTAAAAAGTAATGTTCCCAATGATTTGACTAAGTAATCTGGGCACGGTGATGCAGTCGGAGGTAGGATTAACATTTGAAGAATCCTTTTAGTCCTGTAATGCTAAAATATATTGAGTCTGTTCAATGTACCTTCAAGATTGGGTTAAATCTACTAAGCCATGAGTTCTCAGAATCTATAGTATCTAAATAATCACTATGAGAACTTTATTCACCTTCTAAATGCAGAGGGTTAAATTACCTAGCTTCTTCACAAGTTAGGATGCCTTGAAAAGCATGATCTTCAAAAATTAACAAATCTTTCGTTTATAAATAAGTTTATTTATAAGGATATTTACATAATAAAAACAAAACACTTGAAACTCACAAGTTATACAAAGAAACTGATGTATAATAAAAACAGCAATATAGACTGACAGGCAGAAAGTTAAAGAAAGATTTAATAAAGAGTTAAATATCAAATAGACAACTTTACTTCTTCTAACTTTCACTTTGTCACCCACACTGAATTGGAATTGAACAATGGCTCTCTCTTTAGGCGGTCCTGTACTGGAAATTCTGGAAACTGGCAAATTATATTTTGACGGGAGTTTAAAGGTAATGACCTATTTCCATGCAGTACCTAATGCTGCCTTAATACGAAGTCACGTTCGGTCTGCCTTGCAGTGAAATAGCTTTAAGTTAATCTGTTCTGCTGGGCTAGAAAAATGTCACCAACATTTTGCTGATGTGTGGAGTTGTGGCAGGAATAAACTACAATTTAGAGAGGAAGAGAACTGGAGCAGAAGTGACTGGGCAACAGTTTCAAGAGAAGCAAAAGCCAGGAGAGGGAAATCAATGAAAACATGCACAAGATTAGGCAGAGTAATAAGCACAATTAGTGCGGTTGGGAAATGAACAGAAGGAATTAATCCATGGAGCAAGATATGGGCTTCTTTCGTTACTACTCACTGGAAAACAACTTAGTGCCTAGCCAAACAAATGTGTTTTAACAGAAGTGTTTGAGAGGACCTGGGGGGTGTTAGTATATGGAATGCCACCTTTAAATTCAGGTTGAGTTCTTGTTGACATTGGTGAACATCTGCTTCAAATAGCAATAAAATGAAAGCTATATAATCTATACAGCTGCAGTTTTAAACTAACATAATAAAAAAGAACTTCAAATGAGACAAGCAAAAAACAAGACATAAGCACTGTCAAATAAGGCACATGTAAAAATCTACACACATTATCCAGTGAAAGACAATATATATATATATTTGGAGGTAGAAATAATTACAAAAATACTGACATTTCTAAAGCATTAGCGTATTTGTTACAAACAATCACCAACTAATCCCCATTCAGAAAACTGCTTTGTAAAATGATTATTCAACATCTTCAGGACTTCATATTTGTGGCTTTTTTTTTTTTTTTTTTTTTTGAAATTTCACGTGTGAGCATCTGGAGAGTTCAGTTAGTGGCAAAAAAGTTGTCCATACTATGAGAAATGCAATATGGAAATTATAAAAAGTTATAAATGTCCATAAACCCCATGGTCACCATAATGTAAATGTCCTTGAGTGCACCAAGTTGATATTTCCTCATCAATTAGGAATTCACAATTCTGATTTCACAGGCCCATTGATGTCTTTAGTAATGTGGCTATATCTGCTGGCATAGTCCCTTCGTCACCTGCAGGTCAGAGAGTGGCATTAAAAATTTTATAGAAATATTTCACTTTATAGAACATATTTTCTCTCTCAATTTTTTCTTTCGTTGGTTATTAGGAATAGGAATTCATCTTTCAAGGGCCAGTTTACCTCAGTGTCACGCCCTCTTAAAAACTTTCCCTGACTCCTACATATATTAGGGTTATTTCCTGTGTTCTTGTTCATATTGCCAGTATAGCAATCTAAGGTTATATTTCTGATTTTACATAGATATAAATACATAAAGATACATAGATATAGTTTGGATCATATCTAATTCATATAGTACATGGTACTCACTTCTCAAGTTTGCTAATTAAAAGAAAAACATTATATAACAAACTGAGTAGGGAAAACAAAGACAACAAAGTCCTCAAATCCCAATCAAACCAAAAATAATTCAATCTATACCCTTATTTTTGACCTAAAGATACAATCACTGACTTATACCCATATGTACATAAAAACATTTTGAGTACGGTATACCAGTTGAAGATTAAATTCACCTTTTATTTATCCAGTGTTTGCCCCATATTTTAATTAAATAGGACCCTAGTATCTAGACATTTACAGAAATTGAGATTTTTCTAAGATACCCTTGTGGCACAGTGACATAGAATCTATCATCTCGAATCAATTCAATTCCGCACTCAATATTTTTAGATGAACTGTTGTATTAATTTACTGGTTAGTAACAACGGCATGGCTGGCAATTCACAAATATTTGCTGACCTGTTACAGATATGTAGCTATAAATAATTTTATAAATTAGATGTGGCTAAAATACAGCAAAATAGTCACTTCTCTCTCTGTCCCTCTCTCACAAACACATACCCCAGTTACAATCTAAAATTATAAGAGTTCTTTTATCTACTCTTCTTTTTCCTATAAAAAACACATATATACAGAGGAACACAAAATACTGCATAAACTCTTAGAGAGTTCACTGATACCCTCGTCTCCAAGTTCATCCACGGACTTGAAAATAGCTCATGAACCCTAAATTGACACTTGTCCTAAATTAACTGACACCGCATTTGGAGGAATGCAGGGAGAAAAAGAAAGAAAGAAAAGAGTAAGGAAAAATTTAAAGATATAATGCAATAAAATGCAGTGGTTTAAAAAATGCACTGGTTTAAAAAAAAAAAAAGGCAGCAAAGGACAATAAGAGGACAATTGAGAGAAATCTGGATATGAACAATATATGATAATACCTGGAAATTACTATTACTTTGCTTGGATGCAATAATGGTACTGTAGCAATCTAGACAAATACGGTGTAATACTGAAAGTAAGTTGCCATGTTTATAACTGACTTTGTAATGGTTCAGTGGGAGAAAAAGGTAGATGAAGCAAATGCTACAAATGTCCCAACTGCTAAATCACTGTACTTTCATTCATACTATGCTTTCAACATTTCTGGATGAAAATTTCTGTAATATAAAGGTTTCAGAGGAAGAAAATTCATCAATACAATTAATCATAGTAAGGGAGATAGGAAAAAACAAAAACCCAGAACATAATCTTTATTTTAAAGCAGTGGTTCTCTGATTTTAGCATGTATCAGAATCGTCTGGAAGGCTTGTTAACTAAAGTTTATTGAGTCCCATCCCCAGAGTTTCTGATTAAGCATAGGATGGAGTTTGGAATTTGCATTTCAAACTGGCGATTTCCTAGGTGATCCTGCTCTTGCTGTTGCTGCAGGGACCGTACTTTGAGAATCACTTAGGTAAGCTCTAGAAACACAAAAATCTGATAAGCATATTTGAGAGGAATGATGGTCTTTAATCTTCCATAGTTTCATGGATGAGGGAGCATACACATTTTTAACATAAAGCACATATGCAATTACAAATATACCTTTTGTTTACAGAGGTGAACTGCACTGTGAGAGACCGAAAGAAGGGCGTACATGCACCCTCATCAGTTCAGCATCAAAATGATTTAAATGAAACCAGAGGCACAGCTGAAGACAAAGTTACTGCAGTTAAGAGACTAAATAAAAGACATCATTGTATCCTTAGCCTATCAAATAAAACACACACTAGGATAAACTAATATATAAATAGCTTTAAGAAGACAAAGGAAGAAAACTTCCTACAGAAGGGAAGAGTGGTGGTTGTCGTAGGTGATTCTTTATAACTAAACATTTCAAAGCCCATGGTCTGGAAGCAAAGCTGAAATTAAATATGTTGCTATTTTAACGGACATTTGAGGTAAAATCAACAGGCAAACTTTGACCAACTTTGATCAAATTTATATAAGTACAAGTAATTTACATAAATTATGACTAAAAATGATTGAACGTACACATCATCTCTGCTCTCATCTGAAATGCCATTAAAATACCATGGAGGAGAAAAGTGTGGGGAAGGATTAAACTAAAGAGAAACAACAGGAGAAAAAGATGACAACAGACAGACAGCTATCAACACTTTTCAGAAGAAGAAGTATATGGAAGAATGGAAACTGACTTTAGCAAAATAGACAAAGCAAAAACCTTAAGTGTTTGGAGGTGGGAAGTGCAAGGCTGTTTCATACCCAGATCCCACCTCCCCCGCTCAAAGCTCAGGAAATGGGGTGATGGGAAACAGAAAACTAAGAGCACATTGAAGGGGTAAAACACCTAAAGCTTGCCCAGCAGAACGAGCCATTTACCCCAGATGCACAAAACTGAAGATTTACTCTTTGGAAAATTGCAATCGGAGGAACTCTGGACTTTGGATAGTAGAGAACATAAGAGGCTGTACTGAAAACAGGAAAATTAACTGTCTGAATATGAAAACAAACATCCCTCGCTCACTTCCTCTTGGCTCTGAGAATACAGTCAGTTGGCTTATACCACCTCCCCCCCAACTATCTTCACTTCACAAGAGACTGGAAAGTGTCCCTCTGAGGAAATGAAACAGCCCATGAGAAAAGATCTATAGTTAAAGACAGAAGTCTGACAATCAAAAGCTGAGTCCCTGAATAACTATCATGGTTATATTTAGAAACTTATTAAGATAAAATCCATATATCTGGATATTTACTAGCATTGCTAAAAGATAATTTAATTGCTTTATTAAATTCTGAAAGCTGCTCTAAAAAAAACAAATCAGGAAAAAAAAAAAACTTGCTCAAGTAGAATCTGCCTTATGCATTTGGCACTGTTGTATTTTGCCAGATACCTGAAACTAGCAAGTTGCCACGTCCACACAAAGCCTAGTAATTACTGTTAATTATTTAAGTTATGATCATCCTACTTATCCTCACCCTTAAAGGTCTAACTCAATTGCTTCTTACTCCAACTTTCTCTAATGCCTGTCTTCCCAAGATCCCACAGCATCCTGAAATAAATGCTATATAAGACGGACAAGTATTAACTTGATTACACACATCTATCTCTTTAAAGACATATTAACATGTATTGATCTCTCTATAGTACAGAGTGCCTAACAAAATACTGGGACACAGTAAATATTCAACAAAAGTTTGCTGAATTAAAATAAATTGTTATCAATATTAGGAATATCCTTATTTATTAGAATAATAAATATTTCCAATTAAATAAGAAAAGCAAGGTGCAGAAGAATACATGCTAACTTGTGTAAAAAGGGAGAAAGAATACATATACTTATTTCTATACGCATAAAATAACTGGTAACACACTCAAAAACACAAAAGGCTAACATGTATCACCACAGGAAAGCTGGGTGATTGGGCAGGAAGGAGGCTTCTGTTTGTCCTTTCATATCTTCTGAGTTTTGAACTATGTGAATATATAATCTTTTCAAAAATATATACATAAATAAGATTTTTTAAACTTATGAACCTTTAAAAATTATTCCTTTTAACAGGGTGGAGTGGGTTTGAGCTATTTATTTGAGAGTTCTCTTTAAGGTCCAACTGCTTCAATCTGAAAAGTTGAAATTTAATAATTTCAAATTTCCCCAAAAGTACATTTTATTGCACCATAGTATAATAAATATTTACTAGTCAAAATGAAATTAATGGAAATGTTAGGGTTCTTAATAAAGTCAATTATGCCCTAAAATATAGTGTGCCAAGTATTTTAAACCTTTGGGTTCATAAATATTACTTACATAATAAGCAAATCATAAAACTGTAGGTAAAATAATAGAAACAATTTATGTGGGGGATGTTCTTATCAGAAATAAGGTATGAAAAAGACAGAATTTCCCAAAATCAAGGGGTTTATATTAATTCTAGCAAAATAGATCTTTGTTATTACAATACTTTTGAAATAAGTATGCTTACTTTCTACGTCATCCCTAAACTGTGTGCTGGTTAAGGCCTTAGGCCATCTTTGTTATTCCTTTGCAACAGCTAATTTGATGCCTGGTCACATAAATAAATATCGAAGTTTCTGCTCACAACAGCTTACCTTCATCAACTGTGGTCATATCTTGTTCTAGTTTCAATTTCTGTTGGTTGATTTTTAGCATGGATTCCTCAATAGTCCCTTGGCTTATTAATTTTATAACTAGCACTTCTCTAAAAAAACACAAGACATGTCCATTGGTTACTAAATATAGTTATTTGGATACACTTAAACCATATTTAAGAGTTCAAAAAGAATAACTTGAAAGTGACAAGTATATACTTAAATTTAAATTCTTTTATTCAAACTACTTGAGATTGACATTTTCTGAGCATTTAGCTTTTAGACACCCTTTCCTATTGATCTAAGAGATATTTGTACTTTAAAAATTACTGATAAACCTATATTACAACAAACAGTTCTGTGTTCAGACAGAAATGACATTTTCAAATACAGCATCCTTTCTTTATCAGGTTCCAAGAAATAATTCTGTACAGTAAGGCAATGTAGTAAAGTAAAAACTCCATAATAGGCATGGATAAATATTTGGTCCATAGATGAACATATCAATATCTTTTGGAAATATAATAAAATACTTCACAAAGACGACATTATTCGGCCGGGTGTGGTGGCTCACGCCTGTAATCCTAGCACTCTGGGAGGCAGAGGCCGGCAGATCGCTCAAGGTCAGGAGTTCGAAACCAGCCTGAGCAAGAGTGAGACCCCGTCTCTACTAAAAATAGAAAGAAATTAATTGGCCAACTAAAAATATACAGAAAAAATTAGCCGGGCATGGTGGTGCATGCCTGTAGTCCCAGCTACTAGGGAGGCTGAGGCAGGAGGATTGCTTGAGCCCAAAAGTTTGAGGTTGCTGTGAGCTAGGCTGACGTCACGGCACTCACTCTAGCCTGGGCAACAGAGTGAGACTCTGTTTCAAAAAAAAAAGAAGACATTATTCACTGTTTACATATGAAAGTAGAGTTGAATTGTAGTTACTTTCACCTCTTTATAGTCCTGTGACCAATGTCAACATTAATCTAAACCTAAAATAATCTACTACTCAAATAATCTATTTTTCTAAAGGGTAGGTAATAGGAAAGCAATACTATGTTCACTACCAAGTCTGTCTGGGTCTTAAACTGTCCAACAAGCAAGTCTTTTCAATTACTAATCTTTTTCAACAATGTAGACCCTTGATAATACTTCCTCTTTATGAATTGCAGAACTATTTGGGGTGAGAGCAGGTGGTTATTTTGTCTTAATTACTAAAAAGTGGATAGGTTACGTAGTGAAGTTCATATTCAACACTGCTGGGTATAAAACACATTAGCTGCCATGCTTTGCTGACAAAATTAAAACTAAGGCAGGACATCTAACACACTATGTCCTATACAAATTCGACACGCATTTAATTAAAAAATAAATTTCAACTAAAAACACTTACTTAGTCTGGCCAACTCTATGGCATCTATCTTCTGCCTGTTTGTCATTGTAAGGATTACAGTCAATATCATGAAGTATGACAACATTCGCTGAGGTCAGATTTATTCCTAATCCACCAGCTTTTGTTGACAGCAGAAATACAAAGATATCCATATCGGTATTAAACTCATCAATTAGATGAATCCTGTAAGACAAATATATTAGATTAAATCTCACTAAAGTGTATATAATATAATCAAAACTGAAAATAATCACATCACATGGAAAAGAAACCTGGAGATGTATATATACACTTTTGCAAGGCATTAGTTACTTCTACAGCTGTATCATTGAAGAGCCTTCTCAATTCATTGGCTTCTTTTTTATACTATTGCTTCCCCTATTAACTCTTTAATTCAATTATTCATATTTGATAACTCCCAAAGGACTATTTTGTCACTTGTTTAATGACTTCTGGCTTATCTAAATTCTATATATGGCATTTCAATCTTTAACCTTCTCATAAGTTTGTCAGCTGCTACTAGCAGACAATAAGCTGATGAACCAAGGACTTCAAGATCAAACTGTATCAGTGCATTCTCTTTTAGCATGACTTTTACCCTTATTCTAATGCAGGGAGGAAAAAAATCAAAAAGTCAAAATATATAATCCAATTTGAAAACACCAGAAAAGGCATTCTTTGTTTAAGATAATCTCTTCAACCTTTGGGAATTAAAAAAGAACTTAATTACCCTTAACATATGAAAAGCCTAAGATTTTAAAATTATTAAAGATAAGGTGCTTTAGACTACCAATGATTTTTAAACAGGGAAAACCTTAAGAAGCATATAATTTTAACAGCTATTTCAATACATTTGTATGTAATTTGGATAGAAAATTTAAAAAGAAAATTTCTCTCATTTTAAGGTAATGATTTGAAGTAAACAAACATAAGACTAAAAGCAACAAAATTCCATATGCTTTAGAAGTTTAAAATTCTAACAGATAATAAATAATGAGTGATTTTCTGAAACTAAAGTGAAATATACCAACCTTTCAGAAATCTGAGTTTTTCCATCTAATCTGAGGTACCTATGCTGATGATGTTTTAAGAGAACCTCTAAAATATCCAGCATCATGGTAAATTGGCTAAATAATACAACTCTGTCGCCCTGTGAAAATACATACATGGATCAAAAACAGAAATATAAAGTGATTATACATAGTACTCAAAGTCTTGACAGGGCTAAACAATTAGGAATGTTACCCGTATCATGTTGACAAGTTTGCAAAAAATTCCCTATGACACAAGTATCGATTGACTCTTTAATAAAAATTAAGTAATGATACCTAAGATAAATTTCTTATAGCTTATGTATGAATAAATTACCTTAACTTCTATAACTCCAGAGCTAAAATTTAACTTAGTTTTAGTTTTAAGAACTGTTAAATATTACTTCCTTTTCAAAACAGAAAAATGTCAGCAAATGTGAATAGCCGTATAAGTATTAACTATTTAGAATGTGATCTTACAAAATTAAGCTATTTTACACATAAAATGCAACGTTACTTAACTATTTAACAAATAGTATCTTCTAAAAATTTTAAAGCATTCATACAGATTGTCACCTATGAAATAATGACAATTAAGATTATTTTTTTAAACATCAGGGCCGGGCGAGGTGGCTCACGCCTGTAATCCTAGCACTCTGGGAGGCTGAGATGGGTGAATCGCTCAAGGTCAGGAGTTCGAAACCAGCCTGAGCAAGAGCGAGAGCCCGTCTCTACTAAAAAATAGAAAGAAATTAATTGGCCAACTAAAAATATATAGAAAAAATTAGCTGGGCATGGTGGCACATCATGCAGTCCCAGCTACTTGGAAGGCAGAAGGATTGCTTTAGCCCAGGAGTTCGAGGTTGCTGTGAGCTACGCTGACGCCACGGCACTCTAGCCTGGGCAACAAAGTAAGGCTCTGATTCAAAAAAAAAAGAAGATTTTTTTTCAAACATCAATACAGACACAGTCTATGAACTTCTACTCTTCTCTTTGAGGTTCCAGAGAGAAAAAGAAGTAATCAGGAAAATGTATGTACAAATATGTCAAGAAAATGTTCAAAACATTAGGTTCTAGAATGTAGAACAGACACAGGCTAAAACTTCAAGAAAGTCAAATCATGCAAGAATTGCTTTAAGAAGTTTAACTAACTGGGAAAATGCAAGAGGAAGTATCATTGTTTTTTAATACCTTCTGTTTCAATTCGGACAAGATGCATCCTAAAGCTCGAAATTTTCCAGAATCTAAAATTAAATCCATGTCTAACTGGAAATTATTAATGTGTCGATATTGTTTACAAAGTACATGTAGTTCAAAGTCTGTCATAACTTCCATATCTTCAAAGATCAGGTCAGGGTTAGCCTCACAATGTGTAGGTTCCTTAAAACAAAACAAAACACAATATACTTCAAAATAAAAAATTTTATGATATGATTGGAATATTTTAATAAAATTGTTCACATCTGATAAAATACTTAAATCACAGAACATTTTCGTACAACAGATTAAGCAAAGGAAATTAATATTCATTTTTTAGGTATAACAAAAAGGGGAAGTTCTTATTGTTTTAGAGATGACATAATGAATATTTACAGATGAAATAACGTCTAGAATTTGATTCAAAATAACCCTGAGGAGGGGTCTGGGGGGTACTGACGAAACAACAGTAGTAGTGTTATTACCAAATGCCAACTAGAAAATGGGTGAAGTAATGTTATATGGGCAGAGAGTTTGTTATATAATTCTCTCTATATTTACATGTTTGAAATTCTTCCTAGGAAGTTTAAAATAATACAAAAAATTTTTAAAAAGAAAATGAAGCCAGGCACAGTGATTCATGCCCATAATCCTAGCACTTTGGGAAGCCAAGGCAGGAAGATCGCTTGAGGCCAGGAATTAGAGATGAGTCTGAACAACATAGCGAAACCTTATCTCTAAAAAACACAGAAAAATTAGCTGGGCATGGTGGTGTGTGCCTGTAGTCCCAACTACTCAGGAGGGTGAGGAGGGAGGATGGCTTGAGTCCCAGAGTTTGAGGTTGCAATGAGCTATGATGATGCTTCTGCACTCTAGCCTGGGCAAAGAGCAAAACTGTCTAAAAAAAAAAAAATTGGGTTGCTTCTTT
>VBSM01000142.1:6476909-6513546 GCA_008086735.1 Cheirogaleus medius
TGTGAGCTAGGCTGACACCATGGCACTCTAGCCCAGGTAACAGAGTGAGACTCTATCTCCAAAAAAAAAAAAGAAAAAATAGGGAGTGCATTATGGAAGTCTAGATCAGGAGTTGGGAAACTTTTCACGTAAGGGGCCAGATAGTAAATAGTTTAGGCTTTGTAGGCAACATGATCTCTGTTACAACTACTCAACTCTGCCCTGGTAGTGAGAAAGTAGTAGTTAGAGGTAATACAAACAAACAGGCATGGCTGTAAAACTTTATAAAAACAGTCACTGCACAAAGGCCATCGTTTGCTGACCCATGATCTAGATTATCAGTCCTTGGCTCTTCTGTCCCCCAAGTGAGCTTGAACTTGGTCTTATATGTTGTTGGTGTAACATGACCATTGGGTTCAGTGGTCCGACTTTTTGCCTAACAAATTAACCTCCTAACTGTTCAATAATGTTATGAAGCTCAGTGTTAGCATAGTATGAAATCCTTACCTTTAGCATAAGCTGAGACATTTCCTTGAGTTTTTCAGCTGTGTAATATTGGCGATGTAATAAAGGATGATTGGCCATTTTTCTCAGCTGCATCATGACATTACACATTTCTGTGTTTTTTTCTGTGATCCAAAGAGTACACGTTAAAAAAAAAAAATCAAGCTGATAGCTGTTTGTTGAAATATATCTCAACTTAAAGTTTTAAAATTATTTCTTCAAATCCCAATTAATTTTTTACAAATGAACAAATCCCATTATATGGCTAAACAAAATGCAGCCCCAGGACAAGGTTATTTTTCACATAAAATTGTGAAAATCAGATTATACCCATGTTATTGATAGATTTTTTCAATCTGTTGAAAAGACCCAAATAGAGTTGCTCCTGCTTCTCTGACATTGTACACAACTCAATTCGATCTTTCTTGGGGGGTAGCTGTTTGAGAACCTGAGAAAGGAAAACAGTTTAAGATGATCATTCTAATAAAGAAGAAAACAGAATTTTTAGAAATCATCATAACCAAAAACATGCAGATAAGAGTTACCTCTTCTTTTACTCTTCTGAGAATAAATGGCTTTATAATTTGTTTCGCATGCGCTATTCTCTCTTTTTCGTATATACTTTGCTCATCTGCTGATTTCTACACAAAATAAAAACATTTTCTTTTAGATTATTATTCATTTAAATTATCACAGTATTATACAACATCAAAATATCCCTCACTACAATCTGAGTTACTTTCCATAGAAACTCAATTCATTCTAGATGGAATTTCACATTTGAATTCTACACTGTCATCTACTTTTTGAAGCTCCATACGAATTCTGAAGTTTTATGGTATGTAACCATGTGCTCTGCTAAGGCGATGCATTTATATTAGGTTGGTGTTCAGATGTCATCAACTGATAAGTCATTAACTGATTACCTAGATAAGTCCCATAAAATGAAAATGTTTGTAAAAATGTGTAACGTGGTGGGGTAGAGGGAGGATAGAAAATTCGTATTTCTTTGTGGAAAATGGCCCCAAAAGAAAGCTAGTGCAGGCTGATGCAAACTATGTGGTCTAAAAATAGAGGCCAGTGTCTAGTCAAAACTGGTGATTTTAGAGACTTAAAATTGGAATTTTATTCTAAGATGTGAAATCGTCCTCCATATCTTATGAACTAAAGCTAGAAAAGTAGTTCATAAAATCTGCAAGGCCATTTCAAGAACTGTATATTAAGGGGGAGGGAGTTCATTGGTAAATGTTAAAAGGCAGTTAATTTACAGTGGAAGAATATTGCAGAAAATTCCTGCAAAAGATATGTGATTTGGGAAGAGAGCCAAGAATCTATATAAACATTGCCATAATGGAAAATTTGGGAGTTCTTGAAGACTATACCTTACTTTTCCTAAGAAATAAGGAGAAAATTAACCAAACTTTTCTTCTAAAGAGGATTTATTTACTGTAGATTTCAGAAACTGTTACTTTTGTATCTATGGACTTTTATTTCAGAACACATTTCCCAGTATAGGCATTTTCTGGATATTCTAGCTTTGTTCAGTCTTACAGTTTATCCATAAAGAAATGCTACTAATTTACCTGCCCAATTCTGATAAAGAAGATGCAATGATCAAACTTTGTTCACATATTACATATCTAAGTTTGCCATCAATTAAAATTATCGTTCTTCAGAAAATTAGGATATTAAAAACCAAAACTTTTGGATATTGATTATGGAATTCACTAATTGTTTTCTACATTGTATTTTGGCTGATTTCTGAACTGATCCAAATCTAGGGATAACACCTACTTAAACTTATTTCATACAGCATAGGCACTATAAAAACAGCAACAAAAAAGACATAACAGAAAACTGGCCTAGATAAAACACAAAGTGACATATTTGGGAGAAAATATGCATTTATGCTTACTGTTTTAGAAGAAAACATTCTCCGTATTTCACTGGTGCTACTACTGAACATGTGTGGCATGACAAAATTCAACAGCGACATGAGTTCTAACAGATTATTCTGTACTGGCGTGCCTGTGAGCAGCAAACGGTTATTTGCCTGTAAATAAAGGTAAAAGTTAGATTAGCTTTTTTTTAAGCCACTCCCTTCTTGTCCACCCTCTCCAGTGAGGAGTAAAGGAGGGGAAGGGAAATAAATTAAAACCATTATTAATAATTTAACATTCTATGATGAAAGATGAGTAGTTTCGATAATTGGTGTCTGCTATTATCATATATTGTACTTAAGGTAGAATGTGAAAACTTCTGGTCTTATTTTATAACTAGGTAACGTGTGTCCTCATCACTTTTTATGAGGTTATCAAAGAAGATAAACTGCATTTGATATTTATAAAGTTTGACGCATAGAACAGGTAAAACAAAAATGAAAAAACCAAAATATGTGACAGAGGCCATAAGGCCAGCAAAGCATAAAGTATTTACTATCTGGCCATTTACAGAAAAAGCTTTCTGATATCTGATATAGAATACTACATAAATTAAAGTACATAATCGAAAATTTTATCATAATTTGGAACAATTTACAACAGACTCTCTTACATTAATTGTCATAAGATGCTGGTAGCGGATGGAGCCCATATTCTTCAGCATATGGCCCTCATCAAAAATTGCATAATTAAGTTTCAGCCGTCGAAAGAGACTACGGTCATCAGAACTGCTGATGGCACAGTTATACCTGTCACCAAAAGAAAAAAAAAATTCTAGGGTTATACCTTTAAGAGCTTGGGCGCTAGTGAGATTTAATGTTTTATAAAATTATTTTTATTTATACATTTCTAACAGCCAGTTCCTAGAGGACAGCACTAGACACAGTTGGTACTCAAATAAATACTGATATATTTGTATCTAACAAATATTGATGAATATGTAACCAAATTACAAAAGCTACAATATATAATTTAAAAAAAATTTAAATGTTATATAATCAGACAACTTCTACCTACCTGAGAAGAGGCCAATTTGGGTATAATTTATAAGTAATCTGTCCTTGTTATATACTTTGCTCCGTGAATTGTTATTTTTTAAGCAGAAAAAAGAACATGAAGCTATAACATGTTTCGCTTTAAAACATATTTTATTAAACTAGTAGAGTAGATCCAAGAAGTAAGAGTTAATAGCTATCAGTTCAAGACTACATATGGAGTCCATTTTACTAAGAAAAGATTAAATTTCAGGCCAGGCACAGTGGCTTCGCCTGTAATCCTGGCACTCTGGGAGGCCAATGTGGGAGGATCGCTTGAGCTCAGGAGTTCGAGATCAGCCTGAGCAACAGTGAGACCCCATCTCTACAAAAAATAGAAAAATTAGATGGGCGTCATGGGGCGCACCTGTAGTTTCAGCTACTCAGGAGACTGAGGCAGGAATGTTGTTTGAGCCCAGGAGTTTGAGAATGCAGTGAGCTATGATGATGCCACTGCACTCCACCCAGGGCAACAGAGTGAGTGAGATCCCCCGCCAAAGAAGATTAAATTTTAGATTAATTATTTTTAGCATGGACTCCTACAAAAGAAGCCAGTAGTGAGAAGTAATACCAACAGTTAATATAGAGCTTTAAATAACTTATATAATAAATGCAACACAAGAACATCAAGTTCTCTGCCAGGTATTTATGCCAGTTACTACCTACCAAGTAGTGGTCAATTTATTCAAAGTTAAATTTTTCATCCTTATTTCTGTTCTAACTCATATTTTTTCATTGGGAGAGTGAGATTTCAGTGTATTTATTATTAACACTGACTTGCAAGTTAAAAATATGAATCATTTTGGTGGCATATCTCAAAGTTTACATTAAGCTTCATTAAGAATCTTATTATAAGATTATGCTTTCGATTAAGTGAACAAAACCTTTTTATACCCACTGTTAGTGAGCTGATGCACTAGCAAAACCCTCCTATATTGGCATTACACACCAAACTAAAAAGTGCCTGAATCCTCAACCTAAGTCATTCTATTACTTTTGCTGCACTTTTGCATAGCATAAACTTTCCTACATATTACTACCTCAAAATACTTTTTTAAAAATTTGGGTTGCACAAATCCCCCACCACCCGCCCAATTTCTCAATACTTACGTGGTCACAATTACATTGTAATCTTCATATCTGCTATGAATGTTAAATCTAATTTGTTTACGTTCTTCTTGAGAACCTAGAATTTAAAAACAATACATACATTGACTGTTATTTATTGTGCTTTACTATATTTTAATTTTGAAGAAATTCTCAAAAGCAGAATTACATATTCTTACCATAGTAACAAAGCACCTTTAAAGTGGGGCACCATAAGTTAACTTCTCTTAACCAGTTATCTAGGAAACAAAAGAGATGTTACTTGCATCTGCTACAATAGGGTATGTTTGTATAGTTAATGATAAAGTTTGACAGGTTATGCTTAGAAATTTTTATGAAATATAAATAACACCATTTTGTTTTTATCACAGACCCTTCACAATATTACTCTTTATGATTAAAATGATCTTGAAGTTTTGACGAGGCTTCAAAATGAAGGGCAGAGGACCAACTACTATATTTACAGGTGATTATTAACTTCCAATTTTAACTGGAAGAGAAGGTTTTCTTTGTTCCATTCATATGGACAAATATTTTCTTACTCTAACTTCCACAATCTGTAAATTGAGAAAGAATGGAACAGTAATTTGAGTAGGAATTACATATTTTGATTCAATAACTATCCAATCATAAATTTAAAAATACCAAAATAAATGATCTTATCAAATGGTCCTTGATCTATAACGATTTAAAAAATGAATAACTGACTTATATTTGAGTTATTTTCTTTTAAAAGACTGACAATACAAACACACATATATACACAATGGAGAAAAGTATAAGGAGACCATAAAAAGTTAATCTTCATCTCCACAAACTAGGAAACCACAACCGACCCCCTCCCCCAACATTCCTACATACACTCTCTGCTACCTATTTAAAACACTATAAAGTCAAATACAGTTGTCCCCAGTATTACAAACCTATAGTTGAGGCTGGAACAACGATCAAATGAGGACCATTATTACCCTCCTGATAGAGGTATGCCAGAAATGCAATGGCTTGTATAGTTTTTCCTAGGCCCTAAAATTAAAAGTTTAAAAGATAATACATGAAATTTGAAAATAAACAAAGAACAAATAAGTATTTAAAAATACAAAAGGAAAAGGAACATTTTTGTGCTGTATTCATTTTTGATTTTTCATAATGCAACTCTAAGAGAATTTCTACTATGCTCTTCTCAAATTGATCATCATCTCCAAATGCTGCTATAACTTATTTTAATTAGCAGGATGGATAGATCTTAATTGCTAATTCATACATAACACATATTAATGTGGAAGATTTTCTGCATTGCATGGAAAGGATATAATTTTGGGTATTGCTTATATCTAGCAAATATTTAATACACACTGGACGGAATGAGGATGATATCCCAGGACTAAGTGGAGGTAAACACATGCCCACTCTATTATCCAGCAATTTCACTCTTAGGGATATAATCAAGAGACAGCAGAGTGTATGTCCACAAAAGGACTTGAGTAAGACTGTTCATAATTTTATTTTAGTAGGCAAACATTAGAAATAACCTAAATATCCCATCAACAGAAGAATGGATCAACAAATTGCGGTGTATTTATACTATGTACTACCATACAACATGGCAATAAAAAAGAAACACAAAGTACTAATACATGTAATAACACAGATGAATCTCAGTAACATTATGTTCCACCAAATGAACTAGAAACAAATAGTATATACTGTATAACCAGAAACATATCAATCTACGGTGTTAAAACAGTGGTGGTGGTGACAGGAAAACACAATAGGGAACGTTTTGGGATGATGGAAAATGTTGTTCTGGGTGGTGATCATGTGGGTATAAATGTATGTAAAAAGTCACTAAGCTGTACTTTGCGCATTTTATTGTGAGTAAATTAGACATCAATAACATATTGGTTTTAAAATTGGCTACTCAAGAGGTTTAGCTTCTAAGGGGAACTAAACATTACCCAACTGTTATAGACTGAATTGTGTCACCTCTAAAGCACATTATGTTCAAGCCCTAACCCCCAATGTGACTGTATTTTCAAATAGCGCTTTTAAGCTAGTCATGGTGGCTCACGCCTGTAACCCCAGCACCACTTAGCAGGCCAAGGTGGGAGGATCACTTCAGCCCAGAAGCTCAAGACTAACCTGGGCAACATAGCAGGACCTCATCTCCACAAAAAATACAAACAAGAGCTAGATGTGGTGGTCCACACCTCGTAGTCCCAGCTACTTGGGAAGCTGAGGCAGGAGAACTGCTTGAGCCTAGGAGTTTGAGGTGGCAGTGAGCTATGACCACGCCACGGCACTCCAGCCTGGGCGACAGAGCAAGACTCTGCCTAAAAAAAAAAACCCCAAAAAACAAAAAAAAACAGAGAGAGGTTTTAAGAAGGAAATTAAGATTAAATGAGGTCATAAGGGTAGGGGGCCCAATCCACTATGATCAGTGTTACTGTTAGACAATGTTAGACAAGGAGAGAGACACCAGGGATGCGCGTGCGCGCGCGCGCACACACACACACACACACACACAGAGAAAAGGCCATGTGAGCATACAAAGAGAAAATGGTTGTCTGCAAGCCAAAGAAAGAGGCCTCAGGAGTAATCCTGATAATACCTCGATCTTAGACTTTCAGCCTCCAGAATTGGGAAAAATAAATTTCTATTGTGTAAGCCACTCAGCCTGTGGTATTTTAGTATGGCAACCATAGCTGACTAAGCCACCAACTTAAAATATTGTGCTCTATGGGCTACAAAAAGAATGTCACATAATACACACACTTCATCTGATGCCAAATACAATCTTATAATATAGAAATTCTCTACATTTTATTAATATTAGTCCTGAGAGATTAGGTCACTTGGCAAGGATCAGACAGTCCATGAAAGGCAAAGCTAGGACTTAAAACCCTCATCTGGTTTCCAAGCTACACAGTTACACAACTGTAATGCTGCAACTGCAAAGGTATATGTTCTATATGTAATTTCTGTAAGTATTTTGAAATCCTATATATATTATTCACTTTTTCATTAAATAGCATATTTGTCTTACTGACAGTATAAAATATGTGTGGGAATATGTCTTATGAAAGATTACTTTCTTAGTACCTAACTAGTGAATAAATATCGTATCTTTGTTAATTTTTACTTTGGGAATTCAATACAAAGTGTAATACACGTGTATTCGATAAACATTTTCTCTACTCAACATGACCCATTCTGAATATACCCTTTTAAAAAGTATACACTTTGATCTTAATACATACTTTTTAAAAAGTACAGCTGAAGGTAATATTAGATTAAAGGTCAAGTTTCTACATAACACTTGGACTACTGGCTATAATGAACTTCCTAAACTTGCTTTAAGCAAGTATGACTTGGGAAACAATAGACTTGGAGAGCTATCTAATAAAAATAAAATGAGTAAAATGATGTTGCTGATATGTATGTGTGGATTTATTTACGAATCAGGATAGGTATTTAAGTAAATTAAAACTTAAGGACAAATGGTCTTTTGTAAGGGAAATATCTGATAGGGTGGAAAAAGGAGGGGAGTAGTGGGTACTGGGCTAATTAAGTCCTTTGCAGTAAGAAGGTGTTAACAGCTGTTAACAGCTGGCTCCCAAACACACACACACACACACACACACACACACACACCTTTTTTCATGGGAGGCACAGAGATTCAGAGTTAGTTTAAGCGATGTTGGTGAAGCACAGTTATCCTCTGTACCTCAATTATCACACCAAAAAAAAAAAAAAAATGAATAAAAATAAATAAAACTTAAAAGCTGTAGAAAAATTACAAAGAGCAAAATCTCACTTAGTATTATATATATATGTATGTGTATACACATGTACACATACAAACACCACATGCTTACAGAGGAAAAATTCTAGAAAGATGGACAAAAAAACTAGAGCTTGTTTCTAACTGGTAGGATTCTAGTGACTTTGATTTTTTTCTTTGTATACTTTTATGTAATGTCTAATTTTTAACACATGAATTTATTAATTTGATAATCAGAAAAACAATAAATCTATTTTCATTTAGGGCAGGAGAAGGCTAAAACGAACAGGCTATCAAAAACAGAGAGGGATGAGAAAATTAAGATACTGAAGTGAGACTAGTTAACTACAGTGGCAAGGAAAAATTTCATGTTTTAAATGACAGCAAGGATACCTATTAATTATACTCTGAATAACAAATCCTAGAAATACAGTACACTTACCATTTCATCTGCCAAAATGCCGTTAAGTCCATGTTTATGCACCAGTGCCAGCCAGTTCAAACCAACCTTCTGATAGGGCTTCAGTGACAAACTGGCAAAGAGAGAGTTACCAATTATTACAGATTTATATTTCTGTTAGTTTTCTGACATCAAGCTCAGGTTTACAATGCATATAAAAACTGAAATGCCTAGGTTTAGCCTTACCTTTTAACTTACTGTTATGAGCTATGCACATCTACTTCAGAAAATGAACCCAAAAGATCATTTTTTTCCTTCTCAAACTTTATTCTGTATTTGTTAATTTATTTCTTGTGGCAATAAGAATCAGATATTTCCATATTTGTCATAAGGTAATGCTACCAAATTAACTCCATGAATTATTTGAATATTGACTATGATAACATATTACTAAGCTAATATTAATTCTAGAAAATTAAATTGTACGGATTGGAGTTTTAGCACATTAAGGAACTTTAAGATTAGGATAAAAAACAAACATAACTTGCTACTTTGGACAGGCTGGTTTAATAAACACTTGCTGTGCATGCCAATTAGCCCTAATGTCAGTGGTATATATAATTCTGCAGTGTGCATGTAGGTGTATATTTATGTGTGCACTATGTACAAATGTAAACTTGCTAGACATCAATGAACATCAGTAAGTAGAAAACAGGATGCAAGTGTCAAAAATCTTATTTAATTTGGAAACACATAAACAGACTAATCCCTAGGAATGACTTGTTTGGAGGGTAATATAGGAAAGTTACAATGGATAAAAACAATAGTTTTTTTTAAAAGTTCAAGTGGTTTAAAAACTAATGGTGGTTATCATTTACTGAATACCTATTATATACAGACATATATTTTTCAAGTATCACCTCATTTAATCCTTTAAACGTCCCATAAAGTAGCTATTATCATCATTTTAACAGATTAAAAAAAAAAAAACTAAGGCTGAATTTGCATAGCTATAATTTGCCTGAGGGTGCACAGCTACAGAGTGTTATGGCTAAGATTTTAATTCAGGATGTCTACCTCATTCCAAAGCCTTCTCCTATTCACTAGAATAGCATATACCCAACATTAATGTGAAGAAGAGAAGAGAAGAAGGCCATGCCTCCCATTCTCCAGCTTTTATCCTATCCCTTTAATTTCCTGAAACATCCTGTTTGCACAGAGAAGTCTGGACATAGCTATGGTTTAAGAAATGGTGAAAGGGTCAAACCCTGAAACTGAGACCATTAGAATGTGGTAAAGTAGGAGGGACTGAAGGATGTCCATGTTACATCAGAATCTAAGCTTCAACTAGGGTATGCAATGAATAAAACATTTCTCATTTAACAAAATTAAACATATAGGTAGGAGAAAAATCAGCAGTGTATCTAAGGTCTTTATAGTTCTTTTGCTGGATTTTTAAAAGGTCTTTTGCCTTCTTAGTCAATATAATTTTTATGATACTCCAAAGTGACAATAAATAGAACATATTATCATAGATATATTAATTCTTAGATCCAAAAGCATTCTTTCTACTATAGTAGTGGTGAGAGTAAATGCTAACATTGGAATATTTACCACATTCCAGACAATATGCTATAGGTTTTATAAGCAGTATTACAATAATTCAATTATAAAGTTGACAATTATGCCCATTTTACAGGTGAGAAGTTCACTGTGGCTCAGAGAAGTTAAGGAACTTGCCCGAGGTCACACAGCTAACCAGATCCATATCTGCAGTGGTAGAGTCAATATCCAATCCAGGTTTGATCCAGAGCTCAGCCCTTAACCACTAAACAGCAAAAATGAAAAGTTCTCTCTCTGACTCCCCCAGTCCCACATGGTCAACACTGAGTTCTCCTTATTTTTCTGAGTCTTTTAGTTTTAGTCGTCCTATACATATTAGGTTCACTATTAATGAGAAGGTGAACTTAAAAAGGTAATTTAATAATGAAACTTATTAATAAGGTAGGCACAGTACATCAATTTAAATAAATCCAATGGCCCACATGCCATCCCAACATACAACCTATCACAAATAGCCAAGAAATAAACAAAAATCACTAAACAACTATATCACCAACACATGTTTAGAAAACAATCTATTTAACTGCCCAAATTCTCCTTATACATCAAATTTTAAATAGTGATGAGGAAAATTTAAAAATATCTACTGCACAGAAATTTTCATTTAAATAAAACTGCTTAAAGATGTTTTGATTAGGACATGAAGCGGCTTTATTATACTGAAATATTTGTTTTATATTAACATGTGTGTGTATATATATATTTGCTCCTCTGTTAGATCTGTCTAAATTACAAGTAGCTTTCTGTTGCTTAGTACAAGTTCTGCCCATTACAGATCCTTTCTTCAGAATGTAAAAGGATCAATGAAAATGCAGTTTTGATAAAGACTCTTTGCACCCAATTCCACCTAATTTATTTATTATGACAAATTTTTAAAACAGTGTACTTACATTCTTTTCTAGCAGGTTCTAATATTTAGATGCTATATAATTATACCTCTCCTTCTATTTTGAAACTACAGTTTCCTAAGAATTTTCATGACTGAATAGGAACCCAAACCACCACTTTACTATTAAGAATGTAGGGATTTGCTCAGGTTTTCTGAATTAGTTAAGTTTTCTCTTCTGGACAGAACACTAAAATATCTTTAAACTGAAGGTTTTCTTACCTCCCACTAAGGCAAAAAAAAATAAGAAAAAAATGATTTAAAGATTTTCTGAGATCATGAAAGAAAATGAAGCAGTAACTTATTTTGAAGTTATTTGTTTTGTTAGGAAAAACAAACAAGATCCTTCCAGATAGTTACAATGATCTCTTCAGTGTGAAAACTAAATCGTGTTTAAATCTCCTGCCAGAGAAATCAGTTTCAAAATTATTTTCAAAAGTGAGAAAGGCCTGAAATAGAAACAACAGGGGTATAGATAATGTGCTAAATTTGAGCTTAAAATGCAGAAATACAGAGGTAGTGAGACTTGTTTGAAGCAGTACCTACAACAAAACAGGTTAGGGATGCTAAATGACAAAAGTTTAAGTTCCAAAGTTGTGACGTGACTGCTGAAAATACTACCACAACCTTAGTTTGTACTAACAGAAGTATTCAAACTAAAACATTTACATCCTAGTCCTTTGAGTCAAACCACATGTGCAATATTAATTTGCATTCACATAACTGTGAAATGGTCACCTAGCCCCTATTTAGAAACAGGATAGGAAACCACCCTGTCAAGTTCAACACGAACAAGATCAGAAGAATGTTGGCAGATTTAGCCCAGAAAAGACAGGATACGCATGATTAAATCTACTGTATTTTGAACATGTGAGAAATCTTTTCAGTTAAAACAGATTAAAGCTGACAAATTTTTAGATTAATTGCTAAAGCTCTAGAGAGAGCTCTACTATGGTTAAGAATAAAACAGGAGAAATACTGAGACTTTTTTTTTTCGTTTCCTTCACTGTATGTATTACATTTAGGTAATTTGAATTCTGACATTTTAAAATAAAGATTATGGATGTAATGGTTTAAGTACACATCAGAAATTTCATTTTTTCTTGCAAAGACTTTATTTTTAAAAAGGAGTTCTAGAATGTATATTTCTAAAAGGCAAATTTTCTTTCTATAATCCACATCAATTTGCAATAGAAAACTAAACAGTTAACGTTAATTTTGCTTCAAAGTAAACTACTCTGTGGCAAAGTAAACCGTCCTACAGAGAACTTGCTCTGTTAAGAGAAAGATGCAAGCATGACATGTTATTCATCAGGATAGTCTTAATATTGTCCTCTGTGCTAATAAATCCTTTCCCAAGGCAAGGCGACAACTTTAAATGTCTACATACTAGGCAGCCACAACGCCTGGCCAGTACACCAAGCAAAAATTGCTCGTGCAACTCTTACCTTGGGGCTGAAGAACAAAAACCAGGACAACAAATTCTACCCCCTAAAAGTGCATTTAAACAACCTCTAAAGAGACTATCCATTGAGATTTTAGAAGTTGTACTCTGCATTAGACCCAAAGAGCACTTTCAAAAAAAAATTTGGTCACCTATTAAATATTTAATTGAAAATAAGCCTCAGTCTAATAGAAAGGACAGTTGATTATCTGATCATACTATTTATAAGTAACAGGTCTTTGTGAATGTGGGTTTAAGAGAAGTGATGCAATAAAGCATTTGATTTTTTAAAAATCCAAATTATGATAAAGTAGACTCAACTGGGTAAGTCTTGTAGAATGAAGAACTCCCCACATCCAATGCTGGAGAACAAGAAGCAGCAGCTCCAACTACACTTTTAGGAGATGAATTTGCTGATATAGTTCTTTCTACGCAACACAGAAAAGAGCTTCTTTGTGGGAACTGCATCACGTTTCCCTACACCATCCCATAGCACCCTAGAAGGGCACAGAAAAGATTGTAGCTTACTATCAAGGCCAGTAACCATATCTTGTTTTTTTTTTTCATACCCTGATTTTCAATTATTAACCAATGATCAGCAAATATGCTTTGATCATTAACATAAAAAAAATCAGAAATAAAATCACCAAGGTAATTAATTTTAATAAGATTCTACTGCTAATCTTATTAAAATACCTATCAGCAATATTCTGAACAGGTGTAACTCATTTATAAAGCTGCATAATATTGCAAAGTATAGGATATGTCAGAATTTATTCCAATTATTCACTGATTTTAGGAATGCAAGTTGTTTCCATGTTTTTGCCACTATAAATAATAACATAGTATTAACAATTTTATATACTTTTTAAAAAGGAAGTATTCTGAACAGTTCTGAATCTCCAAACTACTTAAAAATCAACAAATAAACTTTTAAAGGAAGTTCAAAACAATTTCCTCCACCCCAACCCCCCAAACACCATGCAAAATGTGGGTGTTCACAATTTAAAAAAGCCATTTTAATATGTACTGGCTGTTGGACAATTTTTAGTGTTTATGTTTTGCAAGGATCCTGACAAGGTATTTCACTAAAAGTAGTAGTTTTGGAAATACGTATACTTACACAATCTATTTAATAAAAGTATTTGTCCTTTCTCTTTCTGATGTGTTTCTACCCCAAAAGGAGATTTTAAAAATCTGGGCTTTTCCAACATAGATACAGGATATCACTTCATTTTATTTATGATTAAAAAGAAAATGGGCTAAGACAGAAATTTTTACACTGATGAAATTAAGCAGCTGGCATTATTTGAAGCACCAAATTTATGTATTGGGGGAGCTAGAACCACCTTTTCAGTTTGTGTGATTATATAAGAAATTATCTGTTATCAAACACGGAAGACACAGGTTATAAGATTATGCATTTCCCCCCCTTTAATTTATAATGATATGAAAGAATAAGATACACTGGATTGTGGGTGTGGAGGGGGAAATCAATGAAAAACAATTCATACACCATTTACGTGCCATTATAGAAAACCCTGGGGATTCTCTTCTAACATTAGCTGCTGTATCACTTTCTGGGCACAATACAGAAATAAGTACAGATATTTTATACAACTGAAATAAAAAAAAAAATGAATAGGTGTGTTCAACAATATTACCTTTGGTTTAGAATGGAAGGTTGTTCTATGTTCCATCCACCTCCATTTCCAGTGAGCATGGTGACTTGTTTGGTCAGTTTATTTGAAATGTCTTCACATTTGTTCATAAGCCTTATAACTACATCCCTTTCTTGGATCAGTGTTTTACAGTTCCATATCAAATCTTCTGATAAGCCATTAGTTTTGGACATCTTTGTGAACTATGGCATGAAAAGAAAAATAATTTAATAGTTCAGATCTAGTAAACAGAAAGATAAACTTAATTTCTTTCTTTATGGGGGGGGGAGTTCACTAACTTAAGCTTTTCCTAATGAGCTTAATCAAGTGGTAGGAGAACCCGATTAATATCCACATTTGAGTTCCCACGTGTTTTGCTTTGATATCCTACTGTCATTTCAAACTCATTATGTAAAAATAAAATAAATATCTTTCCCCCAAAAATGTATAATCTCGAACTTGTTACTCTGACCCTGGCAGCTGTTCTCTTATAGGAGAAACATAAACAAGTATTTGTTACTATCTTCTATCAAGTTTTTGTTCTTCAAAATCTTAAGTCCATCTTTCTCTATTACCAAAGAGTGTCAAATGTAATAAATGCATACCTGATCTTTTGTTTCCATTCTATTATGTATTAAGATTAATATTTCTAAATTATATTTTCCCATATTTATCAAAGTGCAGCCCCTCAAGTTTTTAAAACTCCAATTATTCATCACTTGATATTTTACTCCTATACTGAGACTGTTACTTGGAAAGATATTACATGAATCAAAAGTTAACTACAACCAATGCAGTAATTCGATAAAAACTTTTTAAACCAATTTCAATATAACATTTATATAAATAGTTTTACATGAAAACTCACAGAATTTCTTTCAAAATGTATTTGTATTTATTTTTCAAAAGGAGATTTCATATGTAAAAGCTATACTAGAATTAGAATTTTCCTTACAGATAGCTAAAAAAATGTATCTTACATATTTTCAGTGAAAAAGATAAGAAACCCCAAAAGCTATTTGGAAGTTTGTCGGAAAAATAAAAAGAAATCCCATAATTCAGAACTGAATACAGGAAACTAAAATAAAACCATCTGTTAGGATAACACCACACAAGATTCGTGTCATCTTATTTAGCATATTCTTCCAAGTTACAACAAGAATCACATTAACAACTCTAAATAATCCCTGTGTTCATAGTATTTCTAAATTCAGAGAGAAGCTCTAGCAACAGAAATTCAGTACTTCGAGGCAATACTAAGATAATTTCATAAAAATGCAGTTTATAACAATATACATTTTCCATATTTATTCTAGAATGCCTTGGTAAGATAAAAAATATCCAATTTATTCCAAAGCCACGTTACTAACACATAGAAGGATTTTAAAACACCCCCAAAACAAAAAACAACTTAGCACTTCACAAAATAGCACTGTAAATACTAAGTTATTCACATGTCACTTTACATTTTTTCACAGGGATAATACTGATAATTACAACCCCATTTTGTGTTTTTCAGGCAAAAAAAATGATCTATACATGAAAAGAAGGATAGATAAGAATCAGTGTTTTAGGGAAGTTCTATTAGAGCTTTTAATTAAAATATTTTTATTTTTAAATAAAACCAAAAAATTATAGTCCAAAAAGCCAATCTCACACCTACTATAGTGTATGAGTACATGTGAGAGAAAACCACCAAGATTCACCAGGAAATAAGAAATGAACATATATTGTGTGCTGTTTATTTACTAGGAATTATTAGATAACTTTTATTTAGTAGTTCATTAAATCCTCATAACAATTGCAGCATTAGTCTGCTGATTCTAGATGAATAAACTAAGGTTCAATTTCCAAGGTCACAAAGCTGGATAAGAGAAAAAGTCCATGTTCTTTTCACTGTAATTAGTACCTGTACAAAGGGATTCACCTGATTGTCAGGAAAATGAGATCCTAAGGCCACAGCTGACCAGGTGGTCTACAGTATAACCAGACCCAACTGGAGCAGGTGGTAACATTCCTGAAGAAATTTCTTTGAGATGATGAAACTGTTAGAATAACCAAGGTGTTTAAAATCTGAGGGGGGAAATTTAGGCAACTGGTGAAGAGTTTAGAGTTGAAGTAATGATAAGTACATAAAGGCCGGACATGGTGGCTCATGCTGGTAATCCCAGCATTTTGGGAGGACAGGCAGGAGGATCGCCAGAGGCCAGGAGTTCATGAGACCAGCCTGGGCAGCAGATCAAGACCTCACCTCAAAACAAAACAAAACAAAACAAAATTGCTGGGCATGGTGGTGCACACCCGTAGCTCTAGCTATGGGAGGCTGGGGCAGGAGATCACTTGAGCCCAGGAGTTCAAGGTTACAGTGAGCTGTGATGGTGCCAAGGCTCTACAGCCTGGGGAAACTCTGTCTCTTTAAGGAAAAAAAAAGGTAATAGAAATCCAATACTTCTACAATATCTTCATTAAGTTGGGGAGATGGAAGAACATGTTACTGTTTTCTGAACACAAAAAAGCATTTAATAATCATGTAGGTTACTTAATTTCACCAAAAAAGGATTTAAGAAATATATAAGTATCCTGTAAATGGAGGATCTCTTAGTAAATCTAAAGTTATCAGTGAGCATAGAAAATATGATCCCGTTTATATAGTATGAAATATACAAATGCATACATAAATAGATGATGCTCAAAACATCTTAAAATGGTGGGTATCTTTGGTAGAATTTGGGGTAAACTTTACTTTCTTCTTTGTTCGTGCCTGTACTGTTTCAATTTTAGACAAAACAAAATCATTTTCAGATGATAAAGCTATTTTTCAGGGGGAAGAAAAGTTAAAAATGTAATTGCTATTTGCTGGATAATTACATGGGAAAACCATCAATATGGTCCTGATCATTATCTCTTCCATTAAAAACTCAAGTATAGCTCTACGGACTTTTTTCTTTCAGAAATAGAGTCAGCAACTGAAGTACCCCTCTCTTGCCACGGTGTGTCACTCTTACTGTACAAATATTTTTGAAAAGTGTTTAAAATGGGATTTAATTCTCAAATTATCGAATCCCCACTTAACAAGTAACAGTCCTCAGGACAGTTTTAATCTTATTCATTATTGTACATACCTGGCAGTAGCCTATAAAGTACTCAGAATACATTTACAATTTTTTAAATAAAAGTTTATCAAACTTACACAAATTAAAACAAAGCCTGAATAAAGTAATCTTACAAACAAATTTATTGAAGCCACCCTATCTGGAAGGCAGAAACACAAATTACAACGCTTCAAGTGACAAATTCAGACATACATTTTACAGAAATGACTGGGAAAACAAAGCAAGAGAGAAATCTGTGGTCTAGTAGATGAAAGCACCATGAGGAACACAGTGTTTTACATGGACTAAACCTGGATGCTTGCTTAACAACAGTCAAGGAAAACGGCATCTACACCGATTTAAAAGCGAACAGAGTAGATGCATATACGAGAGGTTTCTAGGTTGAGCTATTCGTGAATTGAGTCACTGATGAATGAATGCTGCATTGGTCAGTATAAATACATTACTCTTCTGATTGATGTATACAGATGCAATGTAGTAAGAGTTATCATAGACATAATAGTAGCCTTTACTTTGTACAAGGGTAGACAAAAATTCAGTAAGTGGTTGATGAACTGATGCCATCAAGTATGTGACATTTGGCAATAAAAATTTCAATTTCACCACATTAAGAGTATAGGTTTTTCAAACTAATGACATTGTTGGCTTACTACATTTCCAAAATTTACTTGATTTAATAATGTGGCTTTCTTACAACGAGCACCTACTGCTAATATGCAGAAAAACTGTAGGTAAAACAGAAAAATGAAGAAAATCTAAAAAACAATGTTTAAATTTTGACTAAAAAAAAGAGTATAATGCTGCAAATATAAACACTCTCAGGTAATGCACTTATTTTAAAATAACCACATTTTCCTCGTGTAAATGAGTGTGACTAGGATTTCTGAAATCTTTCTAGTTTTACAAAAAGTATAATTCTCTGACAAAAAATTCATAATAATACCAAAAAGTGTATAATCTTCATAATTAAAATTATTGTGATTAGAGTACAGATTGATATTATGCAAGGATTTTATATTTAATTATATATATATTATACTTATATTACATTATATGACTAACACTTTGGAGAAAAACTCAATGATGTATGGCTTTTTGGATATTGTTTTAAAAGGTACTGCTAATGTAATTTTTACATTTGAATTACTTTTATAATAAAAGACAATGAAACACTAATGATTACATTTAATCATTTCATAATTACCAATGTTAAAGAAACTTCATTTTTAACAAAAATCACAAAATGTATATATGTACTTGATTCATGGGCTCAATGTGCATCGTTTGATGAAATATTCATGAATTTTACAGTTCTGTGATATTCCCCAAGTCTTATGATTAAATAAGCTTCAACAATAATTTTAAAGAATTGACTAGATATTTTCAGGCTGTTCTTATTATATAATACCTTTTTCATTAAAGTATGACTGAGTGGCATGATTAAAACTTCAACTAATTCTCACAGAAATTTCTAACTGCAGCAGCTACCAAAACAAAAATGTGGAGTTTTTTTTCACTTGTTTCTTTTTGAAGTTGTTTAGAGGTACATTATCAAACCTCACCAACTGATAGGGAAGGAGCTAACCATATAGTTTTTTATCAAAATGTGCATAACATTAACTTTACCTTTGATTATTTTATTAAGATATTAAATTGCTCTATAAACCAGTCACACTCAAAATTTTAAAGTTTTTTAAAGGAGAAGCTATAAGTTCTAAGCCAATTAAAATTTAAAGCTTATGTACATTTACTTGCTGATTTAAACTATTAATTTGCAAAAAATCCTTTCCTTGCTTTACTCAGGACAGCAAATCACTGTATTCACTGGACCCAAGTAGAATGCGCTTCACTTTTAAGGTACTTTTTAAACGGTTACATAAAATACTCAATATTTGGATTGATGGTTAGAACAAACAATATAGTCTTTATGTTCAACTTTTAGAAAGAGGCAAGATGTTAAGAGGTTTAAATAAGCAACGCACAATCTCTAACTTCATGTCAAGACTAATTTAAACTATGCCGATTAATTAGTAGGAGAAATAGGCTTTCTACATGTTAAGTTGTTGAGTATTTTTAAAAACATCTGGCACATATATCTCTGGTAAAATTGTATAATTTACTTTTACTGTGAGATATTTGGGCAAGTAGTTACAGTGACTAAACAAACTAGTGCAGATAATTGCATTCCTTATTAAATAAATTAGAATCCCAACAAGCCTGAGCAACCCAACTCGGCAATAACATAGGAGACCATTAAAGATTAAAAGAAAGAAGAAAAGGAAGAAAAGAAGAACAAGAAAGCCCTTCAGCAAATACTTTAACAAATAAATCACTCATGCAAAGCCAAACAAGTTTTGAAAGGGCCTGCTTTGACAGATGGTCTCTGGAAAAGCAAAGGCTTCAGGCAAAACGAATAGTTTTATTTTTTTTTTTTTTAAAGCTACGAAATACTAGTAATGTTGCTGCTGTATTTTTCAAATATTTTAATTTTTAAAAATTGCTTTTTACAACCACTGTTCAGGGACCTTACCTACTGCCACTCCAAGACACTCACCAAGGGCACTTATGTTCATTTAGATTTGTCACAAGTATATAATTAATCACAAAAGCAACTCTGCTTCCTAATTTAGGGAATAAAACTTCCTAAAAAGTTTTATAAGAGTCACTTCATCTTCTTAAGCTGTAAAAAATCATCCATATTGCAGCAGGGCCTATATACAATTCATGCTTTAAAAGCTCACATTCCCACAAGAGTCAAAGCAAAATTTAAGAGAGTTCTTATATCCTCTGTATGAATAAGATTTGATGACTTGACATTTATAAAACTCAAAACGCAGTTATTTTGGCTAAGACTGGTTTACAGAAAATCAAATTCCAGAAAATGATCATGCAAAGTGTACTTACCCGTGCTTATGCTTTCCCTTCACCTAACGCTTGAATTCTAGGCTTCCAGAAACTTTTCTATCTTTCCAATTAAAAACGCTGCAGCCTGCTACACTCCATAAAATGGCCGCGTTGTTTAACCAAGAAAAACATGTTAGAGATTGAGCTGTCACTTTTAAGAGGAAAAAAAGAAAATAAACAATTGCTTCTTTTGTGGTGAAGCATAAAACACTTAGGCTGGCATTTTGAATCATGGAGCTCCCCTGGACGTTGCTATTGCTCTTCAAGTAGTTGCAGTAAAATTTCTGCCACATTCTTGCTTTCTGCATGGTGTCTCAGCAGTAACAGATCAGAGCAGGCTAGCAAACTACTCCTTCCTAAATGTAAGCTCTAATTTCTTCTTCTGCAGTGAAATGAACCAAGTTTCTATGCAAAAGAATGAGTGACAGTATTCCCAGCCAATCAGCTTGGGTTTTTTCAGGAAAATCACCCCTTAATTCATTCAAAATTAGGTCATATGACACTATTTGAAATACTATTGGCTTACAATGAAAGTAATGTTTGACTCTACACAGGATAAGGCCACCCATCTATGCTTCCCTGGGCTGAAGACAACTTGACTATAACCGGTACTGTGAATTAAACAAACACACACACACACAGGGGGAAAAAAAAGAATGTAGCCTTACCAGAGCTTCCCAACAATTAAAGGGCCGGAGTTCTGTTATCTTCTGAGCCTTTTTCTGAGAACACTGAGGAATCAAAGTAAGTTCACCAATTGAAGCATCTTGAAGGAAGTGAAGAATTTTACCTTTATAGCCATCCTCCATCACTTCTTCACCACTACTATAGTCCTCATCTAGTGAGCTACCGGCATCAGAGCCTGAATCGTACTCAGAGTCTTCAATGACTCTCTTTGGGTTAAGTACATTTTTTTTACGTTTCTTGTTAAAGCCATTTTGTGGTTTCATGGAAAATTTCTGTTTTAGTTTTGTTTTAGCTGCATTTTTAGGATCATTTTGACTCCTTGAAGAAACTTCCTTTCCATTTGGAACTTCACTCTGTGACGCAAACTGCATATCTGTGTACGGAGATAAAAACAGTAGCTAAATTAAAAATATATAAATTAAATATAGAGATATAAGACTTCAAATAAGAAAAAAATACTTAAACATTTATTATTCCTTTAGAATACAGAAGAATTCAACCATAATTTATTGTTAAATCTTGATAACACTTAGACTTTGAAGGTATACAAGTTAAAATAATTAGTTTCAAAAGCAAATGATAGCCTGTTTTTTAAAAATAAGTTAAATATAAATTTCCATTTTCTATTAAAGGTCTTGAGAACATAAACGGCACCTGCATATCCATAAGATGTCCCAGATGCTACTTAGCAGCCCCACCTGCTATGCCAACACTTATGGGTAGAGCAAAACAATGCTCATCCTACTATGAAACTTACTAATAAAAGTGTCTATGTATTAACTATCCATATAATTATATTTTCCATCACTATCTCCATTTTTCTAAGTTCATCATTATTTAAAAAATTATTCAAATATAATATTATCAAAAAGCACCACTATTTTGTCACTAACTACTCTATCGTATTTCATGTAATCCTAAGATGTCTGTTAATGAAGGTACACTGTTATTTTATGTACCAGTAAGAAAATATGCACCAATTAATCTATAATACAATATTTTATTTAGAGTGTTTACTTTTTTACTTACAGATTACTTACTTACAGAGCTTTCAGACTTACAGATTATCAGAGATTCATTCTTGTGCATATATAAAAAAAGAAGCAAAATAAATTGGATAAAGTACTCCTCAAATTTTTTCACATTCATAATCTGGCTCTTCTGACCTCATTTTTGTGACTCTGAATTGGTGGCTTCCTTCTTTCCAAAAAAATATTATTCTCTGTGCCATCAAGGATATTGGTAGTATAACATTTCTTAAAAGAATTCATTAAGAATGCATTTTAAAAAAAACCTCAAAACACCCTAAAGCCACTGTGCTGGGCTTTTATAGCTGGCTTTGCAATTATGAAGATCTAGTTTACTTGATTCTTGCTTAAGTATGTTACCAAACATGTAATTCAACTCTTCCTTACCACCTCTCCTCTACCACTTGGTTCCTAGAGTTAAGAGTGTTCCATAATGAGTTCTGAGAGTTCCTTCCATCCCTATGATACTTTAAGTCTTTGATGCTAGTGCTTTTGATATTCATACCAGTGTAGGCTAAAACATCTACATTACAGGATTATAAGATACCACCGATCACAAGATCCATCCTGAGAGCTGTTAAAATGTAAAAAAGTTTCTTTTACACTCAATAAAAAATGGCAGTTTAAAAGTAGCCTTAACTGGCTGAGTGTGGTGGCTCACACCTATAATCCCAGCACTTTGGGAGGCAGAGGCAGAAAGATCGCTTGAAGCCAGGAGTTCGAGACTAGCCTTGGCAACACAGCGAGACCCCGTCTCTAAAAAAAAGAAAAAAAACAAAAAAAATTAGTTGAGTGTCCTGTAGTCCTAGCTACTTGGGAAGCTGAGGCAGGATGATCGCTTGAGCCCAGTAGTTTGAGGTTACAGTGAGCTATGATTGTACGCTGCACTCCAGCCTGGTTGACAGAGGAGATCCTGTCTCAAAAAAAAGTAGCCTTAATTATCAAGAAGAAAGATTGGCCAAACAGAAAAAGATACTTATCATTTTGTTTTATACTATCATAAATAACAATTCAAAACACTTAGAAGTTGGTCATTTAAAATTTTTTTTACATCATTACTTCCAATATCTTTTCCCATCCTCCGATTAACAGCTAATAGGTTTACTGGTTTTTTGTTTTTTTTTTTTTGCTTGAACCTCTGTTGATTGAGTTACTATTTTTTTATATACCAAAATACAGGACATTAAGGGAAGCATGTATTTTCTATGACACAGAATAAATAATTACCTTGGTCTTCTGCAAACACTTTTAGAGATTCTAAAGCTTCTGTGTACATCCATTCATGTTCCTTGAGTACGTCTCTTAGTTCCTAGAAATAAGTCATTGATCTTTTTGTTAAAAATCTCAAATTAGCAATTTGTAGAAAATAAAACTTTTATGCTCTATTAAAAATGAGTTAATCACCTAAAAACACAGACCATTCATATCTAATTATTTTACACTTGTTTTGATGTTGCTTTACAGATGCTTTCTGTGTAATTTCACCTCCGCAAATATACAATAGTCTTCAAAGGGAAGAAAGCTTGAATTTTTTAGCATTCCTAACTCTCCCAATGAAGGGCTCTAAACCAAGGATCAAGAAATCTTTGGTCAATTAAAAATGAAATTTCAACATGCAATTAGGCTTTTAAAAAAACTGCCAACTTTAAAACATGTAGTTTCAACATACATAAAGAACCAGTATGGCAACAAGATTTTACATTCAGCTCATCAGAATTCAGCAGATGTACTATCTGAACATATACTGGAATAAATTAATGCAAGTATAAATGTATTCTGAATGTTAAACAAATAATGAGAGTCTATATACGATCATGGGATTAAACAGAGGCCCTTTTAGCACTGGCATGCCTGGTATGGGTCTTTAATGACTCTGAAAGTATTCTTACTATCTAGGAAGTAGAACAAAGCTTATGAAATATCAAGACACTGAAATACTGTATTAAGTTTTAAAATTCTTATAAAAATTTCAAGGATGAGGACATGAAAAAAAATTAACCAATTACTTGATACAGGTCAAGTGTGGCTTTTTAATTTACATTTTATAAGTAAACTCACAATTTTATTATGGTTATGTTTGTTATAACACTGATACTATAGTAAACAAGGTAAATAAACAATGTAAAGAATTAACGTGCAATACAAAAATATTTTACAACATTGATAAAAGGAGAACATTTAACTAGAAAAATGCAAAACTTACCCTATACATGTTTGAACCCCAAACACTATTTTGTAATACATTTAGTATATACTGATGAAATTTCCATACACAACTACTCACCTGTTTATCAAAATTGGGAAATTCTTTTTGCAATTTCAATACAATACTTTCTTGCTTTTCCCAATTACTGCTAGATTCTTCGGACTCATTTGATTCTTCTCCCTAACAAAAAAAAAAAAGAACCAATTTAAGCAATCATCAATAAATGATCTTAAGGCAATTACATTTGTATTTTGACTTGATTTGAAAATTATCATAACTGATCAGAATTATCTAAAATGTTTCTTTTTGTTCATGTCAACATTGAAAAATTTATGTCTTTTTATTTATTTATTTTGAGACAGAGTCTTGCTCTGTTGCCTGGGCTAGGTGTCAGCTTAGCTCACAGCAACCTCAAACTCTTGTGCTCAAGCGATCCTTCTGCCTCAGCCTCCTGAGTAGCTGGGACTACAGGCATGCGCCACCATGCCCGGCTAATTTTTTCTACTTTTAGTAGAGATGGGATCTTGCTCTTGCTCACGCTGGTGTTGAACTCCTGACCTCAAGCGATCCTCCTGCTTCCGCCCCCCAGAGTGCTAGGACTGCAGGTGTGAGCCACCTCGTCCAGCCTAAAAATTTATGTCTTTAAGGATAAAAAATACTGCTGATTTAAGATAACTGAAAGACTCTGATTACATATCCAGTAATTCAAAGTTTATTCACATGGTACTCAAAATGAGATAAATGTGCTAAACAAAAAAAAACTAGAATGTTTCTCAAATTAACTCAATATAATTCATGTATATGAAAGTCTTCACTCTGGGAGGCCAAGGCGGGAGGATGGCTCAAGGTCAGGAGTTCAAAACCAGCCTGAGCAAGAGCGAGATTCCGTCTCTACTAAAAATACAAAGAAATTAATTGGCCAACTAAAAATACACATAGAAAAAATTAACCTGGCATGGTGGCGCATGCCTATAGTCCCAGCTACTCGGGAGGCTGAGACAGAAGGATTGCTTGAGCCCAGGAGTTTGAGGTTGCTGTGAGCTAGGCTTGACGCCACAGCATTCTAGCCAGGGCAACACAGTGAGACTCTGTCTCAAAAAAAATTAAATAAATAATAAATAATAAAGTCTTTGCCAAGATAATGGCTAATTAAAAACTGACACAAATATCTCATCTATGCTCACAATTATCTACCTACCTATACATTTCAAATTCTGAGAAGGAAGTTTACTTTTATTTCAGTCTTGATTCATGGAATGGCTTAAAATATTAACTGCTCAGTCACAGCATAAAAATGACAAAAGGACAAAAGGAACTTAAGTGGAACTAAATAATATTTAATATATAAACTAAACAGATTAATCTGGGAGCTGTGGCTACACATACAAACAGTCTAACCTTTCTACTTGAAAAAACTGGTTAAATTCTACATTTAAGCAAAAAGAAAAGATTCCTTAAGTTCATACATAGGAAAAATCTTGCATTCTGGTCAATCAAAAAGCATTTATCTACTCTGATTAAAACTGTACCACATGCTATACAAATAAGACAGAGAAAAACATTCTGCTTTCTATTCCACTTCCTTTATTATCCAACAACCGAACTGCTATTTTTCTCTTTCAATGCCTAAAGTAGAAATAAGTAAATCATGAGTGACACCTCTCCAGCACGCAGGAATAAGATGAAGTTTCCTAACACAGAGACCAATAAAATATTAGGGATATTTGCAGTAGGAAGAAGAAAACTGCATGTGTTTTATTCACAGTAAGTGATCCACGTGGGCTGGAGCACAGAGAACGTGGAAGGTGAAGAATTAAACCACAGCTAATATTGCACAGGGCCTAAGGTTAGTCTTTTTTTAGAAGCAACAGGATTTTGAGCAGGGGAATAATAAAACACTAATATTTGGAAAAAGCATTTCGAAACTCTCAGAAATTTATACTGCCATTTTCACTTTACAGTGGAGGACACTGAAACTCTAAGAACAGCATTTTAAAGGTCACAGTTGGACAATAACCAACTGAGGTGGGAATAAAAACAGCTGTCTTAACTCTAGATCAGTGTTTTTCTACTATACATTTCCTAAACTTTAGTAGTTCACTTTTTTTTTTTTTTTTGAGACAGAGTCTCACTCTGTTGCCCAGGTTAGAGTGCCGTGGCGTCAGCCTCGCTCACAGCAACCTCAAACTCCTGGGCTCAGGCGATCCTTCTGCCTCAGCCTCCCGAGTAGCTGGGACTACAGGCATGCGCCACCATGCCCGGCTAATTTTTTCTATATTTTAGTTGGCCAATTAATTTCTTTCTATTTTTTAGTAGAGATGGGGTCTCGCTCTTGCTCAGGCTGGTTTCGAACTCCTGAGCTCAAATGATCCACCCACCTCGGCCTCCCAGAGTGCTAGGATTACAGGCGTGAGCCACCACGCCCGGCCAGTAGTTCACTTTTTAACATATCAAATGTCTATCAATGGACAAACAGACAAATATGTGGCATATACATAAAATGGAATTATTATTCAGCCATAAAAAAGAATGAAGTACTGATACATGCTACAGTGTGAATGAATCTTGAAAACACTATGGTAAATAAAAGACACTAGGAATAAAAGGTCACATATTATATGACTGCATTTATATGAAATATCCAGGCTGGGTGCAGCGACTCACACCTATAATCCTAATACTCTGGGAGGCCAAGGTGGGTGGATCACTTGAGCTCAGGAGTTTGAGACCAGCCTGAGCAAGAGCAAGACCCCATCTCTATGAAAAATAGAAAAATTAGCCTGGGCATAGTGGTGATCGCCTATAGTCCCAGCTACTTGGCAGGAGGATCATCTCTTGAGGCTGCAGTGAGCTATGATGATGCCACTGCACTCTAGCCTGGGAGATAGAGTGAGACCCTGTCTCAAAACAAACAAACAAACAAACAAACAAACCCCCCAAACCCAAAAACCATTAATTTTATAATTCAAAGATAAGTAATTAATACTGGATAAATTAAAAAGAGAGCACACACAGTCACAAATTAAATGCAAACATAAATTCCCTAACTTAGTTGTAAAAGAAAAGAAAGAGTTATTCATTTAGGTAAATTTTCCCAACAAGAAATGAATATGAAAAAAATATATATAAAAGAAAAAAAAAAATGAAAAAAAAAATAAATAAATAAAAAACAAACCAAAAAATTTAGGTAAATTTTTCAGGTCTGGTATCTACAGACCAAAATATTCTGTGCTTAAGCAGTCATAATATTGGATAAGTTATTATTAAAAAGAAGGCAGAAACAGTCACAAATTAAATGCAAACATAATTTTCCAGACTTAGTTGTGAAAGAAAAGAATTCATTTATGTGGATTTTCAGGTTTGATATCCACAAACACATTCTGCACTTAAGTGACCAATTTTGATAATGCAATTCAAATGTAACTTACATGATCCAGTCTTGTCTTTTTCATAGATTGATCATCATTAAATTCATCTTCCTCATATGGCTCTGAAGAAGAAGATAATTTTCTTTTCCGGGGCCCACCACCTTTTAAAGCAAAGCAGCACACTCAAACTTTGAACAGAAATGCTAAGAATCAATTTAATGTTAAACAAAGGCAAAAATGTGTTGTAATAAATACTAGACAGTTCTCTTGACATAAGGCCCGATGTTCCTTCTTCCAAATTATGACTGAATCGAAGAAAAAGTGGACACTCTTTGTAGTCTTTCAAAAGTAGAAATCACTGTAATGCTGTATTTGTAAACCATATTATTTAATGCTAAAAATATGCATCACTAAATTGACAAGTAATGCTACAGAGTAACACGGGTTCTCCCGAGTGGCTGAGTGCTCAGCACTGAAAAAAGTTAAGCTCTATCAAGTGAGAGTTATCTGAATACCATGTAAAGACATCAATAACTCTTGAGTGTCTA
Source organism: Cheirogaleus medius (assembly GCA_008086735.1). NCBI lineage: Eukaryota > Metazoa > Chordata > Mammalia > Primates > Cheirogaleidae > Cheirogaleus > Cheirogaleus medius. The sequence goes on from VBSM01000142.1 coordinate 6,505,123, forward strand.
TTATGTACCAGGCTTTGCACAAGACCTTTTGTAAACTACGGTTTCATTTACTTTCACCACAAACTTAAAAGTAGGTGACAATTTTATTTTACAAGAGGAACTGTGATATAGAGACCTTAAGCAACTAATGCCTTTAACCTAAAAACAAAAGAGTATAACACAGAGTATAGCAGTAACAGGAAATCTGCAAATTCTGTCATGACTGAAAGAAAAACAAATTCAGGCTACCAACATGATCTTAAGAAGCCATGCTATTTATTTAGACTTTGTATATATTTTGTACACATTTATCTATTTCTCAAATACTTTCACTTTTAGAAAGCAAATTCCTCAGATATAACTGATGTGCTAATGTGAAAGTATTTGGTAAAGTCTATAAAAGTTTAAGATTTCAGCATTAGTTGTATCAGAACCCTAATATGCAGTTAGAAATAAAATTTCTAGAAATACAATACTCAAACACATACATGACAGCTTTTAAGTTGCCAGCTTTAAAATTTCATAACATGGCTATTACAAAATAAAACTGAATACCATTAACATTTTAAACTATAGTAATAGTTTTGGTACAAATATGTAAATGACTTTTCCTTATTCATTTCTTAACATAAATGTGCATTTTGCATACACTAACTAATTTCTAGCATCTACTTTAAAAAGGGGAAAATACAACCACTTCACCATCACCTATATATTTGTTTGGGGTAAGTGAGCACTATTAGTAATATTTGAAATTGGAAAAAAAACTTCAAACTAGATAATTCTGTCCTGTCACCTAGCAGCCTAAAAAAAGGAAACAAACGAATAGGCTACTCCTGACAACATCAATAAATCATACTTTTAATCTCTAAAGTAAGGCAAAAACTTTAGATTCTTTTTTGTAATTTAGTTTTCATAAATGAAAACTTCCAAAAGGTACGTATAAAAATACCCTATTGTTTAATATGATGGGTGATATTATCTATAAGAGACTATAATTTGCAGTAAAACCAATGTGCAATGTCATAATTTGTGACCTGTTCAAGATCACTCACAGGTATTTATAAACGCCTCTTGTTAAAAATTGCCCTAAGATGTCAAAGATAGTTTCTTATCTTAACAACATTGTATATTGAAAATTAATCTTATCCTCAAGGTTAGATAAAGCTGTCATTCTATACATTACCTCAAAATGTACTATACTAAAGATGAAGATGTTTGATATGACTGTCCTGTCCATTCCAAGATGCAGCATGGAAGTTTACTTACAAAAACAAGAAAACACGGATTTCTTATTTCCTTGTCATTTGCCACTTAACATTTTTAAAAAATGAAATAACATGAAGCACAGTGCTAGAATGAATGAGAAGAAAAAAAAAACTCAGCTAAAGTTTAAATTTAATGGAAACTGTAAACTCCATGAGGCAGAAATTTTGTCCACTGTTTCCTTACGTAACCTCAGTACCTAAAACAGCATCTGCTACCTAGTAGGAGGAGCATAATACATCTGTTAAATTAATGAGTAAGTTGAGTAATATGAATTGCTCAAGGGAAAAAAAAGATTAGACACTACATGAAGCAACAATATTCTACAACCAATTTTCAATGTAAAGATTATGGAATACTGAGATATTATGAGAACAAGAAAGAATATGTAAAATTTCCCAAGCTATTTCGTAACCCAACAAATGTTCATTGAGCCTGTCATTCTTCAGGAGCTTTTAAAATAAGCGCTAGGGATGCAGTAATGAAGAAGACACGGTCAACCTTCTCTCATAACATTTTCTATCATCAGATGGCCCTTATGAGCAGATAGCTGACATTTACTATGGACTAAGTACCAGGCACCACAGTAAGACACGTACATAAACTTTATCAGTTATTCTTCACAACAACCTGTACGTTTGGCACTATTTTACTGCTAATGAAACAAAGACACAGAACAGTTAGGCAACACTGCCCAAGATCACACAGCTAGTAAGTGTAAGACAAAACAGAATCTTGACATTCTGTGTAGATAGCACTCACACAATATTGTCCCCTTGCACAAACTGGAGGAAATTAAAGATTTAAAATATTTCATATGGATGAAATAAAATGATGTTTAAAATCCACTCCAATACAATCCACTGAGTGGGAGAAAAATGAGGTAGATAATTATTGAAGAGGGATGTTAAGCTCATGGGAACACATTATTTTTATTTTTGTATATATTTTAAGTTTCAAAAAAATTTAAAAAGTAGAAAAATCCACTTAGGAAAATGGACATTCACTCAATAAACTGGCACGACCTTTAACAAAAGTGACATGGTAGTACATATTAAAATTTAATTGAAACTCATTTTCAGGCCTAAAAATAACAAAAAAGACGAAAAAAATAAAAAAAGAAAGAATATGAAAAAAAAATTTAAACCATGCAAATCCTTTGATTTAGTATCATAGTTTGAAATTTAGCCTACAGAAATAACAAAGGTTTATGTATAAGAACATTTAATTTAGTATTATAATAATGAAATAACGAAAACACAAATGCTAATTAGTAGGGAAATAGTTAATAAACTAATCCTACGGGTAGTCACAGAAGAATGTGATAGTCATTTTTTAAAATTAGATAAATTTTATTGTACTGATGAGCTAACCATGATAAATCATTAAATGATTTTTTCAAAAATGCAAGCCAATATTTTACATTTTGTAACCTAACATATGTGTGTGTTGTATCCTGGTATACATAAACAAAGGAAAAAGTTGAGAATGACACAAAGCAAATTTAAGACTGGTTAATACAGAGTATGCTTTCATTAAATACTTTTTCAGTAGTAGGATTATAGGTGATATTTACTTGTTATATTTTTTTGGTATGTGCAAGTTTAAAAAAATTGAGACAGCATTTACTGAAAAACTGGAGATGCTTTTCTATTGGAAGTTCCTTCAAATGCATGTATTTTATATACCAAGACTGAAACATAGCTTAAATATTCATTAAATCAAAGAATGCTGATTATCCAAGATTTTCCACAAGACATTACATTCCTACTGACTCAGATTTGTAGACCTGTAAATAAAACCACAATGCAATTAGAAAGAATATTTAATCTTCAGGAAATCACAGGGATAGAAAAAAAATTGAATAGAAGAAAGCATACTAGCATATTTAAGAAAGAAAGAAGATATACCTTCTGAAACTTCACTGTTACGAAATTTGATCTGTAGAAAAGCAGCAAAATTATCAGTGAGAAAATTCTCCTTCCTTTTTTTGGAGGCTGGGCGGTGGGAAATATCAACCTAGAAATTTGATTCCCAAATAGCTGTATGACCTCAGCTAAGTTATTACTTGGTGCTCTTAAGCTTTAATTTCTTCATCTAAAAAAACTGAAGCTATTGATACCTAATAAGTTCTTGTAAGATTCATAAAGGTGCTTGGTAAATTGTAGAGCATTATTAATGAGAATACATCAACATGGCTTAAAAATAAGTTAAGCATACCTGCGTCACCAAACATCAGCAAGGCAGCGGCAATTGCTCCGTCCATAGTGCTTGTTGATTCAATCAACTAACAGAAGGAGAAAAGATTAATGTTTCAAAAATAACACTTTAAAAGTTGTTTCAGTTATTGATATATTCAAGAAGGATATATACTAAATATATACAAGATGGGAAAGTGTGTCTATCAAAGTTCATTACATTCTATGATAGTTTTTCAGAAAATCTGGTTTATTGTAAAAGTATGAACTTATCTAAGCATATTTTAAATGTATCAGATTTACTTATCACTCTAAAGGAAAATTAAAGCATAATCACCTATATATAGTATATTCCAGTGTTATTTTAATTACAAGGCTTTACACTGAAGCCTTAAAAACTTCCTAATTATGTGTCTAGACATGTGGTGTGTGGTGTGTGCGCGAGCACGAGAGATAGAGAGAGAGAGAGAAAGAGAGAGAGAGAGAGAGAAAACAAGAGAGAAGAGGAGAGGAGATGAGAGACTGGTAGATGCTTATTTACATTCCTTTATTTCTGGGGGAAAAAGCACAATTCTCTTTTTTTTAAATCTAATACTTTTTAAGATGAACAGGATGAAGGGCTTTTGATTTTTACTCTATTTCTGAATTGCCTGAATTTTTTCAAGAATATATACATGCTATTTTTATACTGTTCAGTAATTTTAGATTTCAGAAGAAACTAAAATCCCATATTTTCCTTGTTATAGATTACCATATTTCAAATGAGTTACTTGCTTTAAAAAGATCTTACTTTTTAACAATAAGCTATTTTTGTATTAAATCAAAGCCTCAAATCAATTATGAGAGTGCTCTCTTCCATTCTAGTTTTTCCTAATCTTGGATCCTGAGATATCCTATAAGCCCCTCTTTATTTTCAAAATAGCCAAAGCATATTCTTATCAAGCCTGGACTAAGCTTATATTTCACAACTTCTTGAATCCTTTTTATGGGTCTAAAATCTTTTGCTGAGTAATTTATAAACATCGCCTTTAAATCTCTTGAAATGAAGGGATGGCTTGAAACACTGATTACTTCAAGAATGCTCTGCTTTAGAGTGAATGATACACTACATTCCCACAATTTCAGACGCTTATTAATGGACACATTCAGAGAAATTGTGCATGTCAATCCTATTTTTCCACTAAAATTATAAAATTAGAGAAAGATACTTCTATAAGAAAAAAAAACCCTTTGAATTACATGAAAATTTGGCAATCAAGCTAAAATATTTTTAAACTGATGTTTGTTCCTTAATGCGAATATTTTAATACTCTATCATGTTTATTCTATTGGAAACTCCTTACTACTACTTTCTAATACTTTAAGCATCCCCTGAAGCTATTAGTGGCTACATTTCTTTTGTTTCTAGAAAAAAAAATTCCATCAGCAGGCAAGTAACTGTGCTGTCAGGGAAAATGCAGACTCAAGATACCACTAAAGTTTCATTTAGCTAATAATAAGGAGGCATCAAAATGTTTTGGGGAAAAAAATCCAGTGCACATTATGTTAAAAATAACACAGAACAAGAGAGAATTAATTTAATCTACATTTAGAGTCCCACCTGGCAGGAACAGGACCACCTATGGTTCACAGATATGTTTTACTTGGCTTGAAGAATATTTTTGTTTTTACCTTTCTTTAAATTAGCATTAAAAGGAACAAATTACATGCTACAACAGGGATAAACCTCACAATCTTCCATTAAGTAAAAAAAAAAAAAGCAAGTCACAAAATATCACATATGATCCCATTTATATGAAATGTCCAGAATAGGCAAATCTATAAAGATAAGATTAGAAAGAGTAGATTAGTGGTTGTCTAAGGCTGGGGAAGAGAGGAAAGAAATTGGGGAGTGACTGCTAATGGGGATAAGGGATGATTAAAAATGTTCTAAAATTAGATTAAGGTGATGGTTGCACACTTTGTAAACATACTATTACTAAATTGTACACTGAATGGGTTATCTCTATGGCATATGAATTCAATAAAGTTAAAATTTGTGACCAACTCTAAATAAAAATCCAGCCTTTACACTACTTGAAAATTCTAAATATCTAGTAACAATGGGCTATTGTTGATAGCCCCCATGGCCATATCTTGCGAGCTAGAAAGCAGCTACCCCTTTTAGAAAGAGCATGTACTCATTATATAACATGCTAGTGTCCACCACTTCAAAGTTTCCTGCCTAGCCCACACAGATATGGTAACTCCTTAGTCTCAAAGTTGTGGTAAGGAGAATTCGTGGTGGTGGTGACGATACAAAGATGAAAAAACTAAGCATCTGCAATTAAATGATTTACTCAACTAATAAGTGGCGGAACTAGGGATAAACTGTTCACTAATCCTCAGAGATTTATTCTCTATATAAAACTTCATTGAATGCTCGATTTTTATCTGCTCTTACAAAAAGACATACCCATCACAGATGAAATTTTACAGTCCAACTACAGCCACTTATTTTGTTTCTTTCTGTAGTTACTATAAATCAATATCTCTCAGTAAGGATGCCATTAGCAGGACAGTCCTTTGTTATGTAGGACTGCCCTCAGTTCTGCAAGGTGTTTAGCATCAATGACTCCAGGGCACTAAGACAGAGTCTCACTCTGTTGCCCTGGCTAGAGTGCCGTGACGTCAGCCTAGCTCACAGCAACCTCAAACTCCTGGGCTCAGGCGATCCTCCTGCCTCAGCCTCCCGAGTAGCTGGGACCACAGGCATGCACCACCATGCCTGGCTAATTTTTTCTATATATATATATTTTAAGTTATCCAGCTAATTTCTTTCTATTTTTTTTTTTAGTAGAGACGGGGTCTCGCTCTTGCTCAGGCTGGTCTCGAACTCCTGAGCTCAAAGGATCCTCCCGCCTTGGCCTCCCACAGTGCTAGGATTACAGGCGTGAGCCACCATGCCCGGCCAGGCTTAAATTATTATTTACAGGTGAATAATCTCACCTATTAATGAGTTAAGACTCTGAACAATTAAATTTCTGGCATTTAACTTTATTATTACATAAAATAATAATCTTCAAATTTAGGATAATTTTAGAAAAATGACTATCCACCACTAATTATATCACTTGATAGAGGACAGACTTTATCACCATTACGGATACAACAACCAATTACTATAAAAGGGTATAACCTTAAGTAAATCACTGTCACTTCTTTGCGGAAAAAGTTCCTTCAAAGTCTGAAGTTTAGCATCTTTAAGATCTTCCAATTCCGAAAGGTCTTCCAATTCTGAAATATCATCATTATTTCTATGTGCCGTGGTTGGAAGGCCTTGGGACTCTTCATCTTCAGATAGCTCAGAACTAAAAATATTTTCAGAGAGGAAAAAACACTTTCAGTGTATTGCTGATATTATTTCATTATATTGTCTACATAAGTATACATAAGACATAAGCACATCTAAAGTTCTTTTCAACAGCAAATGCAATCTATACTTGCCAAAGAGTAAAAGAACTTTTTAAATTTCAGTAGAGTTATGGATATACATCTATATTACCAAAGTAAGCATATTTTTTAAAAAAATCTCAAATCCGGGGGGGGGGGGATGGAAAACAACAAAGGGAACTACCTGGCATTTATTTTGTTAAGATACACACCTATTTACTGCATGCCCACTTTCTCTTTCCTAATCTTCTTTTGCCAACGCTCAGCATATCAGGTGACGTTGCCATGCTACTCCTGAGAAATTACACTAACACAAAGATAAAAGAAGTTTTGTGGCCTAGCCAGGTGATCAGGATCTAAGTGTTAAAATCGAAATAGTCTCAATTAAATTTAAGAATCTGCCAGAAACATTTCCTCACAAAACAGGGAGCATTTATTCCACCTAAGTTCAGGTATGGTCAGGTTAGTGTGGCAGTAGAAAAGGGAACATTTACTTCATATGAAGGTTTATACTCCAACAGCTAACTTTATTCCTGTTCTATTGCATTTTGCACGTTTATCCTATATAACAAGACATTTGGAGTCTAATGTTGCCCATTTAAACTCCAAACACAAAAATCTCATTCTGAAATTCTGGTTTCTAACATATAGTAGGCATCCTAGAAATCAGCACTAGAATAACAAATGAATAGAGGTTACAAAGATCAGAGGAAAAAGGTGAGAAAATACTTAAGTGCATTTCTAACGTCAGCAGACGCAGACTTTGCTATGCAGCTTCTATTTTTGGACAGCTCTCTTACATATCCAGAATATTCATTTTAGTAATTTCTCTATTCATGTTAGTTCTATTGTATCCTTTAGGGCATTGGTGATGCCTAAGATTCACTTAGAACATTTAAAAGCAAATTCCCAAGGACCAGGAAAAAATGTATTTTAACAAGCTTCGGAGATTGACTTCTTGAACTTTGTTCTGAGAAACTGCTCTAAAGCAACAAGGTAAATAAATATCCTCCATTATCACTATGCCTGTCCTACAAATGTTTGAAGACAATTACATGTGTCTCCTTTATATTATTATATCCAGACTTGTCATTACTGATGTACTCAATTCGGAATTCCCACTCTGTCTCACTACGTTCCCTGTTCCCTATTTGACTTTGCTTCTTAGTTCAAAGTCCTTTAGTCCTTCTTTAAAGTAACTTTTTCCTTCAAGAAAATGAAAGCATCTGGGTTGGAATCCTTTCACAATTCCTGCCCTAGATAACGATTTTCAAAGATTTTCACTCTTTTGGCTGTCACAACCTTTCCCTAGTGATCAGACTCATGATGATTCACAACAGGACAAATTCATGTGCCTCCTGACATAAAAAATATTCATACTTACCACATACCTTATCATGGCTTGGATTTAGCTCCCAGTTTACAGGAAATACAAACATTAGAGGAAAAAATAACATCAGGAAGAAATGGAAAAATCTATTTTCTCTAAGAAAAAACTTGATCTCTTTAATAAGTTAAAGTCTTAAAAAAAAAAAAAAAAGAGTAAGCC
>VBSM01000142.1:6513646-6524520 GCA_008086735.1 Cheirogaleus medius
TCGGCCTCCCAGAGTGCTAGGATTATAGGCGTGAGCCACCGCGCCCGGCCTACACTCATGAATTAATTCAATGTGAGCCAGGGGTTTCAGGCACTGTGGATATGGCAGCAAGAAAAAGCAAATTCTCCTCTATTTCACAAATTTTATTAGACTGATTCTCTATTTCATGTAGTTCTCTCAAACACTGTTTCTACATCTTTTACACCATCACTCAGTGAAACTGCTCTCAATAAGGACAATAATGTCCTTTAAACTGCTGAATGTAATAAAAACTTTTCATTGTTAATCTAAGTTTTCCCTACCCTTGAAATCTATCCTACCTCCACCCCATGAGTTCTGCAACATTACTGCTGATTTTCCTTTTACCTCTCAGCCTGTCCTTCTTAATCATGTTAACAGGCTCCTCCCTTTTCCTTCCTTCACCTTCTTGAATTACTAGAGTGACCTAGGATCTTACCTTTAGTTCCTTCTTGTTTATAAATGCTTCCTGGGAGATTTCATCTACTGCCAGAGTTTCTAATATCTGCACCCGTGATTCTCAAAATGGGGGTAATTTTGCCACCAGAGGCCATTTGTCAATGTCTGGAGACAATTTTGATTGTCTTGACTAGGGAGATGCTACTAGCATGTAGTGGGTAGAGGTCAGAGATGAAGCTAAACTAAACATTCTGCAATGTACAGGATAGCCCCTCAAAACAAAGAACTATTGGCCCCCAAATGTCAATAATGTCAAGGTTAAGAAACCTTGATAACCAAAATGCCCATACATAGAGACTGAATGAATAAAACTATAGAACATGCACACAATGTAGCACTATGTAGTTATAAAGAAGAATAAGCATTTCTAGGAACTTATATGATTCCCAGGATATATATACTGTTAAGTGAATAAAACAAAAAACAAAAGAATACACACACACACACATAGTGTGCTATCCTTTGTGTAAGAAACAAGAAGAAAAAAAGATACATGAAAAAAGAGTATAACAAGAGACTAAACAAACTGGTTAGTTCTGAGGTAGAATTTGAATGGAGAAGGGATAAGAGACAGAGTAAGGGAGTGATACTTTTCTGAGTACATCCTTTAAAGAGTTTTGATTTTTGGAACCTTGTTAATATTTTAAATATTTGAAAGTAAAATATATTTTTAAAGGGACAAGGGAAAAACTCCAAAAGGAATATAAACAGAAATAAATCAAACTATACTTCAAATGAATAACACAAAGAAAAATTTAAATTAATTAACAATCCTGGTATATACCCTCAATCTAAAGACAAAATAAAACTTATACACAAATGTTGAACTCTGGCCAGGCGCGGTGGCTCATGCCTGTAATCCTAGCACTCTGGGAGGCCAAGGCGGGTGGATTGCTCAAGGTCAGGAGTTTAAAACCAGCCTCACCAAGAGCGAGACCCCGTCTCTACTAAAAATGGAAAGAAATTAATTGGTCAATTAAAAACGTAGAAAAAATTAGCTGGGCATGGTGGCGCATGGCTGTAGTCCCAGCTACTTGGGAGGCTTAGGCAGGAGGATCGCTTGAACCCAGGAGTTTGAGGTTGCTGTGAGCTAGGCTGACACCACGGCACTCTAGCCTGGGCAACAGAGTGAGACTCTGTCTCAAAAAAAAAAAAAAGACTCCATGATAAATAAATAAATTAAAAAAACCACACACACACATTTTCACTCCATCTGTCCCTTTCTCCTCCTTCTCCCATCCTCCACTCTCCTTCTGCTGAAAGAGCATCTTCAAATGTCAGTATCATGAGAAACAAACAAAAAAAAAGGGCTGAGAAATGAGAATTACTTGGGAGGTTGAGGTGGGAGGATTATTCGCGCCCAGGAGTTCAAGACCAACGTGGGCACAGCAAGACCCCATTATCTTTATATATTCATATATTTTTATAAATAAATAAAGGCTGAGAAACTGTTTCAGATTAAATGAGTTTAAAGAGATATAACAAATTAAATCCAATGTATAATCCTGGGGGAAAAATTATTATAAAAAAATTATTCAACTACTTAAAATATGGTCCAAAGACTGCTAGTCCTTCAACTCCAAGTGTTTATCAGTTCATGACAACATAAAGTACTTGCACCAGAATGTAAAACTACATTACTAAGCATATTACTTAGTTCAGCTGATTTTTTTTCTTTCATTTCAAGACATTCTTGGTGAAGGAATTAGTACCTTGATTTAAATTCTATAGCATATTCCTTATTCACAAACCACTACACTTCTATTACTGGGATAACTTTTAAAACTGAAATATGGACTGTATAGTAGATAACAATATTGTACCAATGTTAATTAGTACTTCTGAGTTTGAAATACTACTGCTATCATGTAAGTGAATGAATATTTTTATTTTTTATTTTTTTTTTTTTTGAGACAGAGTCTCACTCTGTTGCCTGGGTTAGAGTGCCGTGGCATCAGCCTAGCTCACAGCAACCTCAAACTCCTGGGCTCAAGTGAGCCTCCTGCCTCAGCCTCCCGAGTAGCTGGGACTACAGGCATGTGCCACCATGCCCATCTAATTTTTTTCTATTTTTGGTAGAGACGGGGTCTCGCTCTTGCTCAAGCTGGTCTCGAACTCCTGACCTCAAGCAATTCTCCTTCCTTGGCCTCCCAGAGTGGTAGGATACCAGGCGTGAGCCACCGCGCCGGGCCATGAATGAATATTCTTATTCTTAGGAGATAAATGTGAAAATATTGGAGGCAAAGGGTCCAGTGATAATTGTAATTATTATTACTTTTTAATTTATAATTATTATGGGTACATATAATTATTATTTAGGAAGAGGATGATAAAGCAAATGTGGGGAAATGTTAACAATGGATGATTCTTTCTGAAAGAATTCCCACATCTACATGGTTCACTTTCTTACCCCCTTCCCTTTTCTGACCTTGCTCTATGAAAACCATGCCCTAGCCTCAAGCTCATGATCTCCCTTTCCTTTTGCCCATAATATTTATCCTTTGACATGCTACATGTTTTAGTTTATTATCTTTCTACCTGACTAGAATATAGGCTCTGTGAGGGAAGTTGAGGCTGATTTGTTCATTGCTATATTCCTAATCATAAAACAGTGTCTAGCTCATAGAAAATGCCCAATAATATATTAAAATGATCTGATTCATAGACTGAAGAACAAATCATAAAGCAGTTATACATTATCAAAAGTACTAATTAAAATAATTTCCCTATCTATGGAGGGTTAAAAAATTTAAATATTTGCTCTCACTAACATATGCTTTCGCTTTTACTGAAAATCGCTATCCTGAAAATACACACATATATAAACATGCTCACACACTGTACCCTTCTCCATGTCTATAAATTAGGGAAAAATAATCAAGATGTGGTCAAGAAAGTGAAAAAAAAAAAAAGGGAAAAGGGGAAGTCACCAAAATATTTTAAATTAAGCAATTTTTTTCTGGAAAAATCTATCATACATGCAAATGTAATAAATCTAAGTGGCTTACAGTATAATCACTGTATCCTTGTTAAATTTTTTCTCTTGAACTGTACTGGAGCAATTTGGGGAAACAACATCTTCACTATCAGAAGACAAATCAATATATTGTATTCCTCTTTGATTCTTGAAATATGGTATACTTGCTTTTCTTTCATTATCTGGAGTTTCTGGAACACTAGAATCTTCTGCAAAAGAATAAAAAGGAGAAAGACACGTTGACCAAGCCGAAAATAAATTTGTTTTTGAAAATCACAATTGTGCTCAAAATCTCAAACTTTACTCACTGTTTCCAATCTAAAACCCCAAATTTCTACCATTTTGAAAGAAAAAAAATTAATAGTCCACCAGGGCTGGTAGTAAATGATTTTGTTTCATAGGTTACTTACTAGTAAGACCTTGGTTGAAACTGCAAAATAGACATAGGTTTGTGTTTTATGTGCTAAGCCTTTTCCCTGTGCTTTTATTTCCCAGTATTCCGTTCTTGTCTAAGAGCATGGACACCAGAGCCCAAAAGATTCCAATCTTATCTCTTAGTCTTGTTACTTAATCTCTCTAAACCTTAGTCTCCTTGTCTGTAAAACATAGATGATAATAATCAAGAGCTAATATGCATATAAAATCAGATGATATATGTAAAGCATTTAGTTCAGTAATTGGCAAACAGCCAGCATCCCATAAACATTAGCTCTTGCACAACTGTTGGTGCATGGGCTCAACTGTGTCCCCTCTCTCCATTATTCGTGTCTTAAAGTCCCAACCAACAATATCTCAAAATGTATTTGGAGACAGGCCTCTAAAGAGGTGATTAGGGTTAAATGAGGTCATATGAGTGGGCCCTATTCTAATGAGACTGAATTTAGAGATGAGGCTTTCAAAGTGATTAAGTTAAAAGGAGGCCTACAGGGTGGGCTCTTAGTCCAGTATGACTGGTGTCCTTATAAAAAGAGGGAGAGACACTAGGGACACAAAAGGAGGAAAGGCTATGCCAGGACAAGGTAGGAAAGAGGTCACCTTATAAGCCAACGAGAAACGCTTTTAAGAAAAGACCATGGATACAGCTGGAACCCATTCTACTAAGTGAAGCATCTCAAGAATGGAAAAACAAGCACCACATGTACTCACCAGCAAATTGGTATTAACGGATCAACACCTAAGTGGACATATAGGAATAACATTTGTCGGGTGTTGGGCAGGTGGGAGGGGGGAAGAGGGGATGGGTATATACAAACATAATGAGTGAGATGTGCAACATTTGGGGGATGGTCATGCCTGAGGCTCTGCCTCGAGGGAGGAGGGGGGCATGGGCAATGTATGTAACCATAATATTTGTACCCCCATAATATGCTGAAAAAAAAAAAAAAAAAGAAAAGACCAAAAATGCTTGATCTTGGGCTTCTAGCCTCCAGAATTGTGAGAAAATAAATTTCTGTTGCTTATGTCAGCCAGGATGTGGTATTTTGTTATGGCTATCCTAGAAAACTAAACAGTACCATCTGTCTGTGCAAAACAGGTCAGTAAAGTATTATAATGAGATTTCTTCTCTCCAAGGGGTGAGTTCCAAAATGTTTCTCTCTTCTCCCAATAAAACTATCATTTCCCCTCATATATTTTAGGAAGAGATCAGGCCTAAGGAAGTCATATTAAAGCAAAAGTCAGTCTAGTGAATTAATTTTAAAAAGATGAATCTTGAGTTCAAAGGTAAAAAATATGGCCGCCATTCTTTAGAGGTCATTATCCACCCCTCAGGTATAATAAATATTTAATCCCCACAATGACCTTGAAAGACACATAATATCATATCACATTTTACTGATAAACTAAGGTTAAAAGAGAAAAGGTAACAAAATCATATAGGAGAAAGTAGCAGATCTGAAATCCAAGCCCAAAGGTTTAAACTGTTACACTCTGAAACTCTTAGCTTCCCCCAATAATTGTCACAAAATTACAACAATCATTATTGAGGCTCATGAGTCATATGTGTCAATACAGGTTGAACATCCTTAATCCATAATTTGAGATGCTACAAAATCTGAAACTTTTTGAGTGCCAACATGACACCACAAGTATAAAATTCCATATCTGTCCTCATCTGGTCAAAAATGCAGTCAAATTTTGTTTCATGCACAAAATTATTGAAAATATTGTATAAAATTACCTTCAGGCTATGTGTATAAGGTAAATATGAAATATAAATGGATTTTGAGTTTAGACTTAGGTCCTATCCTCAAGATATCTCATTATGTATACACAAATACTCCAAAATCCAAAATCAGAAACTCTCTGGTTCCAAGCATTTCAACTAAGGGATACTCAACCTACTATTTGCTCTGGAGAGCATCAAAACACAAACATTGGCCAGGCATGGTGGCTCATGCCTGTAATCCTAGCACCCTGGGAGGCTGATGTGGAAGGACTGCTTGAGCTCAGGAGTTTGAGACCAGCCTTAGCAAGAGCAAGACCTAGCCTCTACTAAAACTAGAAAAAAGAATTAGCCTGTGCGGTGGTGCACACCTGTAGTCCCAGCTACTCAGGAGACTGAGGGCTGAGGCAGGAGGATCGCTTGAGCCCAGGAGTTTGAGGTTGCTGTGAGCTAGGCTGACACCACAGCACTCTAGCCTGGGTGACAGAGCGAGACTCTGTCTCAAAACAAAAACATTTTTTTTCCCCCTAAGATTCAGTCCTAGCAACAATACTGAAAAGGAAATCACATGTTTTCCAAAAGAACAATTTTATAAATGTTGACTGCAGGCTGGGAGAAGAACTGTGTTGTAATAAATCACAACTATGTTAACTGCCATAAATATGAACACACCTACTAAAATAGTTATATAAACTAATAAAATTACAGTTCAAACTTCTATAAAATATGTATAAAGGTACTTTGGACTCTGATTTTACAAAGTGTTCCTGATATATCACAAATCATACATAAAATTAAAAATTCAGATCTTTACTATATAAAAAAGTGGACCTAAGCTAATGAAAATCAGTTGAACACTTTAACGGTAATACCCTACTTTCTGACACTTTAGGGAGGCTATGGAACACCCTCCCACTCCCTCCCTCACTTTAATAATCCAATTTTCTTTAAAAAGTCTCTTTATTCAAAATAAAGGATAATCTTTTTTGAAACTAGCCATTTAAATGCCTAAGTGTTGGGGAATTAAACATTTTATTAGCAAGGATTAAGAGAATTAAAATTTCTGAATATGACTCCATATTCGCCTTTTCTTGATATTCTCCCTTACCATTATTATTATTATTTGAGACAGGGTCTCGCTCTGCTACCCAGGCTGCAGTGCAGTGGCATGATCAGAGCTCACTGCAGCCTCCAACTCCTGAGTTCAAGCAGTCCTCTTGCCTCAGCCATCTCAGCAGCTAGGACTACAGGCACCTGCCACCACAGCAGGCTAATTTATTTTTTGTAGGGATGGGGTTTCACTATGCTGCCCAGGCTGGTGTTTAATCCTTGGCCTCAAATGGTCCTCCTGCCATTTGAGACCTCCCAAATTGCCAGGAATAAAGGCATGAGCCACCACACCTGGCTTCTCCCATTATTTTATAGAGATTATAGTACAAAATATATAGTGACGACCTACCAATTTTGCAAATTAACTCTTAATATTTAATTTCTTAACCCTTAATATTAGCAGTTAATAGTTAACAGCACAGAAAAATAAAGGAAACAGAAGAAAATATGGCTTACTCTCCATCATGTACTCAATTACTTAAAAGCTTTTACCAGATATGTAATATATACCACCAAAATATATAAATTAAAAAGGTATATGCTGTACTGAACACCAAGTGACATCCTCACAGCTTGATTAGCAAGTGATTAACAGAAGAAATGGTCAGTATAGTATGGGGGGTAAAGAAAAGTGATGATACATTTTTCAAACTCAGGGCCCCTTTGTACTCTTAAAATTGAGGGCCCCTAAGAACTTTTGCTTATGTCAGTTATATCTATAATACTCACCATATTAAAAATTAAATAAAAACTGAGAAAATGTTTAAGTATTTATTAAAAAGTCAAACTCTTCACATATTAACATAAATATAGTGAAGGAATGAATGACATGCCATCCCAAAATATGCCAAATTGGTGATTATTTCAAGTTAAAAACACTGGAGAAATTCTAATGTCAGAAAGGGCTGTGTGAACTGTCTCTTCCTGCAGGCAGCAAGCCATAAAGATTCCTCTGGAAGTAGTACCCTCCCCATACCTGGGAGAGAAAATAGTCTTAGCACTAGAGACAGGGAATTGGGGGCTGCAATTGGCCTGAACAAATATGCTGACCAAAGTAACCCTGTCCTTCCACTAGTTTTATACCAAGTATCTCTTAGTGATTCCCTTAAGAATTTACTGCCCAGGGCCAGATCCCCTTTGTCCTGTTGTTTCTTCTCAACTTTATCATTCTCTGTCTAAAAAGTATGAAAGCATCCTGCTTTGGCCACTTTTTTGGACTTCAGTCTCTTGTGAAGATCCCCATGTACATAAAAAACTAATAAAGTTTGTATGCTTTTCTCTTGTTTATCTGCCTGATGTTAATTTGTTTTCTAGAGCCAGCTGGAAAGTCCACATTAAGAGCTAAAGAGGGGTTGGAAGTGATCTCTGGCTCCCCCAAAATACCTTCATGACTATATATACCTCCCCCACCCAAATAATTTACTGAGATGAGTGGCACTGTTTAACATTTGTGAAAATCTCTGGTTTAATAGAAGACAGATGGATTCTCATATCTGTTGCCGCTTTTAATCTGTTGCAGTATATTGTCTTCATTTTTAGATTTCTGAAAAAAATCATACCTCACATAGTTCTGTAGCTGGAGAAGGGAGGAGTATTTTTATAGTCTTTTGAGATTACAGTAGACGTTTTTCTTTGATACTAAACCCAAACTAGACAGGTGGTAATTTTTTAGGTTAGTTGCAATGTAGAATCTAAGATGATGTGAAAAAACATTTTGCATTCTGTTACGTTAAAACCCACTGGTCTATTTTGCCTTTTAATGGACCTTTAACCCATGCATTATTTTGTAACACTGTGCTTTGGTCATTTGGAAAATACTGGTTCACTGAGTAATGCATATCTTCCAAATTTTGACACATTTCATGATACTGTATCAAAATACTACATTTGTTAATATCATCACTGATTTCATCAGAAATGTCTTAGTATTGAGAAGCTGTCAAACTCACAGTCATGGACACTGGTTTTCAAAAATTCAGGCCTGGGCGTGGTGGTTCATGCCTGTAATCCTAGCACTCTGGGAGGCCGAAGCGGGTGGATCGCTCAAGGTCAGGAGTTCAAGACCAGCCTGAGCAAAAGTGAGACCCCGTCTCTACTAAAAATAGAAAGAAATTAATTGGCCAACTAAAAATATATAGGAAAAAAAATTATCTGGGCATGGTGGCACGTGCCTGTAGTCCCAGCTATTTGGGAGGCTAAGGCAGAAGGATCACTTGAGCCCAGGAGTTTGAGGTTGCTGTGAGCTAGGCTGACGCCACGGCACTCTAGCCCACGCAACAGAAGTGAGACTCTGTCTCAAAAAAAAAAAAAAAAATTAAAACTTTTCTTTGAAAACTGGACTTTTATCACCGGCAATAAATACTGTGTGTTTTCTTTGATATCACGTTGTTCATTTTGAGAAATGTCTGCCAAATTCCTAAGTCTGTATAACCATAGTTTGTCAGTCAGTCATTCTTTCAAGCAAAATCTTATTCTGTGAAAAAATGATCAGTTAACTCAAAGCAATTGCTGAAATGCTTTCCCTAGAGATGACTCTGCTGTAGTATGATACATAATAAAGGACACTTTATATTTTGTTTCACAAAATATTAAGAAGACATCTACCCATAAGTTGAGTTTTAACAAAATTAATAATTTTTATTGTTTCATCAAGGACTCTAAGTGAAACTGGAATTTACAAAATTTTAAGAATACAGTGACTACTAGAATAGCTTGAAGCCTTGGCTTTGATTCATGCCAAGGAATCAGCAATTTTACCTACCACTGCCTTTGTACCAGCAGTATGAATATCAATACAGTGAAAAGGCAAGTAATGTCCTAATATTATTATGGCAATAGTTTTGACCTTGTGGATACCCTGAGATGGTCTTAGAGACTCTCCAAGGTTCAAAGACCACACTGAAAACTGATGGATACAGTAAAAGTTTGTTTATAAAATATCAACCTTCCAATATAGTCAATCATCTAGAATTAGAATAGTGCTGAATATTTAGAGATTTATCTATTAGATCTGTCTATTAGGACTATTTTTAAAAGCAAGCAACAGCAAAAATAGCTAGGAGCCCGGTGGCTAAAATGGGATTCCTGTTGCAATGATGCTTTTTGACCCAAAGTACACAAACACTTCTAAGCACTATCATAAAGATGACAGGAAGCAAAAAAGAAAAAGAAAAATGGAGGAAAAAACAGTGAAAAATTATAAAGAAAAGACACCAGCTACTATTCAATTCTGACATATGCTGAATGTTTTCTGTGTTTAAGGCATGGTTCCAGGAGGTGGGGGTTATCAAAGAAAAAAAGGCAAGCTGCAGTTCAACTTGACCTAAAGAATCTAATAGTAGCCAAGTAGCCACCTACAGAAACTATGTTATAAGTATAATTTATACCTTGAGAGAAGAATAAACAAAATGATAAATGATGAACAAGAGGGAAAACAACCTATCTTTCCACATGAAAACAATCAGAAAAGCTATCTTGTTTTAAAGGTAGGCGTTTTCTCATTACCAAAGGTAATGGGAATGTACATCACTAGCACATGCAAGAAGACTCCAAGGCTCCAGGGAGTAACTCCAAATGAAATTTCCCATTAGTGGTACGCACAAGAGAAGATATATCCCAGGTTTATCTAGTACCCTTTCCTCATTCTCGTAACTAAGTCTACCATGAAACAAAATAAGCATTCAAGCTCGCCAATGATTTCACCTTTTCAAGTGGTCCAAGATCAAGGTTCACCCAGAAACAAAAAAATTACCAGTGGGAGATCATAAATTCACACAGAAATAATTTAAATCAATTTGATAATCCATAAACAAAGAGTCTCCCAAAAGAGAATAAAAACACATAAACCTTTATACCCATCCTGCAGACTTACAAACACCTGCCATTTTTATATTTCAATCATGTATCGCTCTATACAGTTTAATCCTCTAACATGGCAACTGATTTTCAAGTTCCTTTGAATACCAACTAAAACACATCATATATTTGTTCTTTTAAAAGGGTTATTACCAAAATGATAGATTGTAAACTCTGTATAGTCTTAATTTCAATGTCACGGTAGATAGGGAAATATCTTTAGCATCTTATAAAAGATAAATCAGGGCCGGGCGCGGTGGCTCACGCCTGTAATCCTAGCACTCTGGGAGG
>VBSM01000142.1:6524620-6536584 GCA_008086735.1 Cheirogaleus medius
ATATCAAAAAAAAAAAGACTGAAGAAAAAAACCCAAAGTTACTAATATAGCTTCAATAGAAAGCTATATAAATTATAACACACATATATATAAAAGACACTCTGAAGTCATTTTAAAAATTGAGATATAGTATATTTTATATGGACTGACATATAAAGTATTTAAAAAAATCTACTTTATGCTCTCTCTCCTCTGTCTCTCAAAAAATTCTACTTTTTAATTAACAGCAAATTGCATTGCAACACATATGTAATCTAATGCTATTTTTGTTCAAGAATCAAAAACCTGAACTATAGACACAGAGAAAAAATATGTGAAAGAATAAACACGAAAACTAAACAAGGATCAAAGACTCTGTATTACACAATGCTGTAATATAACCTTATTATATAACCTTTTGTTATGAAGAAAACAATAGCTAAGCAACAAAAGTAAAAAAGACAAAAAAAAACCAGACCAAAAACGTACATTTAAAATGCACTTAAGATTTTTACATAAGTGTAAGTACTTACTGAACTTTCTATTCAGAACAATTCAGCAGTAACCCTTTTTCCACAAGTAGTGCTTTTCAACTAACACACACAGTAAGGAATCAGAATGACTATCTCCGGATATAGTGATGGCTCATATTTGGCCATACATACCTACAAAAGTAGTATTGCCCAATGGTTACAGAATTGTGAAGTTAAAATAATACATTTGGCTCTGTTATTCAAAGGATCATATCCACTTTTAACGCTGGCAAGAACTGCAGTTAACTTCCAGGTAAAGCCTGGCAAAGAAGAGTGAAATCCAAAAACTTGATGTCTTACCCAAGATAATACAATCTTTACGTGGCAGAGCAATGCTCTCAGGAAATCTTTTTGATAACTAGAATAGTTTTTTAAATGCCTTTCACTTATTAGCAACTGTTACTTTCAACATGACAACTACCTTGAAGTGGCAACAAGTTTAGAGGACTGAACTTATTACACCAAGACAATAAATTCATCAAGCATACACTAATGCTTTCCTCCATTCTAACTTCAAAATAATCTATAAACCCATCTATTTTTATCTCCTTCAATTTTCCCCCAGGTAAATGTCTCTCTATTCCTTTGCCACACTAAACAATCCAACTGTGCTTCAGTTCTTATTCCCTTGATGACTCTCCTCAGATACCTCCCACCCTTCAGTCTTTCCCTCTCCACTAAATTCCTCCTCTTAGCTAACAAATGTCCCCAATTTTCAACAATCCTGAAACATCTTTTCCTGACACTGCTTCCCCATCAAGTTTCTTTCTTTTCTTGAAAGAGTAGTCTCCATCTCATCACCATTCTACTGAAGCTCTCTGTTAAAGGATAACAGCAATTTTTTAGTTTGCAAGAATGTGGTCCCTGATTAGTCTTCGCCCAACCTGACTTATCTGCAGCATTTGTTACTGATCTCTATATACAAACTGGAAACTCTTTGTTCTTGGGCTTCTGGGGCACTATCATTTTCTGTGGCTATTCTAGTCATCCTGTGTATGTTTCATCGGTTTCCCTGCCTTTGTGCATCATCAAATGATGATGTTTCTTACTGGACACCCTGCTTAGGAAATGTTTTTGTTAATTACCACAGTGATGACTCTTAAGTTAATTTCTAAGCTTTAGACCACTCTTTGAGCTCCAAACTCTAATGTTCAACCATTTACTACCTTGCTGCTGAAATATGTCAAGTAATGTGAACTCAACATGTTTTAGCATCTGTCTCCTAAATCAACCTCCTAATTCAGTTGATGATGGCAATTACCCACCTGTCCAAGCAAGGAACATTTGAGTTCTCTTTAAATCCTCTACATTCAACTGATCACCAAATACTAATATTATCAAATACACGTCTCATAAAACTCCCCCAAACTGCCTCCTCTGTCATCCCTGCTGTCATTTCCCTACATTGAGGCTTCAATTAATACAAAAGCTTTTAATACAATAGCAATTAATACAATACAATAGCTTCATTAATGGGTTTTCCATACTAAAATGCTCTACAGTGTGTACAAAATAAGATCCATCCACCCTGGCAAAGGATATAAAGACCACGCAGAACCCAGCAGTTTACATTTCTATCTTTTCAGCTTCATCTATACTGTCCAAAACCTCTTTTTCCATACCTAATCCTCCATAATACATGTCAGACTCTTCAAGGAAGCATGTACTTTCAACTCTTCCATCTTTTGTTCCCCCAATAAAAAATGATTCCGTTGGTCCGAGTCCATTCCAAAGGTCATCTGTGACTTTTTGTGATCCTCTCAAGGAAGAACAGATAGTGATCTGTGAATCACATATTGTGATCCTACTTTGCTTAATATTTTGCCCCATTATATGGTTTATCATACTGGGATATTTTGACTATATATTTACATGTTATTTTCTCCAGGTGCTCTTTGAAGATCATGCTTCACTCATATTTTTATTCTTCATGCATAAAATATAGCAGGCTCTCTCCTCTCTCACTCACCTGTCATTATTTTAATCTCCCCCAATTCACTGTGCTCCCCAAAGCCAAAGAAAACAAGAGAAATAATGTGCAAATAACAATAATTGATAACTTTGGGCACCATGAGAGTAAAATAAATCAGGGGGCACAAGTGTCTGCCTTTAAATTCAAAGGCTGGTTTGAGCATTAGGGATCCCGTCCTGTACCAAAAGGAGAGTCAAGTATCCATGGCTAAAGAATGCCTGATGGCTAAGGCGACTGTTTCAAGATCATAAAGAGGAGGAGGGATATTTAAAAGTATGTAAGAAGTACTAACATCACCTACTTGTCATGCAATAATCCTTACTTTAACACACTTATTGAAGGCCTTATTGAGGGCCTACTATATATGGCAGTCTCTGTTCTGAGTAATGGAGATGAACAGGTGAAAGAGATAGACAAGGTCTCTGCTCTCACATGGAGATACAAATATACAACGTAATGTCAGACAGTGATAAATATTACGAAGAAAAGTAGAGCAGTATAAAGCTTGGGTGGGACAGGGCAGGGTGGGTTGCTATTTCAGAGTGATCAAGGAAGGCCTTCTACAAAAGGTGGTATTTCACTAAGACCTAAAGAAATGAAGGGAAAAAAAAATAAAGAAATGAAGGAACCGAGTCATATGCAAATATAAACATGAAGGGTCTTCCAGGCAAAAGGAAGAGCAAACGGGAAGAAGCAAATATGGAACCTTGCTTGGCATATTCAAGAAACAATGTGACTGTGGCACAGTAACTGAAGCAGAGTGGTAGGAAATGAAGTCTTAACTCATATTGGGTAAAATATCAGGATTAGTTGGAAAAGAGTGATTACAGGTGATTTTTTTTTTTTGAGACAGAGTCTCGCTGCAGTGGCATAAGCCTAGCTCACAGCAACCTCAAACTCCTGAGCTCAAGCAATCCTCCTGCCTCAGCCTCCCAAGTAGCTGGGACTATAGGCATGCGCCACCATGCCTAGCTAGTTTTTTCTACATATTTTTAGTCATCCAGCTAATTTCTTTATATTTTTAGTAGCGACGAGGTCTTGCTCTTGCTGGTTTCGAACTCCTGACCTTGAGTGATCCTCCGCCTTGGCAACCCAGAGTGCTAGGATTACAGGTGTGAGCCACCACACCCAGCAGATTAGAGGTAATTTTGACTACAGTTTCTGTCCTATGACTTAGATCCTAACACTCTACTGTAAATAAACTAATATAGCATACCCCACAATGGCAGTATGAAAAGTTGCCATATGATGACAAAGGAAGAAAGGTCAATAGGCACATTCTACTGATGATTCACCAATCTCCACCTCCAGTTCTGACCTTAAATCTAATGTCAGCATCCTGTCCTCTCCACTAGTTCAACACTTAATTGTTTCCCTCCTGCCTTCTTTCCCCCACCAGGCTAAATTACCTTAACAGTTACCCTCAGGACCTTTGATTCTTATTTGAATTCTTAAAGGCCTGCCCAATGGCTTATAATAGGTACTTACTATCTATTCTGATGCATAGAACTACCATTTTTTTTCAATTACCTACACAAAAATCTTAACATTCATCTTATCTCATTCTTACCTGAAGGTCTAGTCGTAAAACTCAGCTGTTCATTATTCTGAAATAGCTCACATCTCCTCCATTTCAATAGCCAACAATAGATTTTAACAGTTTCCTAAGTGATTTCATTTTTTTTTTTTTTTGAGACAAGAGTCTCACTCTGTTGTCCAGGTTAGAGTGCCGTGGTGTCAACCTAGCTCACAGCAACCTCAGACTCCTGGGCTCAAGCAATCCTTCTGTCTCAGCCTCCCAAGTAGCTGGAACAGGTATGCGCCACCATGCCCAGCTAATTTTTTCTATATATTTTTAGTTGGCCAATTAATTTCTTTCTATTTTTAATAGAGACGGGGTCTCACTCTTGCTCAGGCTGGTTTCGAACTCCTGACCTCGAGCAATCCTCCTGCTAGGAATCCAGAGTGCTAGGATTACAGGTGTGAGCCACTACACATGCCCAGCCCCTAAGTGATTTCTTTCCCTTCAAACCCTACCCTCTATCAACAGTAGTCACTACTGCTAAACTGTTTCATAAAATAACTTTCTTCCATCATTTTGCTATTCTATCCAGGAAGTCTTTAATGGATGCCTAGTACCTATACTGTAACCTCTATACTTATCAGTCTTAGTTTATAAGATTCTCCAAAATTCACAATATCATTTTTTTTTTTGAGACAGAGTCTCGCTCTGTTGCCAGAGCTAAGTGCTGTGGCATCAGTCTAGCTCACAGCAACCTCAAACTCCTGGACTCAAGTGATCCCTCTGCCTCAGCCTCTCGAGTAGCTGGGACTACAGGCATGCACCACCATGGCTGGCTAATTTTTTCTATATATTTTCAGTTGTCCAGCTAATTTCTTTATATTTTTAGTAGAGATGGGGTCTCGTTCTTGCTCAGGCTAGTCTTGAACTTCTGAGCTCAAATGATCCACCCGCCTCGGCCTCCCAGAGTGCTAAGATTACAGGTGTGAGCCACCACGCCCAGCCCCAAATTCACAATATCATTTACAATTTTTTAAAAGTGCTCCACTATGAGGATAAATTCTCACCATACCTAGAACAAATTTAATTTTCCTATTTCCTAATGTCATCAAGACTGACCATGTGATTTCCCAAGCAATCTCAGTTTATGAGAAACTTATGTATGAAATTTATGTATGTCCCAATAAAGAGGAGTGGAATATCCTTAGGGAAAAAAGCAGAAAAATATCTACTGATCATAAAAGGCAATTAAGGATTTCACATTACCAATATCCATAAGTAACTAAAACATTCCACTGAAATCCAGTTCTTTTACTGTTAGGAATAAATCGTGAACCACAGATACTAACTGATTTGTCTAATGTCTCACATTTAACTAAAATGAAGCACAGGCTTCTAAAGGACTCAAAATCCCATGCCTACACCTTAGACTTCCTTGGCTTTCCCTGCCCTGTCTAACCATGTAAGAAACAGATGAATTCACTGAAAAAGCACTAAAATACCTGGATGTTCAGATATTAACTACAGCATGTTATGCAAATCACATATCTATTGAAAGAATGAACATAGCGATGTCACTCCTGTGCTTAAATACTTCAGTTGTTGGCTGGGCACAGTGGCTCACGTCTGTAAATCCTAGCACTCTGGGAGGCTGAGGTGGGAGGATCGCTTGAGCTCAGGAGTTTGAGACCAGCCTCAGCAAAAGCAAGACCCGTTTACTAAAAATAGAAAAATAAGCCAGGCCTGGTGTGTACCTGTGGTCCCAGCTACTTGGGAGGCTGAGGCAGGAGAATCGTTTGAGCCCAGGAGTCTGAAGTTGCTGTGAGCTAGGCTGACATCATGTCACTCTACTCAGGGCAACACAGTGAGACTCTGCCTCAAAAAAAAAAAAAAAAAAAAAATCCTTCAGTTGTTAATCCTAGCACTTTGGGAGGCTGGGAGGTCAGGGTGAGGGAATCGATGGAAGCCAGGAGTTTGAGACCAGCCAGAACAACACAGCAAAACTGGAAAAACTTAGCTGGGCGGGCATAGTGATGCTAAATGGCCTGTAGTCCCAGCCAGACAGGAGGCTGAGGGCATGATGAGCCCTTGAGCCCAGGAGTTTGAGGCTGCAGTGAGCTATGATAACGCCACTGCACTCTAGCCCAGTTAGAGCAAAACCCTGGCCGGGTGCGGTGGCTCACACCTGTAATCCTAGCACTCTGGGAGGCCGAGGTGGGTGGGTCGCTCAAGGTCAGGAGCTCGAAACCAGAGCGAGACCCCATCTCTACTAAAAATAGAAAGAAATTAATCGGCCAACTAAAAATATATAGAAAAAATTAGCCGGGCATGGTGGCGCATGCCTGTAGTCCCAGCTACTCGGGAGGCTGAGGCAGAAGGATCACTTGAGCCCAGGAGTTTGAGGTTGCTGTGAGCTAGGCTGACGCCACGGCACTCTAGCCCAGGGAACAGAGTGAGACTCTGTCTCAAAAAAAAAAAAAAAAATAGAGCAAAACCCTGTCTCAAAAAAAAAAAAAAATCCTTCATTTATTCCTTACAGCATTTAGACAAGTTCAAAACTCCTTAGATAATCAAAGCCTTTGGAAATCTGACTCCTAATTATCTCTTAATCCAATCTACCAATCTTCCTACCAAGTTCCAATTACACCAAAGTATTTAAAAATGTTATTCTAATGATAACTTGAAAGGAATCCGCCGTCACTGTTACATTTAAGAGTGGCAAACAAAAAGATACCAAGACATGTATGTTACCAATCTTTCAGGCTACATTAATTTAAAAGCTGCTTGTGAAATACTGAATTTTGAATAAAAAAGGTATCACTGAGGTAAGCAGTAAAACAAAACTTCCAACAATCCTTTCACCTTTCATAAGAAACTGTATAATGTATGACTGATGAATGACTGGTCAGAAAAAAAAAAAAAAAGAAACTGTACAATTATTAAGAGTTTATGCACAGGAATCAGACTGCCTGGACTTAAGCTCAGGCTCTACCAAGTTCCTAATAACCTTTGAGTTTCATTTCTGCAAAATGTGAATTATTATTACCTATCTTGTAGGATTACTGTGCAAGTTAAATGACAGAAACTGAAGCACTTAGCACTATGTCTAAAACACAGTGAGAGTTCAAATACATTCCTCTAATTGTTAACTGTTCAATGAATACAGATTAGAATGGAAATCTTAAGTTTTGGCTTATTCTCAAAATGCTATTGTCTGTGACAATCTGCTGATTAAGATAAAAATGGTTGATGCACCACAAGAATACCAATTTGCATTCTGGGGATATCAAGGAAGTCAGGTGGAGACAATATAAGAATATGATCTGGTCTTCACTTGTGCATAAGAGGTTGTCTTCAGGCACCCTGACCAATGTCTAGCTCATAGCAGGTGATCAATACTTCTTGAAGGAATACTGGAATGAAATGAAAATAGCCTCAAAATCTATCATAGGACGGAATCAGCAACATTCCTCTTCCAGTAGCAACAATTCTGACCTAAAGATGACCTAAATTCTGATTTCAACTTCCATCATTGGGCCATATTCCAAGAACTCATATAAAAATGAAGCAAAAATAGACAGGTGCTCACTTGAAGGTACGTGGTGCCTGTGACAGTCCCAAAGCTGTATTTAAAAGGGCACACTGGAGGACAATACATCAATATGTATGACATCAAGAATAAAAAATTAGAATCTCTTCTGCCTTGCAACTTTTAAAAAATATTCCTCGACGCTACATCAATTGGCAACATTATAACTCACCTGTTTTTTCAGTTATATCTGAATCAGGAGTGTTTGCCCTGCTAACTTCCCCTTCAGCATTCTCCTCTTCAGCACTAAGAGAAATTGGTGAAGAAGGGCCAGGCTGGGAGGGTTGAGGGGTTGCTTCGGGCGCTTCCTCAATCTTATTCCTTTTCTCAAAGCGAAAACGGTCCAGGTTGAAAAGATTCATATTGGTAGAAACCACCACCCTAGGGGGCTGGGAGCTTTATATAAACTATCTGAGGGGAAAAAAATAAAAAGGAAAGGCCATGAAAACAATACAAAGCCATAGCAGTTCATTCTCACGGCAATCATGGGCCCGCAAACATGCCAGTGGCTCAGGGCTATTATGGCTGCGCTTCATTGTTAGGCCACACCGAAGAGAAGGTGGACAGGGGCGTCTTTTTAAATTTTCCATTGCTTTTCACTCCCTTTCGTCCGCCTCCCCCACCCACCCCTCCTCACTCAAACCACGAGCTGACCCTCGTGCAACCTCCTCTTACCCCGGCACTCGCAGGCGCGTTCCCCAGCCTCACCCCCCAGCAGGCCTCACGCCTGCCTACAGAGAGGGGTTCCCTGCGCTACGGTGCCCCCTGCCTCGAGAAAGGACCTGCCAGGGCCCGAGCTTCGACACTGCGGGGACACAAAGGGGCCAAAGGAGGGGAGCGGCGGAGGCCGTGCTGGCGGGCACCCGCCCGGAAGTAGACGCGGCGCGATCCCAGCTGAGAGGAAGCTGATAGGATTAAGAACCCGGGAAGGTTCAGAGGTGGCGACTACGCTACGGCGTCTCTTTCAACGCTCACTCGTCTCCTTTCTTCCCTGAGAACTTACGGTCTTGGAGCCTCGATGCTATGTAACAAAGGTTGCAAAGAAAAAAATATATATATTAATTCCTGGCGTGGTGCGACGGTAGCCGGGCAGGGACCTTCCAAAATAGCACGGAGAAACCTAGCACGGAGCGCGGAGTGATGACGCAACACGCAGCCTGGGCTTTTTTTTCCTTTCCCGAGCGACGCGCGAGCGGAAAATGTCTGGGCGCGAGCGGTTGCCATGGTGATTCGTACTCGACTCCGCTTGGTTGTGAGGGTGAGATTGTTCTGCAGCTTTGTCCTGTTTCTCCAGGTTAGCTAGATTGTTGTGAAATAGAACAATAGTAAACTGCACAATGACAGTAAATAACACAATAACATGTAATGTCATTAGTATATATTTTATATTTTAATCGATAATATTAAATATATATCATAGATAGCACAATAATATCGTGCTAAATGTTTTCAGTGTATAATCTCAATCCTTACAAGAAGCCTGTGTTTACAAAACAAGGAAACTGAGGTCTGCAAATGTAAAATAGTAAGGGGTAAAACCCCCCCGGGGTCGTAGACCTTCAAAGCGTTTGGACTGCCACCCCCGCTGTTGGCCAGATTGTTCTTACTGTAGAATATGATAATTCACCTACCTTGATGGAACTATTACCTTAAGAATATTTACTCCCTTTGTTCCAACTGAAGGCTAAACAGGAAATTTTCTGAGTTGTAATTTGATCTTCCGGTTGGCATTTACCTTAAAGAGGAATTGCTACAAATTATTCTGCCAGAGATACATTAGCCACTGTAAACTTACATTAGCATTGTTTTGTAAGTCGTTGTTGTGAATCGTATACTATGTATACAATTGAATTGTATAATTGTATAACATGTATCATTGTGTAACTCCTGGCTTCAAGGGATTTTCCCGCCTCCGCCTCCCCAAGTGCTAGGGTTACAGGGGTGAGCCACCACGCGCAGCCTAACAATAACGTTGACCTCTTAGGGTGATTTTCTGCACCAGTACCGCCCTTTGACATTTGTACGGTTGGCTCGAGAGTGAAAATGGAGACCCACATACCGTAAGTCCAAGTAGTTAATTATAAATGCACCTAACAGGCTGGTCTGAATGCAGTGGTGTTTACAACGAATTGATCACAACCAGTTACAGATTCCTTTGTTCCCTTTCCATTCCCACTGCTTCACTTGACAAGCCTAAAAAATAAAATAAAATAACCTAACAAAACGTAAAAGTAAAATATGTTCTTCCTATTTTGAAAATATTCCTGGTGTGTCAGAATGTGAGTGAATCAAAGAGAATTAGTTGGGCCATGTATACTGCCTTCTTTGTGTCACTTTCTCCTGCTCAGTTCGTTACCATTAGGGGCCTTGTGTTCATGCATATGTGGACAAACAGCCAACTCAAATGTCCAACTCTGACCCCCAACTAGGGTTGCTATGTTTGTTAAAAAGAAAAAGGATGCACCGTTAAATTTGAATTTTAAGTAAACAATGAATTTTTTAAATTTAAGTTTATCTGATATAATATTTGGAACTTATACTAAAACATTATTTATTGTTTATCTGAAATTCAAATTTAACAAGGTATCCTGTATTTTATTTGGCAAACCTACCGTTACCCTGCCCTTTGATCACCTCTTGGACTTAGGGGCCTTTTAGCTACATTTTTGGCCTAGGGATGTAGATACTGGAAGGGCTGTTGGCCCTCACTAGGAAGGATCTGGGGAAAAGTCACTGTTAGATTTTTTAGGGCGGTGTGAATAAAGAATGTTAGAGATCAGGCACTCAAAGCATTGTCTAAAAGTGAATGCGAGCCAGTGCAGTGGCTCATGCCTGTAATCCCATCACTTTGGGAGGCTGAGGCCAGAGGCTCATTTAAGGACAAGAGTAAGAGACCAGCCTGGGCAATATAGTGAGACCCTGTCTTTACAAAAAGAATAAATAAAAGTAGGCAGACATGGTGGTGTGTACCTGTAGTTCCAGCTACTTGGGAGGCTTAGGCAGAAAGATTGCTAAACCTAGGATTTTGAGGCTCCATTGAGCTCTGACTGGGTCACTGCAGTCAGCCTGGGCGACAGAGCGAGACCCTGTCTCTATAAATACATACATACATAAGAAAGAAGGCACAGGTTCTGAGTGAACTTGTTTTCTTGACTTCACAGCTGCCTTTTGAGTGGGATGTAGCTGGAAAGAATGAAACTGAGCCTTTTAAAACACTAGACCAGGGTAGGGACTGCTCTTGCCCAGGTCTAAAGGAGGGATTATTCTCCAGCATTCATTCCCCTGGGAGAATTACAAAGCTCCATGATTGGGTTTCCCCATGAAGGTCAGAATACATTTAAGGAGGTGTGTTAGTTTGTTAGAGCTGCCATAAAAGTCACAGACTGGATGGCCTAAACAACAGAAATTTATTTTATCACAGTCTGGAGGCTAAGAGTCTACTATCAAGGCGTTGGCAGAGTTAGTTTCTTCTGAGGACCATGAAGGAAGGATATGTTCCAGGTCTCTTTTCTTGGTTTATAAATAGCCATCTTCTCCTTGTGGGTTCACATTATCTTCCCTCTGTGCATATCTGTATCCAGATTTCCTTTTCTTCTAAGGACATAACTCATATTGGATTAGGGGCCATGTCAATGACCTCATTTAACTGAATTATCTCTCTAAAAACCCTCTCTCTACATTCTGCGGGTACTGGGGGTTAGGACTTCAACATATAAACTTTTTGGGAAACACAATTCAGCCCATAACAGGTGGCCAGAGAGTGAAAGAACTATGTGGGAAGGGTTCTCTATATGGACCCTGAATCTAGAATGGTAGCAGTCCTCTGAAAACCAGTCCTCTGATTCTTCTTCCTTATGATGCTAAATATGATTATTCTCCTAAGTTCAGTCCTTGGTCTTCTGCCTGTCTCACTCTACTATTTCCCAGAATAAACTGCTTATGGTGGTGACTGGATATATTTGTCAAATCTTACTAAACTATAGTATTAAAAAGAGTGACTCTTCCTGTTTATAAATCACAACTCAGTAAACCTAACAGACTAAAGTGACTATAAAAAATTATTAATATGGGAAAAAATTGAAAAACCATCTCTCACCCCAGAATGGAGAGAAAAAAGACAAAAAGATGAAATCAATGAGATTTAAAGAAATAATAAATATAGGAGTCAGAGGGCTGAGAAGCAACCTTTGAGTAATTGTCATAATCAGTTTTATATACACACACAAAATACAGAAGAAATAATGAAAAATATAATTGAAAATATTCAGGCCGGGCGCAGTGGCTCAAGCCTGTAATCCTAGCACTCTGGAAGGCCGAGGCCAGTGGATTGCTCAAGGTCAGGAGTTCAAAACCAGCCTGAGCAAGAGTG
>VBSM01000142.1:6583029-6602717 GCA_008086735.1 Cheirogaleus medius
AAAAAAATAATCAATGGGAAAAAATCATTGTTCTGTCATCTTTAAACATTTTTGTCAAAACATTAAAAACTGCCATATTGTTGATTATACATGTATATATTTGGTTATGATGTATACAGTTATATATACATTCATATATACATAGTTATACATGTATATGGAAACGAAAAAGAATAAAATTATTATTTAGTACGCTGTAACTGAAAGCATTAAAAATATTGGGAATGAATGTGTTATATTTAAAAAAACTTATCAAGCGTAGTTTGAATAATTTTTGCATAAAAAAATTGTTGCATAATTTATAGGTAAGGAGTAAATATCCTTTCTACGCCTTGGCAAATTATCGTATTCCTTTTTTAAGTTTGGATCGGCTTGCAACATTTTATTCTATTCACTTTCGACGTTGTAAAGTATCGCTGAGAATTCCTTTTATGTGAAGCTTTTGCTGGAGTTAATTCCTCTGGGACCATGGGCGTTTTCACTATAACTACTTTTCGCATTTGTGTTTGCCTTCACTAAGTTCGTCTTGCTAGAGTCTCTCTAAGGGCGATTATTTACACATGGTTGACTATTTCTTCTGTAACTCCATTTCTGTTTGATCCCCATCTCACTTCCAGCATTATCATTTTTCTTTTCTCTGCTACACTTTCATCTTTGTTGGCTCATCCCCTCTTTGGATTATTCATTTTTGCAAAGTGTCACCTGAGTTTGTCACTGGGAGACAAGGACACAACATGACTACAGACTTTACTGTCTGTGTGTGAATTGAATAATAAATGCTCAGTGATCGATCACCAGCAGACTTTGAAAGAAGCAATGCGATTGTTCGCTGATCAGGGTGCACATCTGTTATTTATGTAGTGATTTGTGGACTGAAGAGCTAGCAGCGAAGTTTGTACTTTATGCAATTACTCACATTTAATATACCGTGGTAACTGAATTTTGAATCATGGTGTTGGGGGACAGTAATTATTGAACCAGTCCATGGTAACTGAAATTCATGTATATGGGAACCACGCTGGCTCAGGACTGCATGTATTCTCTGCTTAAACTGGACTATCATAATTCCCTCTCAGTTCCTGAGATGGAAGTGAAATGAATTAAGAATTATCCCTCCCCAAAGAATATCTAAAAATCTTGTTTAGTTTGTGTGTGCATGTTAATTTTTGATGTGATATCAGGGTCAAATATTTTGATTTGTTTTTACGTTATTTACACTTCTTAGCTCCTTGCGTCACTGCTGTTATTTTGTAAATATTAAATATCAAGCACATAGCACCCCAGGAAGATTCAAACACTACCAAGACATGTTTTCTATTCTTACTATATATATCTCTAATTAATGCAAGATATATAATAGTATTTTTAAAAACTTTTGTTTTGAAATAATTATAGATTCACAATCTATAGGAAATTGCAAAAGATAGGATAGAGAGGTCCTGTCTACTTTTTCCCCAGTGGTTACTTCTTATGTAACTATAGTACAATATCAAAACCAGGAGAATGATGTTGGTACTATGTATGTGTATAGTTCTATTATTTATATCACCTATGTAGATTGGTGTAACCAACCAAGATGCAGAAC
Organism: Cheirogaleus medius; assembly: GCA_008086735.1. Classification (NCBI taxonomy): domain Eukaryota; kingdom Metazoa; phylum Chordata; class Mammalia; order Primates; family Cheirogaleidae; genus Cheirogaleus; species Cheirogaleus medius. The sequence continues at coordinate 6,584,615 of VBSM01000142.1, forward strand.
TATCCCATCATCACCGAAGACCTCCCTCATACTACCCATTTATGGTTTCTCCCAACTCTCCCATCCCTAATACCTGACAACTACCCATCTGTGATTTTTTTTTTTTTTTTTTTTGCAAAAATGACCAGAAGTTTGTTCCTTTATATTGCTGGATAGTATTCTGTGGTTAGTATTGTTTCTGTGCATATATTAAAAGTTTATATAAGTTGTATCATGTTATTTTATCCTTTTGCAACTCTTAGAAAACTCAATATTATGTTTTTGAGATTCATACATATTGATAGTTGTTATCTATTTCATAAATAGCATCTAGATACAGTTTTAAACATCCAATGTGAGAATCTTAACTAGTGATTTAAATCTATTTATAATTAGTGCCATAACTGAAGTATTTTTTATTTATTTATGATATCTTACATTTCATTTGCAGTTTACTTTTCTCTTGTTTCTTATTTCTCTTCTGCTTTCTATTGGAATCATTGAGTCTTAATTTCCTTTTTCCTTTTTTTATGAATTATATTAATATTTTCTTCTTGTAATGAATACTTCAGATTTTTAATATGTGGACTTGTTTTTTTAAATAAATATATTATTTTATGTTGCATTGCATTATACTTTTAAACTTTTAATTGCAATCATAAATAACCAACTCATTAAAATTCTTTTAAAAATTATGCTTAATTTCTTTACAAATGCAGGATTTAAAAAAACTTTATGTTAATAAGCATCTTTGCATTTCTTCTAAAAGACTTTCAGAACTTTAGAATGCATTCCTTGAATCTCTCCTCAAATTTTCATGTGAATATTTTATTTCCATCTTTGGTTTTACTTACTACCTATAAGTAGTCATTAGTATCATTGCCTACATTAATTTACATTTACCACTTTCTTTGTTCTTCATTGTTCCTTGAGTTCAGGTCCTTTCTTACCAAAGTTCATTTATTAATAAACCTTTTTTTTTTTTTTGGAGACAGAGTTTTACTCTGTTGCCTGGGCTAGAGTGCTGTGGTGTCAGCTTAGCTCACAGCAACCTCAAACTCCTGGGCTCAGGCGATCCTCCTGCCTCAGCCCCCTGAGTAGCTGGGACTACAGGCATGTGCCACCAGGCTGGTCTTGAACTCCTGAGCTCAAACAATCCACCCACCTCAGCCTCCCAGAGTGCTAGGATTAGAGGCGTGAGCCACTGCGCCCGGCCATTGTCAACCATTGTCACATTGAGTATGTTTCTACTCCATTCTTTCTATTATCTCCTTTGAGAACTGCTATATTCTATAGGTGGAACATTCTCTTTTTATTTTTCCATATTTGTTTTCTGTTCTTTTTCTTATTTTCCATCCCTTCACTTCTCTTACGATGTTACCCCTGGGAAATTTCCTCAGAACTATCTTCCAGTCCTCTAATCTAAGCCTTTAGTTCCATCCACTCTGCTATTTATCTCATCCTTTATGTTTTTAAATCCAATGTTTAATTTCCAAATTTTTCTATTTCTTTTTTCCTGAAGTTCTTTCTACTCACTGTCTATATCTTGATTGTTTTATAATGTCTGTTCTTCCCTTATAGATTTTTAAACATCTCCTTAATAATTTAAAATGGACTTATTTTATAGTTTCTTTAATATTGGTTTATTATCTGAAGCTCTTGGGTTCCAATTCCCGTGTTTGTTATTTTGCTTATTGCCATTCACCTTGGAGTATCTCCTCTTAAGATTTGTACTTTTTGAAGATCAGATCAGCAATACTGACGATTGTGTGTTTGTCTGAATCCTGTAATGCTGTAGGAAAATAACTGCCCATCTAGAATTCTCTAATACTAATGCAAAATAGTTTTGCATTTTCCTCCACCAGGTGTTTCCAAAATGTAATAGTTGGGAGTAAACTTTTATGCTAATTATTTTGGCTTAAGGATCCCTACACCACAAAATAACACAGGCTGACTCTTCACTTTCTCAAGTGATTTTTATTTTTTTAAAAAACCTTTCAGAGTTCTTGGAAAGACAGTTTCCTTTTTTTGTCTCTTTTTGGATAGAGTCCTTATCTTTCACTAGGGAGCCAGCCTGTGTAGGGTTCTAACTTCATGAAAGAATCTCATTTCTATATCTCTACAGTGCACGAGTTCAAGGCCACATGTCTTGTCCCTGCATGGAAATTAAAACCTTACCCTCTGGCCTCTAGGTCGTAAAACTTGCCCACATCTCTCTGACCGATTCAGTTTGTCTTTTAAGTTGTCTGCTCTGGCTCCTCTTTGGCACCTGGATGTTTTTCTTTCTTTCATTTGACACAGCTGTATATTTAAGTCTTCCTGTTGTATTTGTACTTAGCATATAACATGGTTTTCAATGCTTTTAAATTATATATTATTATTTTTTAAATTTTTTTTCTCTTTTGTTTTTAATAAATAAAAAAAATCACTTTTTCCTCCTTATTTTTACAGCTGGTGTCAAGGGAATATATTATTTTTTAAAAAAGTTTCTATGTAGGCCTTCTGTTGCCAAACCAGCCAAATAAATGAAAACATTGAGATTGTCAAAATTATTTTTCATTGATATGATTGGCGTTTCAGAATAAAAAATTCAATAGGCGATACAAAACATTGGTTTTTAAATACTGTAAAGTGAGCAAAGGAGGGAATATACAATAAATGGGAAAAACAAGGGCCATAGCCGTTAAAACTGAGGTGCCGAGTTCACAGAAATATAGTTCTTACTATTCTAAGTCCAATAAATTAAAAAGCGATTAAATTATGCATTCTGACTGTTAATCACTCCCAAATTTTCTAATCAAGGATTGTTCTGGAGAGGTGGGAGTAGTGATGGGGAGGAAGATGGTGACAGGTAGCTTATCTTAACTTTGAATTTCAGTGAAATTTCTTCCTTTGACAATTAAGGCAATGCTTTATTTTCAGTGTCAGAAATGGTGTCCAGTGCAAAAAGATCTTTCCACTTTTCCCTTCCGGTGGCCTGCACAGGTGTATGAGGAAGGAGCAAGAGTACAATGTATGTGAATAACTCCATTTCTATGGAAAAGTGAGTTCAGACCAAAAAAAAATTGCTTCTATCAAATAGTACACTTTTTTAGTCTTTACCACTACCTAATAGGATGGGTCTAGAGAAAGAGATGAATTCAATTTCTTAAGAATCATGTTGAAGAAATTAGATATTTTTTTCAAAGAAAATATACTATGGAAATATCTACTAGTGAGAAAAGATCTCCAAGCTTTTGATTTCAGAAGATAATGTAGCTCAGAATTTAACAGCATCTATTTTTAAATTAGAATCACTGTTTGAATCTAAGCTCTGCTACCTATTAGCTCTGTTGCCTTTGAGCAAATCATATAAATTCTATGGCCTTCAGTTTGCTTATCTATAAAATGATAAAATAATGGTAAGCTCTCATGATTCTAGTGAGAATTAACGAGAAGTGACCATAAAATATACTGCATAGAGACTTTCTAGAGCACATAGCACGTTTGCGTGTAATGATTACCAATATATAATAGCTACTGTTATGAAATCAACCCAGAGATTTCCAGAATCATTTGAAGTGAGAAAGGTAACAGAAAACTCAAAATGTGAAAAGCTCATCTCTTTTAACTAACTAGCTCAGGTTCTGGGATTTCTAAAGCACAAAAAAGGGAGAAGATAATATTATTGCCCAAGCTTGAAAATACTGCAGTGGATATTTTTACATTATATGTGCCTTAATTTATAGAAAAATAAACATTGCTTGAGAAGCAAAGGGAAGCATTACTTTTTGTGAATTAGTCTCTGCTTTATGTTAATGTGTTTGCTCTAGTAGAAATATCTTTCATAGGAGAAATACTTTTACCCACTCATGAAAAAGATCGAAAGTTTTCAGGCAATGATAAATCTTTCTTTCCTTTGGTCAAAATGTTCATGTCTAGATAATTTTTGTAATGATTAGGAAACATATTCACTATGAGTAAAAAATTATATTTCTTGATTTTAATTTGCCTATCCATTTTTTTCTAAACAAATTTGCATTTTTTTTCTGTAGTAGACTTGGAAAAATTTATAATTATTCTATTCTTTTGAAAAGGCAATGGTCACACTGAGTCACCTGAGTTCCATCTCTGGGCAACAGTAACAAATGGTCACTTGCAGTGCAAAGATCAAGTGCTGAGAGTGTGGGGTCAGCTACTTTACACGACACCTAATGGGACTGTCATTTCTCAGGGTCCCCAGCCAAAGGCAGGGTGGCGACATGGTGTAACTATCACTAAGGTGTCATGTCTGGCATCTAAATGGAGCTCAGTAATTCCAGCGGAGCCAAGTTATTAGAGATCTAATTGCCATTGTCTAATAAATTCTTTTGAGGTCTTTGTGTATCGGTTCACTTAAATATTCAATGTAGCTAGCTAGAAGCAGTTATTAAAAATATAATTGTTCTATACATTTGTAGTTTTCAATTCCAAAACACTCTCATGCATTAATAAACAGCATTCAGATAAAATAAGAATATCCATCAATAATGCAAGATTTTCTGTGTCATGGGGGGGTGTAAACTTACTACATTGTTGATCAGAAACTCTGGGGAAATAACATATCATCTGTAATACACTTCCATCTTGGACATTCTAGATCAGGTTTAGCTGGAGAGTTTTGACTTTGAATGAGAATGTTTTTATTCATGTGCTCTTTCCAATAGAGTTTATTTGAACTCATCATCATCCTAAGTTTATTTCAAGTTATTACTTTCTGGCGTGTCTTTCCAAAGCTAGCTATGAATACACAGTGGACTTTAAAATAGCAAGGCTATTTTTGTTTAAAGTGAGCAATGATAGCCTTGTCCCTAACTAGGGGACTATAACATAGCTTTTCTAAGGCATTTAGATGTTCCCCAAAAGATTGACCCATAGTCAACAAACAACAAAATATAAAAACTCCAAAGGGGTTAATGCTTCCTTAAGTGATCTGATTGACAGCTCTAGACTTGCCCAGTGACATTGTCATTGGAGGGACCTTAAACTTTTTCCCCCAGGTTTTCTGAAGTCTCTCTGTTGTCACGAGGGGACAAACCCCTGTGGTACTGCCAGACCCTTCTCTGTCAGAGGGCTGAGACCTGGACTAATTCATTGCAGTGCAGTTTAATTAAACTTCACTCGAGTTGTTTCCCTGGTAAAATAAGTGTGGGAAGAGAATGTGTGTCAAAAGGGACATGCCCCTGACTGTGTGCTCTTTATTGTTACACCACAGCTAATATATTGTGGGAAATCCATGGAGTCAATGATAAACTGTATTATCGAGCTCCATAAAATAGGCATTCTACTAGTGCAGGTTACTGTAGCTCACAATTCTATTAATCCTTCTAATTTATTATATTATAGCTGTATGTGAGGTCTCATAAATTTATTATACCCCTTTCATCTAAAAAAAAAAACAAACCACACGCTTGTTTCTCCTCTCAAATAAAACCTCTTATTATTTGTTGTGTCTGTCTCTAAAAATGTAATAGCCACTTGTAAGAAAATATAATTACTGGGCTGAGACGTGTAAACTGATTTGACATGTCTTCTACTCTAAAAATCAAAAAATTCTATTAAACCTTGCTGTATGAGTACAAATCCTGGCATGTGAAGACCCATTGGATTTTTATTTCCAGTTTTCTGGCAATAATTTCACATCAATGACATCTCTTTATAATTTTCACTCTTCATCATTTTGTTTATAATAGAATTTACTTGTAGTATTTTTTCTCCTCCGTCATGTACATAGGAGGCCAATAGGAGGGCAAACATACTACCTACTTTGTTCATTTCTATATCTCTAGTGCCCAGTGTAATGCCTGACATATTAGAAGCTCAATAAATATATGTGAAGTAAATTGAAAGAGGAATGCAATAAAAATTCTATTTTGTGTAAACATTTATATAATTTTAATCTGTATATTCATTAACATTTTTATTAATAGCACCTTTATTTTTAACAGCTACAATTGCACAAAGATTTAGTTTATTGCTTAAAAGGATGACATCTACAACTATACAGGAGTAATTTCATCAACCTATGAAATTTTAGTTGCTGCTTTTGGGTTGCAGTCACTCTTAGTTTTAGAAACCAAGAGACCTTAAAATAAATGACACTTTGGAGGTTAAGAATGAGCAAAAGATTCTGTAGACTGGCTCTCATGTGATAAGAAGAAAGGTAAATTGAGCTGCACTTCATATCTATTGTAGATCAGAATGATACCTGTGCTATTTGCAAATGAGTTGAGACAAGCTTTAACATATTGGAATTTCAACTAAGCACTCGACTTCTGTTATCCTGAAATATAAAGGCAAGTGCTGAATGACACAGGAAGATGGCACATAGAATAAAAATCTATATACTTTAAGTTATTATCTCAAATCTTGGCAAACAGTAAAAATGACCGGTGTGTTTTTCTTTTTCTTAGCAACTCTTGCTTTAGAGCACTCTGTATGAAGGGAAATGATGATTAGTTTCAGCACCGGTGGTCAGGAATTACAAAAAGGATGAAACAATTGGTACAACTACAAAAGGAATGAAAATAAGTCAAGCTTGGAAATGCAATGCTATTTCATTTAAAAATCATTTCTCTCATCACAATTTGGGTGAAAATGATGAGATTGGCTAATTTTCTGATATCAGCTAAATTTCCATGTTTCTGTTTTGTAAATGAAGACAAATCTTCCCTTTGATGTTATTATTTTTCCCATCATAAGAAGAAAAAAAATGTTTGTTTTTTTTTTTGAGACAAAGTCTCACTCTGTTGCCTGGGCTAGAGTGCCATGGTGTCAGCCTAGCTCACAGCAACCTCAAACTCCTGGGCTCAGGTGATCCTCCTGCCTCAGCCTCCCGAGTAGCTGGGACTACAGGCATGTGCCACCATGCCCGGCTAATTTTTTCTATATATTTTTGGTTGTTCAGCTAATTTCTTTCTAGTTTTAGTAGAGATGGGAATCTCGTTCTTGCTCAGGCTGGTCTTGAACTCCTGAGCTCAAACAATCTGCTCTCCTTGGCCTCCCAGAGTGCTAGGATTACAGGTGTGAGCCACCTCGCCTGGCCCCTCATCATAGATTTTAATGCAAATTACACTAGATAATGAGTGCTGTGTGGTTAGCGTAGTTCCCAGCAGATAGTCACTTCTTAATAAATAGCTGCAATTATTTACCATTGTCATCTTTACTCTCAAGGTGTAAGAATAAAATGGCCAATCCTCTCACAGAGTTGATATTTGAACAAAACACGTCTCCTACTATTGCATTATATTTTACACTTGAATTTACATATTCTATCTCCAAAGATCAATGAATTAAATTGTAGCTCATAAGGGGAGCAATTCTATTATTAATCTGGGCTGAGATCTTGACGACCTTCTTCCTCTCTTCCCCTACTACATTTTTGAAATGGGCCAACTCTACTTCTCCACGAAGTGATTGAGAAAAACCTATTTTGATCACAACTCCACTTTTAATTTGCATGTATGTATTCGGATGCTGCACTAAGGAAAGTATGCTCTACATAATTCCTGCCTACAGAATTAACATTCCCAGAGAGATAAAGGTTGGTAGCTTCTAGTACTTTACAGCCAGAAAGGACTCTGGGCTTAACCTTTAGTTTGATTAGCATCTCCCCTACTTGACCTAATTATAATCATTGTTAAGCACTATACCAAGTGCATGGTACATGGATTATCTTATTGAATCTTCACAAGAAACCTAAGAGGAAAGTGAGATTATTACTGCCCACTGGTGGATGAGGACACTGAAGATTCCAGACGTTACGTAACTTGCTCTGGATCATATGTATAGGTGTAGGTCCTCTCTAATTTTCTGCACAGTGTCTAGTTAATACAAGTTCACAGCAGATATAAAACTTAAGGGAAGTTGATCAGCCTTGGGCATAGTGGAGGGGGATCAACTTCTTTACAACTGCTGTTCTAATGGTTATATGAAAATAAGATTTCCACTCTTGAAAACACATACACACGTATGTTTTTTTTTGTTTTGTTTTTCCTTTGTAGCTCAGGAGAGCCTGGAAGGAACACTTAAGTTCTTATTATAATAGAAGATACTATAAATCAAATATATAACGAGTTATTTCTTATACATTTTGAAATGCCACTTTAACTCTTTTTTAAAAGAACCAAGTGGAGGCTGATAATACATAAATAAATAAACACTTAAATGACTTTATAGACTTAATTTAATAAAAAACTCAAGATGACATTTAATCTCTTTATAATTTGAAAGCACAAAGACTATTTCTATTAATCTATTGGAAAACTAACATAGCTTGTGTAAAATATCTAGTGTTTTCAATTTTGGCATTAAAATATGATAGAAAAAAGTGAAAAGAAAAGCTGTTTATAATGCTATGTTTCATTTTGATGATAGAAAAATAGAATCCATATAAACATATATCTAAGGATGTTAACACATTCTTATCAGCAAAGTAGTTCACTCTGGTTGTTTAGGAACATAGGTAAAAAAAACTCACTTCCTTTTGAATTGAGATAAAAGAGTAATTTTTGACCTGACTAGATGCAGTGTCACTGAAAAGTAAACAAAGCATTTTTTTGTATTACAGGAGGCATTATGAGAAATTCAGTAGGTATATGTGAGATGTTACCTGGAATAATTCAAATAATTTTTTTTCAATGTGCCTGACTAAAGTAGCTATTAGAACTATGTTGAAAATCATATGCCAAAATAGTTTCAAAATAGGACATTTTTCTAACTTTGAAGTGAAATGAGATTAATAGATGTCCAATTCATATTTTTACTCTGATTTCAAAACTCATTTTTAGGTAGCATCAAGGCATAAAGTTTGATATGGGAGTGCTTTAAATTCTATGGAATTGTCAGGAGGAAGAGATCATACTATCTCACAGTAAAACAGCACACCACAGAAGGAGTATTAGTTCTAAGAAATGAAGGAAACTTTGTATTAGCATTATTTTTTCATTTGCAAAAATAACTATTTTGCTTTCTGCAAATAATGAGTCAATTTGAAGGTACACTCTTCACTTTGCCAAATCAAGGAGGCCCACCTTGTTTAATATTTACCATTCCATTATTTTAAGTCTTAGCTTGCCTTTGACTTGCTATATATATTGCTCAGAACTTAGGCGACATTATAGGTGCAATTCAGCTGTCTGCATTCTCAGGACTATTCATGCCTTTTATTAAACTTTATATTAAATCTCTGTAAACTCTCCTGCCTTCTTCTGGTCCATACAGAGTGAGAATGAGCATCTATAGAAAGAGGGCCCAGCAGAAGAGTGACATGACCTTTGACCTGCCCGTGACATACTGTATACAGATTTTGGGAAATGCTGTCTAGGATAATCCATCATCAAGTGATTTGGTATAACTTTGATGACCCTGCTTTTCCAGCACAAGGGTAAACCTGGTAAAGCTAGTGTTTTGAAAAATTTGTATTTACTATCTACAAATCTATACTCTAAAAGCAATAAAAATGTAAAATGTAAGTTTGTCGAATAAATGAAGGAGTATATATGTGAAAATGTTGCTTTGTGTAAAAGTTGCATGGTAACTGTTGAAATCTATAGACTAGGGACAACTTTTCCAAGTTAATTAACCAGATTTTACACATAAGACGCATGCTATATTTCTCTTAGTTGCCAATATTCATACACATCTAATATACATCTCTGAATATACTTTTAGCTGCACGATATATAATATCATTTTCTACTTTGATGTGATAGACATTTAGAGCAAATTAAAAAGTGAATGTAGGTTGAATTAAATAAAAGCAAGAAATAAGATCCAAGCCAAGGAATAGAAACATTTGCTATGTGATAAGTGAATGGTGAGAAGAGGTTATTATAAGTTATAATTAAGATTCCAGAGAAAAAGAGAAAGAAAAAAGAGGGAGGGGCAGGGAAGAAGGAGGGGAGAAAAAGAGGAGAGAGAAAGAGAGAAAGAGAGCGAGAGAGATAGCTCAATCTTGGAATAAACTACATGTCCTACTACTGGTCCTTGGAAAATTGGTGGTCTTAAATATTCTAGCACTTTATTTTTATTTGCAAAGCATCCACTATATGCAGAGAAATATAACGAGGTCTGTGAAATATAGAAGAAATAGTTGAAAAAGTTTCTGCTTTCGTAGTGTTCACATCTTGTTGAAAACACAACATGCAGACAGGAAAAAAGACTTAAGAATAAATAAAATCTGTAATACTGTAAAGGAGTGCACATAGAATCCACATTTTTGTGGTTTTGTACTGATATCTAAGCCTTTAAGCAATGTTAGGTAGTAATTAACTATTCACCTATTGTATTTTAGTCTCACTCATGGGGCATGTTTGGGAGGTAAGAGGCAGGTCAATATGTTAGGAGAGAAAAGTCATACTGGGGGGAAGTGGTATGTTAAGGAGAGAAAGTTACAAAGAGAAAGTCAGGAAACCAATTTCAAGTAGACAATATTTTGATTCAATGTTCAAGAGTGGTGTGGCAAACTAGCTAGGGATTTATCAGTTTGGTTTATCTTTCTGAAGAGCAAATTTTTCATTTCATTGTTCTTTTGTATTATTTTTTGGTTTATATTTCATTTAGTTCTGCTCTGATCTCTGTTATTTCTTTTCTTATACTATCTCTGGGTTTGGTTTGTTCTTGTTTTTCTAGTTCCTCGATGTGTGATGTTGGGTTGTTAATTTGTGATCTTTCTATTTTTTTCTATGTAGGCATTTAAAACTATAAACTTTACTCTTAGCACTGCTTTTACTGTATCCTGTAGGTTTTGGTATGTTGTGTTTCCATTTTCATTTGTTTCAAAAATTTTTAAATTTCTGTCTTTATTTCTTTGTTGACCCAGTGATTGTTTGGGGGCATGCTGTTTAATATTTGTACATTTGTATAGTTTCTGAAGTTCCTCTTTGTATTGATTTCTAGCTTTATGCCACTGTGGTCTGGTAAGATACTTGATATGATTTCAATTTTTTTAAACATTTGTTAAGACTTGTTTTGTGGCCTAAAATGTGGTCTATCTTGGAGAATGTTTCATGCACTGATGAAAAGAATTTATATTCTGTAGTGTTGAGCGGAATTTCCTGTAAATGTCTGTTAAGTTCATTTGGTCTAGAGTCTAATGTTTCTTTGTTGATTTTCTCTTTTAATGTTCTGCCTAGTGCTGCTAGTGAGGTATTGAAGTCTCCCAATATTATGGTGTTGCTGCCTATCTCTGTATTTATGTCTTGTAGTATTTGTTTTGCAACTCTGGATGCTTTGATGTTATGTAAATATATATTTAGGATTGTTATATCCTCTTGCTGAATTACTCCCTTTATCATTACCTAATGACTTTCTTTGTCTTTTTTTTTTTTTTTTACTATTTTTAAATTAAAGTCTGTTTTATCTGTTATAAGTGTTGCTAGTCCTGCTCACCTCTGGTTTTCATTTGCATGGAATATATTTTTCATGCCTTTATTTTCAGTAAAGTAGTATGCATGTTTATGGGTAAAGTGGGTTTCTTGTAAGCAGCATATAGTTGGATCATTTTAAAAATCCATTTTGCCAATCTGTATCTTTTAAGTGGAGCTTCTAATCCATTTACTTTCAAGGTTAATACTGATATGTGAGGCTTTATTATTGTCATATTGTTAGTTGATTTCTAGTCGTTTTATAACTTCTTTTTTTCTTCTTTCTCTTTTCGTGTTTGTGCTTTGCTGAACTTCTGTCATGTTACCATTTAATTCATTTATCTCCCTCCTTTGGGTGATTGTTTTATAAGACCTGTGAATTTTATATACTGTGTGTTTTTGTGATGGTGATTATTGACCTTTTGTTTCCATGTTTAAGACTTCTTTGTGTATTTCCTGTAGGGCTGGCCTAATCGTGGCAAATTCTCTTAGTATTTTCTTGTTTGGGAATGACTTTATTTTTCCTTCATTTATGAAGCTTATTCTGGTAGGGTTTAAATTCTTGACTGACAGTTGTTTTCTTTTAGCACTTTGCAAATGCCATCCCATTCTTTTCTAACCTGTAAGATTTTTCTGTGAGGTCCACTGCTAGTCTGATGGGGTTTCCTTTATAGGTGACTAGATGCTTTTTTCTTTGTAATTTTAAATTCTCTCTTTCACTTTGACTTTAGTCATTCTGATTATAATATGCCATGGTCAAGTCCTTTTTGCAATATAGTTGCCTGGAGATCATTTTGGCCTCCTGTATTCAATTGTCTAACACTCTTGTTATTCCTGAGAAGTTTCCATTGATTATTTTCTTAAGTAGGTTTTCTGAACTTTTGGATATCTCTTCCCCATCAGGGTTATCAACAATTTGTAAGTTTGGTCACTTTATGTAGTCCCAGACATCTTGAAGGCTTTGCTAATTCCTTTTCATTCTTTTTTCTCTTATTTGTGTATACTGAATTATTTCAAAATACCTGTTGTCAAGGTTTGAGATTCTTTATTCTAGTCTATTCTTGAAGCTTTAAAGTGTGTTTTTTATTTCCTTCAATGAATTTTTCCACTCCAGACTTTCTATTTGTTTTTTCATATGATACCTATCTCCTTGGTAAATTTGTCATTCATATCCTGAATTGATTTTCTGATTTCTTTGTATTGGTTTCCAGATTTTTCTTCCATCTTATTGAGTTTCTTTAGAATCAATAATTGGAATTCTTTATTTGTCTTTATGAGGAATTGTTTTTGATTGGGATCTGTTGCTGGACAATTGTTTTGGTCCTTTGGTGCCATCATATTTTCTTGCTTTTTTATATTTCCTGTGTCCTTCCATTGATACCTGCACATCTAATATAGCAATCACTTGATTTGATTTTTTGAAATTGCTTTCAAAAGGGAGAATTTTTTCCTGAAGATGTATATGTGTTGTTGGTATAGTAGGACACTTTGGTTTGGTTTGGGGTACCTACAGTAGTGTGATCTTTGTGTGATTTCTTAGGTAGTACACAGGGTCAGTGGTATCTGTGATTTCCTCTTTGGCTTATGGTACAGGTACAATTATTACTTGAGGCTGTGGTGAAGTTTTGCTGTGGACTTAAATAGCAGCTGGCCCAATCTTTGGGGCCCAGTGGTGGAAGAAGTGGGCTGAGTATGCCTGATTTTTGGCCCCAGAACAGTTTACATTGGCAGCAGTAATAGCATGCCCTAGGGGGGCCAATTGTTGGGTTTTAGGTGGCTTGCTCATACGCTAATAATTGGAGCAGAGGGTTAGGTGTGGGGGCAGGTTCTCCAGCCCTTAAGCAGCTGGTGTGATGTGGGAGGTGGCAGTAGAGGTGGTGGAACCACCCACTAGGACCCAAGTGGTCTTGTCTTGGTGTTACTATTAGCTGCAATGGAATGGGCAGGCTAGTCCCCAGACCCACAGCTACCTATAACAGGGTGGTGGGTCTTGCCCTAAGAGTGCTTAGGAGAGCTTGGTCTTCCCTGTCCCTTCTCAGCCAGGTGGTGGCTTGAACTTGGCTCAAGGGTGTGGCAGGGCCCAGTATTAAACTTTCAAATTGCTGCTGGTCATGGGCTTGCAATCAAAGAGGGAAGGATCTCTTTCAGGCAAGTGGCATGGACAAAAAACTATGGATAGTGCTGCCCACTTGAGTCTCAGTCTCACAGGAACCCATAGCAGGGTGGTGGGAATTGTCCTATGTATATGTAGGAAAGCTTGGACTTTCCTGACTCTCCTCAACTGGGCGCTTTGGGTGACCAGAGAGGGTGGGGCCTCTTCCAGGCAAACAGTGTGGGCAAAACTCTAGGTGGAGTGCTGTCTGCTTGTGTCTCAGTCTCAGTGCAGCTTGTAGCAGGGCAGTGGTAACCTCCATTCTTTAAGACAAGAAGTCTGCCGTCATTCTCCACTTTATTCCTGTATATGCAATATATATTTTTGGGCTGCTTTTAAGATTTTTCTTTTAGTCACTAATTTTAAGCAATATGATAATGAAGTGCTTTAGCGTAGCTTTCTTTATTTCTATTGTATATTTAATCAGAGTCATTGTATTTTTCATTTGTTAAAGTATAATTTTGGTCTTTTTAACACTTCCCACATCTCTTAACATTCTCATGCTTTTTTTCTACTTTTTAAACAGATGGAATATAGTTGTCATAACTTTTTAAATGTCCTTGTCTACTAAATTTGTCATCTGTGTTACAAGCTTTATTTCTTTTTTTTTCTGAGACAGAGTCTCATTCTGTTGTCTGGGCTAGAGTGCTGTGGCATCAGCCTAGCTCACAGCAACCTCAGACTCCTGGGTTCAAGTGATCCTCCTGCCTCAGCCTCCTGAGTAGCTAGGACTACAGGCATGTGCCACCATGCCTGGCTAAATTTTTCTATATATTTTTAGTTAGCCAATTAGTTTCTTTCTATATTCAGTAGAGATGGGGTCTCACTCTTGCTCAGGCTGGTTTCGAACTCATGACCTTGAGCGATCTGCCCGCCTCAGCCTCCCAGAGTGCTAGGATTACAGGCGGGAGCCCCCGTGGCTGACCTCAAGCTTTGTTTCTATCGATTGATCTTTTTCACCTTTATAGATTGTAAATATCTGCTTATTTACATGCCTGGTAATTTTTTTTATTGTGGTAAGAAAACATATCACAAAATTTACCATCTTATTCATTTTAACTGTACAATTCAATAGTGTTAAGTATGTTTATATTGCTGTGGACTAGGTCTCTAGAATTTTTTAATCTTGAAGAACTGAAACTCAATACCCATTAAATGATAACTCTCTCATCCCTTTCCCCTAAACCCTGGTAACCACTACTGGTTACTTTCCATATCTAAGTACATGATTACTTTAGATACTTCATGTAAGTGGAATCATATAGTATTTGACTTTTTGTTACTGGTTTATTTCACTTAACATAATGTCCTCAAGGTTCATCCATATTGTAGTATGTGACAGGATTTTCTTCCTTGTTAACCCTGCACAATATTATTTCATTGTAAGCATATACCACATTTTGTTTATCCATTCATCTATTGATGAACATTTGAGTTGCTCTCACCTTTTGGCTATTATGAATAGTGCTACTATGAACATAAGTATACAGATATCTCTCTGAGATCCTACTTTTAATTGTTTTGGATATATACCCAGAAGTGGGGTGATTGAATCATATGGTAGTTCTATTTTTGAGTTTTTAAAATGTGTTTTGTAGTGACTGCACCATTTTATAATCCCGCCAACAGTGAGTAAGGGTTCCAAATTTTTCACACCCCCACCAATACTTGTTAATAAGTTATTATATTTTCTGGGTTTTTTTTTTGATGGTGGCCATCCTAATGGGTGTAAGGTTATATCTCATTGTGAATTAGATTTGCATTTATCTAATGAATAATATGGTGAGTATTTTTTCTTATGCTTGTTGGCCATTTGTATGTTGTCTTTGAAGAAATGTCTATTCAAGTCCTTTGCTTATTTCTTGATCAAGTTATTTGATTTTTCGTTGTTGAGTTGTAGGAGTTCTTTATGTATTCTGGATATTAGCCACTAATGAGAGATATGATTTGCAAATACAGTGTCATATTCTGTGGGTTGCCTTTTCACTCAGTTGATTGTATTCTTTGATAAACAAAAGTTTTTTAAGTTTGATATATATAAACTATTCCAGGCTCTTAGAGAGCTCTTCAATAGTTCCCCTGCTCTTCTCCGAAGGTTTCATCCTGGGTGTAGGTAGTTTCCCCTACAGCCTTGTTAATATTTTTCCTTTCCCCTTGTTAATATACAAGACATGATGTCTTGTGAAGGCATTATTCTCTCTACTTTACAAAAGAGAAAATGGAAACTTGAGAAACCAACCTACCCTGTGTCTCATAACTACAAAGTTTCAGAGCCAGTCCCTAAATCCAAAACTTCTAGTTCTATTAAGGGCTTATTCCATTATTCTACAGCAAACTCTTATATGTTTAATTTTATCTGCTCAATTATGTGCTTAGGTAGAAGGTAAGGTATTTTCAGGTATTTTCAGAAGGTAGAAGGTATTTTCAGTTTCATGAAAGTTCCATGTAGGTTTATTTCTCTGTTACTCTAAATATTCTCTGCTCCTAGATTAAAATTGTGTTCCTGTCTATCTGGAAACTCATTCACTTTTTAAGACCTGGTTACAGAGTCTTCACCAGGATAGTGAAGCATCCTTTGGGTTCACCCTCTCTCTTCCAGCTTACCATGGTAGTTAGCCCTAACCATGATTATGAGAATAATGCTCTCTATTGAAATGTCTTATGTTTATTTCCCCTGTTAGTGAGCTTCTTAAATGCAGAGATTTGTCTCTATCACTTCTATATCCCTGGCACACCAGGGAGTAGAGTGACCAACACATAGTAGGTATATTTTAAACCAGATCATGGAAACACATGTTAATAATACCTACTTGTTCATGTCTCATATTTTCTCTCTCCATGACAGCATCAAATTGTCTAGCTTGTCACCAAGATACAGTATAACCTCTCTTTGCCCAACAAAAGACCCTGTATGACTTCTTACAGTTTCCAGTTCCAAGACTTTGTCACTGGAGCTAGGTTTTTTCACATGTTCTAACTGCTGCATGGGAGTTTGATTTTAGATTTTTGTCTCTTCACATACAATATGAGATTGCAGGGATTAATGGAAGCCTCTCATGTCTCTATTACACACACACTCACACACAGCTTCTCCAATTTCTCCTTCAAGCTGGGGGAATGAGAGCTGTATAAATAGTGGGGAATGAGGAAAAGCAATGGAGTTTTTGTGGTTGAGTGACAATAACTTCCTTTTCTCCTCAGTTTCCTGTCTCTGTCTTCAGAGACTGCCCTCCAGGTAGGCAATGGGGTTAGAGGGAGCTGCGCTGATGGAGAAGCCACTGCCACAGCTCTGGTGTCAGGTGGAATGCATTTTCTCTCTGTGCTGTCTGGACACGGACACATACAACTCCCTCACCCCTCGTGGTTTGCATTGTGCTGCAGAAAATTAACTTTTGCACAAATGAAAAATCAAGCAAGCACTGTGCATGATGGAATGAAAATTCTTTGGCTTTCCATCCCAAAATACAGGCATAACTCATTTTATTGCACTTCACTTTATTGCATTTTGCAGATATTGCAATTTTTTACAAATTGAAGGTTTGTGGCAACCTTGTGTCGAGCAAGTCTATCGGTGTCATTTTTCCAACAGCATGTGCTCACATCTTGTCTTTGTGTCGCATTTCAGTAATTTGCACAATATTTCAAACATTTTCATTATTATTATATCTGTTATGGTGATCTGTGATCAGTCATCCTTGAAGTAATAATTGTTTTGGGGGCACCATGAATTGCACCCATATAAGATAGTTAACTTAATCAATAAATGTGTGTGTTTTGACTGCTCCACTGACCGGCTTTTCCCTATCTCTCTCCCTCTCTTTGGGCAGCCCTATCCCTTGAGACACAACAATATTGAAATTAGGTCAAATAATAACCCTACAAGGGCCACTAAGTATTCCAGTGAAAGGAAGAGTCATACATCTCTTGCTTTCAATCAAAAGCTAGAAATGATTAAGATTAGTGAGGAAGGCATTTGAAAAGCTGAGATAAGTCAAAAGCTAGGTCTCTTGCAGCGAACAATTAGCTAAGTTGTGAATGCAAAGGAAAAGTTCTTGAAGGAAATTAAAAGTGCTACTCCACTGAACACATGAATAATAAGAAAGGGAAACAGCCTTGACTGTTGATGTAGTGAAAGTTTGAGTAGTCTGGATAGACGATCAAACCAGCCACAACATTAGCTTAAGTCAAAGCCTAATCCAGAGCAAGGCCCTAGCTCTCTTCAGTTCTATGAAGGCCAAGAGAGATGAGGAAGCTGCAGAAGAAAGTTGGAAGCTAGTAGAAGTGCGTGCATGAGGTTCAAGGAAAGAAGCCATCTCCATAACATGAAAGTGCAAGGTTAAAGCAGCAAGTGCTTATGTTGAAGCTGAAGCAAGTTATCCAGAAGGTCTAGCTAAGATAATGGATGAAAGTGGCTACCCTACATTTCCAATGTAGATGAAGAAAATTTCATCTATTGGAAGAAAATACCTTCTAAGACTTTTAGGCTGGGTGCCGTGGCTCACACCTGTAATCCTAGCACTCTGGGAGGCAGAGGAGGCAGATTGTTTGAGCTCAGGAGTTCAAGACCAGCCTGAGCAAGAACGAGACC
>VBSM01000142.1:6602817-6619013 GCA_008086735.1 Cheirogaleus medius
AAAAAAAAAAAAAAAAAAATTCTTGAAGTTATTGCAGTGATGTTTGCAAATGTTGGTCTAAATCATGTCACCATGATGTTTATGCAATGTGTGATTGGCATCGTCAAATATATTAATAGTATTAATAATAGTTGTGTAAAATGACCTTTAAAAAAGAATATAAACCAGGGGAAAGTTAAATTGACATAATGTAGAAAGGTTATATATTATTTTAAAATGTTATCTATAAACTCTATGACAAAACAGGATTCCCAAGGCCAAAAACACCTAAAAAGATGATAGATTCCAAAGTGAAGAAGGAAACCACTCTTTTGTACAAACCAGATGGAGCAGAGGTTGCTAAGTGGATTCAATGAAAGGTTGAAAAACTGCATTTTCTTTTTTAATTAGAGAAATCAATTATAGAGTCAACATTTCTGAGAATGAGAAACTACAACTAATAAAAAAAATATGACATGCAAAATTCAAGGAAGCAGCTAAAGACGTGCATTTATTGGTATAACTTGAAATATTAACCCCTTGGAAACAGTAGATATCTCTTTAGTCAGAAATGGAAAAGAGCTATCAGATAACAGGGCCCTATCCTCCTGGGAGCCTCTTGGATTGAGTCTCTCCCCAGATAGCGGATAACACACTCCTCCTAGCCTGAAGGCCATCCTCCTAAGTACTCACTTGGCAGGAATCCTGGAAAATGGTAGTGTTGTAAGGGCTAAGTTACTCTTCCCAGAGATCTCTATTAGACATGATAAAGGAAAAAAAAAAACACAAAAAACCTCAAAGTGCAAACTCTATACAACACAATGTACATTTTAAAAGATGTACTAGTGAGTATTTATATAGTGGGTCAGATTTTCATTCTGTGCGATTGAAAAGAAGAAAAGGACTCTTTGAGTGGAGAATCTAGCTTATTGTTTTTAGTGATGGCGTTTAGAGACAAGCGATCCAATAGGCACTGCATCTGAAGATCGTGATTTTATAAGCAATGAAAGTTTCAGGTGTTAGTAAGCCATGCTGCACTGGTTTAAATTGATTGTTGACAGTTATTTCAAAGTCCTGTGACACTGTTATTTGTAGAAAATAAATCTGATATAAACATTTTGCTGAAAACGAGGACCTCCCTTTTCTTAATTGCAGCAAGCAAACATCTATTGTCAATTTGTTGACAATATAAGGAAAAGAGAAAAAGAGCTCAAGCCTTTTTCTGAGACCCAGCTGACTGATTTATATTTTCAGAGTAAGACTTGACAAATAAATATGATTATTAACTTAAAAGGTTACTGAAATTTCTCAAAGAACGATTTGAAATTGTTTGTCTCAACAGTAAAAACCTTGTTAGATCACACATCTTGATCAATTTATTTTGGATTATTTTTTCTTTTCTTTTATTCTTTTTTTTTTTTTGTATTTTTTTTTGCATAGAAACACCACCATAACTACCAGTTAGGAAAAAAAAGGATATTTCTTCAAATGCTTATTGTTTTCCAAATTGGTCTTGTCAAGGAAGATTTCAACCATCTTCAGATGGTGTATTAATACAAAATAAATTATATCCTTTCTAAGACTAGTCCTTTTTGAAACAAGGTTTATGTCTTATTGTTTTAGAAAGATACTGGTCCTCAGTCACAACTATTTATTTAGAGAAGAGTAAATTTCAAAATCTCTCCATGGGAGACATGTGCTCAAAAGTTTCAGTAACTTTTAATATTTTCTCTCTTTAAGTTTTGCTCCACATATGCCTTAAATTTGATGGCCAAATGCTATTGTTAGCTCAAAAGGGCGTGACTGCTGCTTGTTCTTGGGGGATCTCTTGGTCGTTGGGAGCCATGACTCAGAGCAAGAGGTCATTTGGTGGAGACGGTGCTGTCTTCCCTGGGGGTGGGAGGGGGGCGGGCCGGGGAAGCATCTGCTCTGAAGAGCAGGTTCCCTGCCTGCCTGCTGTGTCAGGATTCAGAAATATAGTGGCTGTAACTTATGATCCAAATGAGGATGCCTAGAATTGAACTTCACACACAATTAGTATTGGGCCAGCTTCCTTGTCCTAGCCCTGGGTTTAGTTTGGGTGAAGGTTGTCACCGCATAGCCAGATCTGAACAACTTAAGAGCTTGCTAAAGGAAAATATTCCAACTCATAAAATACAGACGCAAATTCCTACCAAAAAAGTGATGTACTTTTTATAAGATACATTATTCTATAGCATATAATTGTATGGCAACATTGCTCTAAAGTTCCTAATTTTATTTTTCCATTTGAGAAGTGATTATTTCAATATGCATTTTAATTAATTTATTTATGCCATCCCTCATTTCAGAAAGAATTTAATCTATTTAGCTTAATAGAAATGCAATGAGACAAAATGTAAACATGAATAGATGAAGAAAAGAAGATGTAATAATCTCTATATAAATTCATGGTTCTATTCAAATATAAACGAAATTAGAAAATCATGGTGCATTTTGTTTATGAAACAAAAAGGACTCAGAACAACTTTATTATAATATCCCAATTTTCAAAATTTGATAATACCATTGCTATATGTTTGATAATAGTATATAAAATTAGAGTGATCTTTAGTTTGTCTTTCTTTTCCAGAACATGAAGAAAGTCATAGCATAGAGAAACTATCACGTTAGCTTAAGTTTACTAGAATTTTCTTAATAAGTGTGTTAACTACAGTTATGTTAGAAATGTTTGAGAACATGGGACCATCCGATAATAGAAATACTTTCAATATTCCTATATATTTTCACATTAAAATGAAAACACATGGAATCAACATATATATTGATTTACATTTCATATTAAATGTTATAGCATGCACACATTTTGAGTAACAAAATCCTGTTGGCACCAAAAAATTAAGGAGAAAATGTGAAACCATCACAGAGCAAGTTTCTTTGGGAGTACTTTTCAAATTTGAATGCTGTTCACAGATAAAGACAAAAACAAAACCAAAAAATAAAATTAAAGCCAAATAACATAAAAATTACATTTATGGATATACATGCTCCATTTAGATTTTAAAATTTTTAAAAATGAACAATTCTACTCCTCCCTAATAGTAAGAAGCAAGAATTAAAAACTCTCCCCCTATGAAAAATTTTAACAGAAAGAAAGACAGTAAAATGAGGTTTAATCTTTTTTTTTTTTACCATATATTATAGAAAATCTACTTCTCTAAGTTTTTAATTTATGTCATCACATACTTTGTTCTATTAAATAAAACATGATTTAAAGTAAGCCTAGTCACAGTGAACAAGAGAATACATAGGTATCGAATTCCACCAAGTAGAGTTATTTTGTTATTAGCTGGGTATAAATTCTTAGGCACAAAGAAGAGCATGGAGGTTAGAGAACTGTTGATTAAAAAAAATTCATACCCACGGTATATATTTCTATAAGGTAGTCCTTTCTTGGGAGAAGTATTGTTTCAGGTCTCAAAGGAAGCTATGCAAAATTTGTGAACCATTGTGGAGGAAAGAAAGTAAGAAGACTATATGAAATATACACATTTAAGTGAAAATATAAAACATGATTCCAGGCAGCTCTGGCTACCACAGGGACCACTAAGATTAGCATTGGCACTGTCACCTTGTGGCCTGCTGGGCTGGAAGAAAGGATTTGTCTTAAATGATCACTTTCAGCTTCAGTTATCTTATTTCTATAGTTAAAACATAAAAATGAACCCATATAGATACACAGGAATCAGTACGAACTAATTCTCACATCAGCCAGCAACTGTGCAACTTTGAATTCTGTTTCCCAGAAGGCTCTGATTGGAAGCTCGGTGCTTTTTTTTTTTTTAAACCAGCCATCAGTGATGGCACAGACATTATAATATCAAAGCCAATTCTCTCTGAAATGTTGAATAAAGAATAGGAGCAGATGGAGTGAAAAAAGTGCAAGATTCCCAGGAAGATTTGGCTTATGATTGAGAGGAAAATGAACTCATTGATTTTTGTAAGAAAATAACTTTCAGAAGTCTAATCAGAGTTATATTCAGGAGGTAAGATGAGAAAATGATTTAACCAGGATAAAAAAAGAGCAATGATATCACTAGCTACTTATTTCATGAAGACTAAATCTCAATAGTAGGCGTTTAAAAAGATGGGTTCTAATCGTTACATTGTACCACAAACATTGTTTGTCATAGGAAGGACTTGATTTCACTAAACACATTAAGTTTAAACATACAGGAAAAACACCAAGATCAATTCAGCATAAGCGCATGAAAAATGTCTATCATTACTTCTATTTTATAGACTATTATCTTGACAAAGGTTAGGACAATCAAAAAAATTATTTTATGGAGTGGAATGCTTTCTGATTCTACTATTAAGTAAAAACAAGAAAGAGAAATTATAGAAGCATTAAAAATGAGAGAAAACATGAAAAACAACCAGTATATTGACAAATGTTCTTTTTTTTTTTTTTTTTGAGACAGAGTCTTACTTTGTTGCCCAGGCTAGGGTGAATGCCGTGGCGTCAGCCTAGCTCACAGCAACCTCAAGCTCCTGGGCTCAAGCAATCCTTCTGCCTCAGCCTCCTGAGTAGCTGGGACTACAGGCATGCGCCACCATGCCCGGCTAATTTTTTTTTTTTCTATATATTTTAGTTGGCCAATTAATGTATTTGTATTTTTAGTAGAGACGGGGTCTCGCTCTTGGTCAGGCTGGTTTTGAACTCCTGACCTTGAGCTATCCACTCGCCTCGGCCTCCCAGAGTGCTAGGATTACAGGCGTGAGCCACCGCGCCCGGCCAGACAAATGTTCTAACAGTTGTAAAATGTCCTAGGAAATATGGGTTTTCAAGTTAATTAGGTGAGCAGAAATAGGCTATTGGTCTATTTTCTAAGATGATAAAGACAAAAGTATTGGCAAGACCTAGAAGGAGGAATTTTTTAAAAAGTTGTCTTAGCTGCCTTGGTATCTTATTTTTGCAAACAACACGCTTATCCCATGGGCGATAATACTAACTGAGGAATGAAAGAATAATAACATCGTTAGTTAACATGGAGGCCTCACTTATTAGCTTATATTACTATCAATACTAATGATTCTAGAATGGTTTTTTGTCTTTAATTTGAGCTTCATTCTTTCATTAATAGCTATATGACAGCAAAGCAAGTTCTGAAGAGTAACATCTGAGAGCCTAGAGGAAAACAAATCATTAAAACTAATTTGAGAACCCATCTGAAGTACACATGAAGCCATAAGAAAAGGTTTTTTTTTTTGGGAAATTGTTATTTAAGAAGCCATATTGTGCCTTCACAGTGTCTACAAACTAAAGAATAATATGTTGAAATTTTTTTCTTTTGCAATGTTCTTATTAGTTGTAACAAGCAACAGTTGTGAAGGTCTAGCTCCATGAAAGATCATGGTTTATATGCTTTCCATATTTCACCCTCATTGTAGGAAGCAGTGGGAAGTGGAAACCATTAGTATCTCCATTTTGCAGAATGAGATAACAGACCTCATTAGGTAGCTCATTAGGTACCTCAAAAGGTAATTTAAGTCATTAGTTCAATGTCTTATAGCCAGTCATTGGAGCTCAGGTAGGCTGGCTCCAGAGCCCATGCTTAACTGCTATCTGGCAACTAAATATATGTTTTTTTCTAACATTAGAAAAACCACTGGGTCATGATTTGCCATTTAAATATATCTTCAAAGGTGTTGATTTTGGTTCACCGTTGCATTATGTGATAAACACTTCCTGTTGAAAATTGAGGAAAAGTGTTCGTGACATTCAAAATCCATCCTATCCATATTTAGTAAACTTGGGAAATCAGAAGGAAAAAAACGCAGAAGGCATAGCTTTCAGGGATGGTTTGGGTTTCTGCATTTTCAACTGAAAGATAAAACTTGCTACTTAGCTATCATAGACCCACAGGAACACAAGTAAATATAACTAGCCAAACAAGCTGCTAGATGGAAATATTCTCATATTGTCTCCACCCTGCTGCCAGGGCTGGTAAGAATCTTCTGGAAGGAGGCGTGGTGGTGGGAACAGCTCTCGGGGAAAAAGCGACATGGGAAAGGAGTACGACAGGGGGATTCTGTCATGGTCCTTAGCAGCAGGGGATGGTTTGAGGGCATAGTTGAGACAGTGAGTGAGTAGGGTGGGCAGGGGGTACCAGGACATTAATTCTCACCAGCAGACAGTCCTCCACTGTGGGTCTGAATGGAAATGAAATATGGGATATATATTTAATTCTCAGGATGCAAGGGGAATTAAGGGAACAAAGGCACATAGTAGTAATTCAGTTAAAGCGATGTAGCCAGCTCAAGTAGGAGGGGACATGAATATTTCACTTCATTCTAACACATTTAATTTGTCTTTCAACTACTACACAGAGATAATCATTCCAGACAATAGAACATTCTGTTTCAGTCTCTGATTAGCCCTCGCCACTGGATTTTTTTTTTCCCTCCAGGGTTAACAAGAATCAGTCATAGCAGTAATTTCCTATAAAAAAAGAAATCCTATTATGCCCATGTCTGGGTCTGTAGAGCTGATGGATTGCTTCTTTTTTTATAGAGCCAAATCATTTTTATAGGAATCAGCTTTCAAGTGTATAAATTTCAGTTTGGAAATTATTTCGCGCAATATTGCTTTCAGTAATTCTTTTTTTTAAAACATTAATTAGCTGAATAAATCCGCCAAGGAACACAAAGTGTTTCTGCAAAATAATACCATAATTTGTATTGAAAATGGGATTGAATACTGGGAAGAAATAAAAGGAACAAAAAGGTCACAAAGTTATAGTTATGCAAAAAATATGGGATAAAAATATACCTTCTGTTTGATCTAATGTATCTACTTTTTCATCTAGCTTTTTTCTTTCTATCCCTCTATTCTCTCAATGTAGACAGTGTCTCCTCTGTTTATTTGTTACAAAGATTTGAGTTGTAACTCACAGTTCAAAATCAATGCTGACAGACTACAGAAATAACTTTCAATTACTGAGATAAATTTCAGCATTAACAAAAAGTAAGCCTTTTCTTGCTACTTTTTTGATGAACATTAGAATGCAGTCAAACTTCTTTCTTATAGGCCAACAGGTTTTAGTGCTCTGATATTTATATTTTGATCATTTATATTTTGATCATGCACTTGTAAGCACAAAAATTCAATCCAATGGACTCTTGGGGCATGTCAAAATAAATGTAAATAAACTCAACGAGGCTATGAAAAATGGCCTTTGCCTCATATTGAAGGAAAGCTTAATAATATTTTATATCAAGAATGAAATTTCGGTCAGTTAGCAATCAGACATGTTCTTTGAGTTGTTTTGTTTGTTATGGTAACAGATTTGCAATGATGCGACCTCATTAGTCAACACATCCATATGCACTAATAATACAGAAAACAGAGCAGCTGTAATGAAGTGGAGAAAACACTAGAGTTGGAATTCTACAGTCTAGGTTTGGATCCTGGCTTTCCATACTGCTAGTAAGCTCTTGTAGTAAGCCAACTTATCTGTCTGGGTTCCATTTTTCTGACCTGTTCAGGGGAGATCATACTTTATACCACACAGGGGTTTTTCTTATTTTTTTATTTTTTGGTATGTATTATATATCACAATACCCCTTAAAGGATCATTATGAATTTTAACATGTGGTAGGTAGTTAAATCTATGTCTTGGCATGCAAATACCCAAAGAACACTTCCCAAGTCAAATAGGAACACATTGGGATTGTGAGTGAATTCTAGTGTTGAAAGTGAATTATTAAAATGAAAATGTAAAAATTTAAAATATAGCTATTGGAGATTTGCCTCTAAACTTAGCAATGACATATGTAATAGTAATGCAGGTGTACTGAAAAATTACTAGGAACTAATAACATCCACATTTAGAATAAATCACTGCCTCTGCTTATGAGAAGAAAGAGAGAGAAGGAAAGAGACGGCCAGACGTGGTGGCTCACGCCTGTAATCCTAGCACTCTGGGAGGTTGAGGCCGGAGGATCGTCTGAGCTCAGGAGTTCGAGACCAGCCTGAGCAAGAGTGAGACCCCGTCTCTACTGAAAAAATAGAAAGAAATTAGCTGGACAACTAAAAAAAATTATATAAAATTACCTGGACGTGGTGGTGCATGCCTGTAGTCCCAGCTAATCGGGAGGCTGAGGCAGGAGGATTGCTTGAGCCCAGGAGTTTGAGGTTGTTGTGAACAAGGCTGATGCCATGGCACTCTAGCCGGGGCAACAGAGTGAAACTCTGTCTCAAAAAAAAAAAACAGACCAACTTTGTTGTCCTCACACATCTATAAACAAAAACTGGCAAGGAACATCTATCTGAGCTAAACTTTTCTTAATCTCCTCTTGTAGAATATTATGTTTAAAGTTCTTTATAGATGGAAAACTCAATTCTAAATTTTACATACAAAACACATTAAAAAATTTTATGATTTTTTTAAAAATGAACTTGCAAAAAGGACTAGCCAATTTAATTATTTCAGGTCTCAGCTGAAATCATTTTCTTATAATTAAAAATATTTAGGTGATTTATACTATTTACTTTGTGTTACACAGTAGAGTACAATGTAGCAACATTTAGTACATTCACAATATTGAGAACTTTTACAATTGGTATCAATTTTAATAATAAACTTCTATCTCTATTCTATAATTTCCTACCCGAATTTTTACAGTAAGATATATAGTTCAAATTTTTATTATATACAGATTAGGTCATTTTTAATGTTATTTTGTGTTTATTGTTATTTCTAGAGTATAATATGAAAAATAAATAAAAGATAATTTGTAGTTATTTTTAGCTAACCCATGAAAAATTGTGGCAATTCCCTTTTTTTCTATACTTTTAGTATTTGGAATATTACAATGTCATGCTAATTCTTCCGTATACTTTTGACTATTGACTGCAAGGAATTCTGTGGTTATGCTATTAGTGAAGCATATAGCAAATGCTGGGGTTGAAACAGCAAGATCAAAATATCTTTTTTTTTTTGAGACAGAATCTCACTCTGTTGCCGGGACTAGAGTGCTGTGGCGTCAGCCTAGCTCACAGCAACCTCAAACTCCTGGGCTCAAGCGATCCTCCTGCCTCAGCCTCCCAAAGTAGCTGGGACTACAGACATGCGCCACCATGCCCGGCTAATTTTTTCTATGTGTTTTTAGTTGTCCAGCTAATTTCCTTCTATTTTTTTTAGTAGAGATGGGGGTCTCACTCTTGCTCAGGCTGGTTTTGAACTCCTGACTTTGAGTGATCCTCCTGCCTCGGCCTCCCAGCGAAATATCTTTCAAGTCAACTTGACACATGCTAAAACTCTAAGGTGAAATGGTAGCTTCAAAATGCTTTGGTTTCAGCTCCATGTTGGCAAAAATAGTATGAGTCATGGGAGTTATTTCCTGTGATAACCGTGGTATTTTATAGTGTTACAGCCTGTCTACAAACTGCTGTATCTCTGGAGAATTTATAACAATTGGGATAGAGATAAAAGAGATTACGAAGTCCTAAGGCTTATTGATTAACTTTTATTATTTTGTAGATTATTTGAATATGCAATTATGTATTTTTACAATAAAATATAAAACATGTATAAAAATATAAAAATGTAAAACAATGGTGCATTTATTTATTTTAATGTAAAAAGTCATTTGCAGCAATGTATGTTTTTGTTGTGGTGAACCCTCTTGGAAATCCTAAAGTGCCTAGTTTTATGTTACAAGCCATGCATTGGATTTCAAATATTAAACCCAAGGCAGAAAAGGCAACATGATCTAATCATGATATTTAATATTATATCTGGTTCATTAATAACAACTGAGACCCAATATTTATTTATTCATTCAACAAATAATTCTGACCACCTATTATTTGATAGGAACTGCTTTAAATAAGTTGAATATAAGAATGAATGAGATAGCATTCAAGATCACAAAGCTTAGGTGTGTTCTAGAGGGAGGGGGATGGACAGTGGATTAAAACTATCAGATATTTTCACATAATAATAATAAATGCTATGAGACAGATAAAACATAGTCATTTATAATAATGACTGGAGGGCAGGTTCGTGTTACGGGGTTTAGGGATGACATCTCTCGATATTGAGCTGAGATTTTTTTTTTTTGAGACAGAGTCTCGCTCTGTCGCCCGGGCTAGAGTGCCGTGGCATCAGCCTAGCTCACAGCAACCTCAAACTCCTGGGCTGGAGTGATCCTTCTGCCTCAGCCTCCCGAGTAGCTTGGACTGCAGGCATGTGTCACCGTGCCTGGCTAATTTTTTCTAGTTTTAGTTGTTTGGCTAATTTCTTTCTATTTATAGTAGAGAGTGGGGTCTTGCTCTTGCTCAGGATGGTCTCGAACTCCTGACCTTGGGCAATCCTCCCGCCTCGGCCTCCCAGAGTGCTAGGATTCCAGGCTTGAGCCACCGCGCCCGGCCAACATTATCTTATTTACACTGTAGAACGTTGACTTGGATCGCTGTATGCAGAACAGATTTTGGGAACTCCAGAAGGAAAACAGGAAGGACGTTGAGAGGTCACTGCAGTCCTATCAGCAAAAGACATCAGCGGCATAGATAAGGGTGGTGGCAATAAAATTGAAGGGAAGTAGACAGATAAAGGATATATTTTTGTGACAGAGCTGACAACACTTGATGCTTGACTAGTAAGTATGTGTGAAGGTGATGTTGGAGGTATAAGGGACAGAGATAAGTCAAAGGTGACTTCAAGGAATTTCGATAGAACAATTGGATTGAGGATGATGCCCTCTATTAGGTAGGAAGTCAAGAAGAGAAACAAGTTTAGGAGCTCAGGGAGGAAGGTCGGGGTTAGAGATTCAAAATGTAGAGTCAAAAGCATACAAATAATAAAGCCATGGGACTGGATAAGATCTCAGCAGAGAATCTAGATAATAAATGAATGGAGGTGGCCTAGCACTAAGCCAGCAAAAGAGGCTGAGAGGAGATTCCAAGGAAAACAAGGACAATGTTTTGATGTGGAATTCAAGAGAACAAAGTGTTTCAAGAAGGTGGAAAATTGTAGCAAGGCCATGTTAGATGAAGACAGAGAAGCGACCATTAGTTTCACATCATGGACAATATTGTGACTTTGACAAGTACAATTTTAGTGGATTGGAATGAAAGGAAGAAAAACTTGAATGGATTGAGGCTAAAAAGAAGTTAGTAAATATAGGCATCTCCTGATAAGTTTTGCTGTGAAGGGGTCAGAAAAATTTGGTAATAACTGGAGGGTAATATGAGGTGAAAGGAGGTTTTTTGTTTTTTTTTTTTTTGAGACAGAGTCTCACTCTGTTGCCCCCTCTAGAGTGCCATGGCATCAGCCTAGCTCACAGCAACCTCAAACTCCTGGGCTCAAGCGATCCTCCTGCTTCAGCCTCCCAAAGTAGCTGGGACTACAGGCATGCACCACCATGCCCAGCTAATTTTTTCTATTTTTGGTAGAGATGGGGTCTCTCTCTCTTGCTCAGGCTGGTCTTGAACTCCTGAGCTCAAGCGATCCTCCCGCCTCGGCCTCCCAGAGTGCCAGGATTACAGGTGTGAGCCCCCGCGTCTGGCTCAAAGGAGGTTTTTTAAAATGAGTAGTTTGTATGTTTATGCAATCGGAATGATCTAGTAGACACAGAGGGGCTAATGATACAAGGACAGTCACAGAATAATTGTAGCCTTGAATTCCTAGAACATGGGAAGAACAGATAAAATCCAGAAAGTAAGGGGAGGGGTTGGCATTTTTTAGGCACAGGGAAACTTTTTTTTTTTTTTTCACCATTGTAATAAGAGGAAGGCAGAAAATGTGAATGCAGATGCAGATAAGTTAATAAAATTGGTGGTGGGAAGTTGAAGGGGTTCCCATCTGATTGCTACTCTTTTCTCAGGGAAGAATGAGGTGAGTTCATGAGCTGTGGAAGGGAGGGGGTTTTGGAGGTTTCAATGGAAAGGAGATCTATGACTTGTCTTAAAGAATGAAAAATGTAGTAGGATTCCCGGGCACTGGTGAGTGCTCCTCTAAGACTAGTGGTCATAAATTTAGAGAAAGATGGATCTAGATGGTCGTTGATTTTTCTCCAGGAACATTAAGCTTCTGGGGCAGATGCAGAGTAGGTGGGAAGTTGAATTTAACCAAGGGTGGAATGGGAATCATGTAGGGTAAGAAGGGGAAAGGGGCAAAGAAGTTAAAAGCAAACTGACTGTAATGATCATCCTTAGAATCTAGACTGGGAGAGGTAAGAAATGAGAATGTGAGATAATGGGAATGGAAAATCTTTCACTTCTATCCATTCGGTTGAATAATCACTGGCATTGGAAGTGGGGAAGGGGAGGACCAGAGAAAGGATGCATCTCAACAAGGTGGGAGCTTGACATTGAGTTTTTTTTTTTTCCATTGTGGTTTATTTGTTTATTAATGATATCAAGGTGAGGGTTATGGCATTGGACATGGGTGAATGAGGTCAGATAGAGGAAAAGACTGAAGGAAAGATCTAAGAACTGAGAAGGCAAAGGATTAAGAAAACCAATGCTTTTCATAAAATACTTTCTGGGGAAAGTAATGCCCTGGGCAATTTTATCCAAAAACTGAAACGATCACTATGGTCAGAGTCATCTTCTCCCATCATTCCCACCACTGCAGTCAGTGCTCGGGGCATTAGTCATATCTCAGAGCAGGACTATTTGAAGCACAGTAGTGCTCGGAGCAAGTTACTACTTCCTTATACCTGTCCCTCCACGACAGCATTCTCAGTCAAAAGTTTACCAGTATAGTCCTCTCATCCAACCACAAAAGAGATAACTTAAAAATTTCAAATCCTGAAGGTCGCAAGATGTGCTGTGTAAAAATAAGGAATTGGGTGCTGATCTTCAGCTTTTCTTTAGGGTAATCATATAATTTAATACGTTCTTATTTTAAGTAAGTGCTATGCTATGTTAGGTTGTATCAAGGGTTATTTAGTAGAGCAGGCCTTGAATTAGTATTGGAAAAAAATGGTTTTGTCTAAATTATGGTATAGGAAGGATATTTTTGAATGCTCTGGGGAGTCTTTTTTCTGTCTTCCAATACAATTTAGAGAAATAAAACAATTACAGTCATGCCCTGCATAATGACGTTTCAGTCAACTGTTGTCAACATATATGACTGTGGTCCCGTAAGATTGTAACGGAGCTGACAAATTCCTATTGCTTGGTGATGTCATGGATGTTGCAACATTGTAGCATGATTACTTAATTTTTAAAATAAATTTAGTGTAGCCTAAGTGCACAGTGTTTGTAAAGTCTACAGTTGTGTACACTGATGTCCTAGGGCTTCATAGTCACTCACCACTCGATCACTGATTCATCCAGACCAACTTCTAGTCCTGCAAGTTCCATTCACAGTAAGTGCCCTATATAGGTGTATGAATGTTTATTTTCTATATAGTATTTTAGCTGTTCTTTTTCTATATTTATATATGTTTAGGTACACAAATACTAACCATTGTGTTACAATTGCCTAAAATATTCAGTACCTAGGAGCAGTAGGCTATACCATACAGCCTAGGTATGTAGTGGGCTATACCATCTAGGTTTGTGTATATTCATACAATGGTAAAATCGCCTAAAGACGCATTTCTCAGAACATATCCTTGTTTTTAAGAGACACATGACTGTTAGAATGTGTGCAATTGGAGTAGTATGTATTTTATAGCAGTTGTTAGAAATCTGTAAATTAGGGTTAGAATGGTCCCCTGTTTACCTGAAAAAGTTAATACATCCTTTCATAGCACTTGTTTTTCCCTACAGGGAGGGTCTCAGGTACTGATAAAACTTTGCTTTGTGTATCCATCTACTCAACAAAAACTTTTTGTGGGCTACTTCTTGGCCAGGTATGAACAAAGCTGAAGACCTTCCCCTAGGGCCATATATTCTGGTGGAAGGAGGAAGACAGAAAAAAAAAACCAAAAAAACAAAACAAAGCAAATACACATTTAGTATATTAAAAATGACAGTTGCTATGGGGAAAAGGTGGGGTCTGAGAGTTTAGCATATTTGTGTCCAAGTGTACAACATTCTGTCTGGGCTTCTTGCATTTCCCAAAACATGTCCTGATGCTCCATCTACAATTTTTCAGCATGGCTGCCAGTGGCTCTCACTTGTCCGTTAGCTCAAACACCAAGTCCTGTAGGGAATCATTCCTGACTCTTCTGTACCAGAAGTGAAATGGAATTCTCCCCACTTTGTCTTTCTTTTGTACCCCTATAGACTTCTATTATAATAAAATGTTATTACTTTTTTTGTTGTTGTTTATGTACTGGTATGGTTTGAATGTGTCCCCCAAATTTCATGTGTTGGAAGCTTAATCCCCAAATTCATATGTTGATTGGAGATGGGGCCTTTGGGAGGTAAAATTAAGTTTAGATAAGGTCATAAGGATGGGGCCCCCATGATGGGACTGGTGGCTGACATGCGTGCTCTTGCTCCTTTGCCATGCTATGCCTTTGACCATGTTATGACACAGCAAGAAGGTCCTCACAAGCTTCCAGACCCTCAGTCTTGGACCTTCCAGCCTCCAGAACTATAAGAAATAAATTTCTTTTCTCTATCAATTTCCCAGTCTGTGGTATTCTGTTATAACAACACAAAATGGACTAAGACATGTACCTTTCTCCTAATGCTAGGAGATAAGATCCTTGAGGGTAGGAATTATGTCCTATTAATCTTTGTATCCTCAGCAGTTATTACAGAGCCTGAAACACTGTGTTAAAATATTTCTTAAAAAAAATGAAATTTAGAGCAATAAAAAGAAATAACCTATCAAGTCATGAAAAGAAATGAAGGAACCCTTAAATGCAGAAGCCAGTGTAAAAAGGCTGCATACTATATGATTCCAGCTGTATCATATTTTGGAAAAGGCAAAATTATAGAGATAGGAAAAAGATCAGTGGTTGCGAGGGGCTCAGGGGAAGGAAGGAAAGGCGAAGGTAGAGCACAGGGAATTTTTAGGGTGGTGAAACTGTTTGGTATGAAACTGTAATTGTGGATACATGTATCAAGCATTTTGTCAAACCTAAACATGTATAACACGGAGAATGAATCCTAATGTAAACCATGGAGTATCATTAATAATAATGTATCAATATTGGTTCATCAGTTTTAATGAATGAGCCAAACTAATGCAAATAGTTAATAATTGGGGAAATTGTGTGCGGAGGGTGGAGGGGTTGGTATATGGAATGCTGTGTACTCTCTGCTCATTTAGTAGAGTTTAAAATTCTACTAAAAAAGCCTATACATTGTGTTTTTAAATGGCACAGTGAAGGCAGGGTTTGATGTAGGATTCATAGGGCACAGGACTGCTTTTCAGGAAAGAAATTCTTCGGCAGTGTTAATAAATGTGTGAAATACTTGTAATCCATAAGGAGCTACAATCCTTCCTGATCCCTTTTCTATATTATATAAAATGGAAGGAGCCAGGTTGACAAAGAGTGCCAGGTGTCAGGGTGCCGTATAAGGAGCATTATATTCAGACTGACATGGGTTTGAATCCTACCTAGCTGTGAGACCTTGCTGAGACTCATTGTCCTCATCTGCACGAATATCATAAAACTCATCTCAGAGGGTTGCGATGAGGATTAAAGGAGGCACATGGTCTAAAACGGTAGCACAGTACCTGGCAAAAAAAAAATATGGCTAAAACATGCTAGTTTTCTTCATTTTCCCATTTAAAAAAGCATAAAAATGAAATCAAAGGCCAAATAAATGACAGATAAAATCATGGAGATCGTATGTTGGTGTAGTACCAAAATTCTTTACCTTCAAAGCTGAGGACTAGCTGTATGTTCCATAAAGTTCCGTTAGGTTCCATTTGACCAGGCACCTAGGCAATTTCTCTGACACATTTTTTATCTTTCTTTTTAAACTTCTATATCATGATGGGTGAAGTGACTTTTCTCACACTGGGTTTGCACAGGCAAAAGATGATGTCATGCACCGTAAGTGAGAAGGTACAAGGATGGAATTGGTGAGTTAAGAAATACAGGAAAATTCTGGAAATGGCTTGATAGGAATTGTGGCATTAGTAACAATATATTGTGCCTTATAATTATTTAGGTACATGTCCCAGTTTCCTTACCAGAGAGAAAGTTACCATACCATGTGTTGGTCATCTTAACATATGTCTCTCTCGTCAAGATGCAGCATAAGGCCGGGCGCGGTGGCTCACGCCTGTAATCCTAGCACTCTGGGAGGC
>VBSM01000142.1:6626216-6652349 GCA_008086735.1 Cheirogaleus medius
GAAATGTAAAATTATTTTTTCTATGTCTGTGAAAAATGATGATGGTATTTTAATTCTTAATGACTGAACTTATTGATTTGCATTCATTGCCTATGATTTGTGGAAGAACCCTGGAACTCCCCTATCTGTCCTCATGCATTAATTCATCGATTTACTTATTCATATTTGCTGTGAAATATTTGCAAATACGTCAGAATAGTATCAATTCTTTAAGTGTTTTGATACCTGTTAAAATTGAAAACAAATAAAAGGTAGGAAAATCAAACCACTTGGGTCATTAAAGACACATCCTTTGATGTATTTTACACAAATCTATCCTTTGTAGTTCACCAATTTTTAAGTGCTATAGAAGAGGGCTGGGTGCGGTGGCTCATGCCTGTCATCCTAGCACTCTGGGAGGCCGAGGCGGGAGGATCTCTCAAGGTCAGGAGTTCGAAACCAGCCTGAACAAGAGCAAGACCCCGTCTTTACTAAAAATAGAAAGAAATTAATTGGCCAACTAAAAATATATTGAAAAAATAGCCGAGCATGGTGGTGTGTGCCTGTAATCCCACTTACTCAGGAGGCTGAGGCAGGAAGATTGCTTGAGCCTAGGAGTTTGAGGTTGCTGTGAGCTAGGCTGATGCCACAGCACTCTAGCCTGGGCAACAGAGTGAGACTCTGTCTCAAAAAAAAAAAAAAAAGGAGTTTGAAACTAGAAGAACACAGTACCCAGTACTGAGGAAATAGGGAGAAAAAGTGAAAACCATGAATTCTATCTATAGGGAATTTGAAGTAAAATAGTAGACTCATAGTAATCCCAAATAATCACAAATGAAAGAGATAAATATGTATTAAATAAACTATGAATGTACTAAAATAGTGTTAACTTTCAGCTATTTTTGTGCCACTCATAGAATGACAATTATTCTAGGAGGGAATAACGCTTCTCTCATATTTATGGCAGCCCACCTGGAAATAGTGAAATGATGGTCTACATCTGCCACTTCATAGGAAGTGATTAAGGACAAAAAGAATACTTACAAGTCCAGGAGCAGCAATATTCCCAAGTAGAACTCAAGAATAAAGTTGGCCAATTAATACTAAATATTGAAATAAAATTAATAAAACATGTATTTATTTATTTTCCTTTCAAGCTTCATTAATGAAAGAGTATGACCTATTTTTTAAAAAAATTTCTAGGAAGCCATTTTTGCTATGAATTTTTCTCTTTCTGACAATAGCCGTATCCTCTTCTGCACCTTAATTGAAAGTACTGATGAACTAGATATCATTGAATAGTAGTTTTCTTTTTTTTTTGGCTATGATTTAAATAGTCAAAATTCATGGTGCTTGACACCTGTGATGGTTAATTTTATGTGTCACCTTGACTGGGCCATGCAATGTCCAGATATCTGGTTAAAGATTACTTCTGAGTGTGTAAGAATGTTTCCAGAAGAGATGAGCATTTGAGTTGGTCAACTGAGCAAAGCAGATGGCCCTCCCCAATGTGAGTGGGCATCACGCAATCTATCTGGGGACCGAATAGAACAAAAATGTGCAAGAAGGTTGAATTCCCTCTCCCCCTAACTGCCTAAACTGGAACGTTGACCTTCTTCTGTTCTCAGTGCTCCTGGATCTCAGGCTTTTGAACTCCCACACTAGCTTTCTTGGGTCTCAAGCTTGCACATGGCAGATCGTGACACTTTTCATTCTCTATAATCATGTGAGCCAATTCCTTATGATACATCTCATTTTATATCTATCATCTATCTATCTTTCTCTCATATCTCTGTCTGTTTCTTTCTCCTACTGATTTTGTTTCTCTGCAGAACCCTGACTAATACTGAACACTAATACTAATACAACCCCTAATACTGAAACACTCCCAAGTGTCATTGCTAAAATGTCCTTCAAGCAAGAACTCAGAAGGCAGAACTTGGAATGCAATATATACATCAATCATTTCATAACAGCCACTCGGATCAAATTTTATATCACTCTCCTGAATAGCTATTACAGTCAACAGGTGATGTGGTTCAATTCTTAAACAGGTCTAGACTATAGAACCAACTGCCTTCTGACGGTGATGGCTGTTTATGGTAGTTACTCATTCATTGATATTTGATATGCGACTCACTACTGTTAGGCAACAGGTGTTGGTTCCATAATCTCTGCACAAGAGTCAATATTCTTATTTTATTTTATCACAACCAGTAGGCTCTATGGCTAGGTAAAACTTTATAATGCTCATGACACTGATTGGAGGGTATCAGAGCATTTCTGAGCATCTTTTTTCAATAAGAATAGCTAACATCTCTTGAGTACATACTATATGCCCTTGTGCCAGACATTTTATAAGTAGTATCTAATTTAATCCTTATAGTAATCCTATCAATATCATTGCTATCTTTGTTTTATAGAAGAAAAACTGAGGATAATCATACAACTATTAACTATAATAGTTTATCAGCAATTTAAACCCAAGTTTGACTTTAGAGTATCAATTCTCTTAACCACTTGCTGACGTCAGATAGCTGTTTTCATGAGATTAGAACTGCATATAATATGCTTATTGTTGGACATTGGATGTTAGTGATAGAATTCATTTAAGTTGAATGGATAGAGAACAAAACTAGGATGCCCAGTAGTGATATGAATGAACTGGGTATGTAATTATAAACAAGCAAAGCGTGATTAACCTGGTAACACATGTTGAGAATATATGTTCTAATCACATCTAAACATGAAAATTCTATCAGATTCACCGCAATTGTTTCAAATGAAAGAACTCCAGAGAAACTCACCAAAAGTATGTAATAACTGATGAAATTAGTTTTCTACTTCCCAGGCAATATTATAATAAATATGAATCAGAATGTTGTCTTTAAATTTACAATATTAGTATGAATGGACTTAAAAAGAGCCATGCTTTGAAAAAGAAAAACAGCCATATAGTTCAAATATCTGAAAACAATTATCTGTCATTGGACAATTCTAGATGAAACTGTCTTAACATAAAGGTCAGTTGTAAAAAAATTTAGGAAGCTGGTTATAAAATTAAAAGCATTGTAAACATGAATTCAATATTTTCTGACACCAGTTACATAATTATAAATCCATATACAGTCTGATTTATTATAAAATCTTAGAGTATGACACCAATAAAATCATTCTATATCAAAAGGGACAAACCCTAGTACTTCCCCCAAATGCCATGTGTCACGGGCAGTTTCATGCACCTGTTGTGGGTGTGATTTCATCATTAAAGGAGAAAATTCATGTACAGAAGAGCCATTCTGGACACAATTTATCTAGAATTTAAAACATTTTTGCATACATATTTCTGGTATTAATAAGGATAGCTAAGCCAAAACAAGAATACTACACAAAAGGCAAAAAGGGTTGTAACTTTAGAAAGAATTAGAGGAATAGTTCTATAAATGTCATATAGAAATTTATCACTTTAATATGCAAATATTGGACATTAATAGATGGTGAACATTTTGGTAATACCTAATAGTTTCATTTACCTTCATGGGAAACACAAATGCATGAATTTAGACTAACATTTATAATAACAAAGTCTTTGCTATGTAGGTAGAAAAGTAACATCTTTTTGTATGTACTAAAGTAACATCTTATCTCAATACTTAATTAAACTAAACATACTATTGTATAAATTAAAAATAGAAATGTATGGGAAAATAGTAAAATGCTAAGAAAATGTCTAAGAACTACCAACAATCAGCAGTACTATTCCACAATAAATTCCAATACCATTTCTGACGTGGCCTGGATAAGAATCTCAACCTCTCAAATGTTCATTTTAGTTATAAAAGGCAAAATAAAATTGCTTACTTTTCTATTGGAGACTTTTAAAAACCATTTTCCTAAAATATTATGCTAAGCGTTGCTATTTTTAACAGGATTTTAATGTTGATTAATTTTGTGTTTTTGCTACTATTCCTCTAGGTTCATATTTGGAAACTCTTCATGAAATCAGGAAAGAAGAGATCCTTGTTGCAATCAGGAAAGCATTTTCAGTTGTGGAAGGATTATTTGAAGTGTTAGCCCCCAAGGAATAAATCTATTGTCATTTGTATTTCTCCCAGTCTCTTGCTCTTTGGGGGATTGTTTCTCTTTTAATTTATTGCTCTGTGTTCTAAAAAGTGGAGCGAGATCACAAACTACGTTTTAAAAATGTATTAAATATAACTTATGGTAAATTAGTAATACCTCTTGAAAAACCCTGCTCTGAGCTCTCTCATGGTGCTTCCTTTGGGGGAAGATAACTCAATTGTGTTGATTTAAAGGTTCTGTCTAGTTCTTTTAAACATTCCTTTGATGTCGTATTGCTCAGCTTGTAATAGACTGTTATTGCCCTATATTGAGTTTGCAGAGTGAAGGTAAATCTTTTGTGATGCAATTGTGCTACTGCAAACTCAATATTGTTCACAGTGCCTTTATAACTCTCAGTTCCATTGCGGTAGAACAGCACACATTTTCATTTTTACCTTTTTAGATTTTTATTCTTTGTTCTGAAGCTGAAAGGATGTGTGCTTAGGTACAGTGCTTGTTCTGTGAAGTGGTAACTCAGAAGCAAAGAGAATACTGTCAGGCGGGTTTTTGCTTCTTTTTCTGAAATCACCGATTTTATTGTTAATCTTTTCCATTATGTTCCATTAGATACTGTAATATGTTATTGAAAAAGCGCCACTACTGGGAAAACCTCAACTCAAATATCTACCCAAGTTCTAGTTTGAACTGTTTTCAAAGAGTATGTAGCACTATTACAGAGACACTCTTAAAAGAGAGTCCAAGAAAACCTTTTCTACCTTCTGACTCAGATAAATGTATTTCCCTTAGTGGTAGATCCCACGGATAAGAACCAGGTGATCAGAAGTATTCACATAGACAATTGGCCAGTTTGATGGAAAGTGGAAACTTTATGTAATGGCTTACATTATTATTTGCTTCTTTTGTTAATTTTCTTGCAATAAAAAGTCTAATATTTTTCACTGGGGCAGCATTCAAATCATAGTTGGCATGTGCCCTGTTATTATTTTTTTCCCCTGTCATCTTACAGGATATGATCACAGTTTGGGAGCAATTATTAGTTGATAAGAAATGCTGAGATAATAGAAAACATCTACAAATGTAAGGAGGTATTTTATATGTAACAGTAAACTGGATGTTAAATAACTACATGCATTGGGTATATTATTCTGCTAAGGTTGTTAATAATTATTGTTCTGGAAAAGTCAACATTTCCTCTACTACAAAAATTTTTTGTTATTTTTTTTCCCCAGGTTGTAAAAATAAACAAAATGAGCAGTATTCACTCTTGAGGGATTGGTAAATGTCAGTTATATTGTTAAATGTCTATTGTATATGCACATCTAATTATCTTCTTCCCATTTTCCCATTTTTGTCATTTCCTCTTGTCTCTCTAGGCCTCTTGCAAAGGAAAGTCTTAAGAGCTCTACAGTGATGTATGAAGGAATTCAAAGACACATAATTTATGGGAGGAAAATTTCTAAGGTATCGCTTAATATGCATAATTCTAAAAAATAAATATATATTACTCAATGAGAATGAGGCTCATAATTAAAACTGGAATTCTTTAGTTGGGTGGAGTCTTAGAGGGCATCTGACCCAGAGTTTGCAAATGGATGGCTGTTGAGACATATATGGACCATAGATGTGTTTTATTTGATCTACACAAGACTTTAGCTTTTCCTTATTTTTAAATGAGGTGCTAAAATTTAAAAATGGAAGTTTTATCTGAGAATATGGATTTCCACCTTCCTTTGAATGATTAGAAGCTCTGATAGCAGTGGGCCAGCTTTGTCACAAGGGCTGTCTCCTTAGATGGTTTGTGCATTCTTTTATTGGCCATGGACTTCACATGGGCTGCTTCATTTCTTTTCGTTACTGTAGGCATCTGAGTTTGTGGTACCTGTTTCTGGTCTAATTCTAGAAAGTTCTTCAACCTCTCGCTTTGTTCACTCCAGCCCCTTGTCTGGGCATGCTCCTCACCTCATTTCCATTTGTCCAAATCCTACACCTCAAATGGCATTTCCTCCCCACGGCTTTCTGCAGTCACTCATCAACTCATAGCAATCTCTCTTGCTCTAAGTCTTCCTCTACCCCTTGTTAGTTACATACAATCTGCCTTGAGTTACATTGATTGTATTTTCATCTTGCTTCCCAATAGCTGTGAACACCTCGTGAGACAGGGACCATCTTTGCATCCCACATGGTGACTTCCAGCACAATGCATTGTACCAAATAAGTTCTCAAAACATGTTTGTGACATTAACAAACATTGATTTCTCATGGTTCCAGGGGCTGGCAAGTCCAAGATCAGGGTGCTGACAGATTCAGTGTCTGGTGAGGATCCTTTTCCTGGCTTGTAGGTGGCCACTTTCTTGCTATGTCCTCACATGGTGGAAAGAGAGAGCATCTCTCTCATGTCTTTCTAATCCCATTCATGAGGGCTCCACTCTCATGACCTTATTACCTCCCAAAGGCCCTATCTCCAAATAACATCATATTGGGGATTAGAACTTCAACATACGAATTTTGGGGAGATACAAACATTCAGTCCATAGCACCAGATGTATACATTATACATTGCACAGATCAGTAAACTAAATTTAAAAAGATTGGAGAGGGTACAAAATGGGTTGGCCAAGTACTTTCCATTAAGTAAGAACATTAAAAAAATCAGCTACCATTTCTTACCACAATTATTTAACTCTCCAAGAGTAAGAATGGCAAAATTCCAGAGGAAAGTAGGGTCGTCCTCAGAAAAGAAAAGTTGGCAATTTTTACAAATACCTCTCTCTCTGTCTGTCTCTCTCTCTTACACAAACACAAATACCCTCACACACCCAAAGACACCCTTTATATTGTCCTCAATATTATTTTTCTTTCCAATATAGACTGGTTAAATCTTTGCCACACACTGACATTACTTCACAGATAAGCATTTGGAAACTGCAGATTTTCTCAACATAAACCTTACAAAAAGTGAGAAGTTAAGAAATTCTAGAAAGATGTATGTCTATTTCACTCCTTAAAATTTTTATGGATGGGTATTTAAAAAAATAGAACACTATTCTGACTATATATATGTTTATTTAAATACATGCCAAATACCTCTGTTTTAATCCACATTACTTTTACTTTTATAATCTTGTATTTTAGAAGACTAAAACTTTCTTAAGCTTTTACTGCCAGAAGCCAAAGGACTTATATTCCTGTGTTCCCTGAATAATTGTTTTATTGATAAAATTTGTAGATCTTTATTTTGAGAGGACTAGTGAGTGGCAGAACACTTGGTGAGCTCCTGTCCTAAGAAGATCAATGCCCCATCTAGTGGAATATTAGACACGTGAGGTTTCCATAACCATTTTTATAGAGTTCA
Organism: Cheirogaleus medius; assembly: GCA_008086735.1. Taxonomy (NCBI): domain Eukaryota; kingdom Metazoa; phylum Chordata; class Mammalia; order Primates; family Cheirogaleidae; genus Cheirogaleus; species Cheirogaleus medius. The sequence continues at coordinate 6,633,631 of VBSM01000142.1, forward strand.
GATGTCAATAACATGACCCATTAGGTCAACAGTGAGAATAAAGCATGGAGAGACATCAACAGCCATCATTCAAAGCGAGTGGTTTATAGTTCTCTTCTACAACACACCTGCTACTCCAGATGAAATTCTGCAGCTCAGCAAAGTGCCCTAATTTGCATGGACTCTCAGTGACCTATCTGTAAGCACACAGCAAGCGTACACCTGCCTGAAAGGTTGGAACCTGTGTTTATATGTCATTGCTTACTACAGGGAAATATAATAAAGCAAGACAGTATGAAGAAAAATTGCAGACATTAAAGAGGAAATAGGAAAAGCAAGTGATCGGATTAAGTGATAGTGAAAGGGTAAGGTAGAACCAAAGGTCAGATACATTGATTTATATCCAGGAAACTTCGTGTGAGCCCTGAAAATTTCTTTTATGGAGTTGGAAAAAAACACAGCAAGGTCAATTTTTTTTCTTTTATAAGTGCTTTCAAAATCATGAACTGAATTTGTCTAAGAAAACTTGAGGTTAAGAGAGCCTGAACGTCTGAATGTGCAGTTGGCCAATGGACTTAGAGACCCAAAGCTTCTCATCCACAGAGAGATGCTGGCTGAGTGTGGGCAGTCCAGAAGCTTCTGACATGTCCACAAGGACACTCTTTTCTACCCTGCAGAATGTCTTCAACCCTTGGTTGAGATATGTTAAGGCAATAGCTATACCTTTTCAGTATACTTTTGTACTGGCAATTTTAGAAAGGAATTAATTATTTCCTTGAAACAAAATTGAAAATTGGATACTACTATATGATAGGAATATAAGTAGGAACTACACCATTGAAAGGTAGGAAAATCAGATGGAGAGTCAGGAAACCTGACTTCTGGTCATAATTTTGCTAAAAACCAGCAATGTATTGCTGTGGGAAAACTACAACTATCTCTAGGTTTTCATCCTCATTTATAAAATTAAAGTGTTAGGCTTGATCTTTAGTCCTTTTCAGTTCTAAAATGTTATAATAATGAGCTATGTTCTTTCCCCTGAGGAAGCATTTCACAAGGATGTTAATTTCATTGCAATATGTTCCTTCCTGATAAGAGAGTATTTTCAGACTACAATAAATACATACCCTGCCCAGTGTTAAAACATTCCAAGGAGTAGAATAAAAGTGATTTTGAAGAAAATACATCATACTACTTCATACAGATGTAACAAAATAAAGACACTGCTTCATACAGTTAGACCAAAATAAAAATAAAAATCAGCGTGGTTAACTAGAATAAAACAGATTGCTCCTGTCATTGTTACGGATAAAGTCATCCATAAAGAAACTCTTCTCACATATCTTTTCTGTTTTTGCCTTTTCATTCCCTTTCTAAAACATTTTTCCTAATGATGAATTGTATCAAACCTGTGATCCATTACAGTTAAGAGATCATTACTGAGGCTGCAGCCAGGAATAAAATCTTAGATACGGGAAATTGACTTCTGGTGTACTGAAGTTTGTGATTCGGACTTTCTTTTCTTCCTTCTCTCCTCTGGATGGAAAGTGATTCCTCTTTCACCATCTTGGTGGGTTGTTCTGCATATGGAACCCACATCATCAATCAGTTTTCTTCTTGTCTTTGCTGTGATCTGAGCCCTGGGCCTGTGAGAGGGGAAGTATTGATTCTTGAAGACACTGTCCCTAAATTTATTTATCTTTAATCTTGCCTGCACCTCTGAAAATAGTACTTTGGTTCCATTCTTTTCAGGATCCCAGAGGAGAGTGTCTCACCAAGGAGACTGTGACCAGTCTACCATCTTCCAACAGTTTCTAAAGTCTTTCTCTTAGAGATTTAGCAAAAGCATACCATTTGCCTCCTAAAAATTTCACTTTAATTTTAAAATGAGCTTGAATTTTTAATAGTTCCTATGAATTTTTAAAAAATAAAATGTTACCTAAAAGGAAACAGATTTCTTTTTATTGGTAGTAAGCTTTTATTTATTTATTTTTTTGTCATTCACTTGGACAACATGTTCACAGCCAATGCTAAAGAGTTGATCATGGAAAAGTCTCCATTATGCCTTTTCCTTCTCTTACACCTTCCTTCCCACCCTACTGAACAGTAAATCAATCCCTTCTCCTGTCTCCTCCCCTCAAAGGAAAAGGAAACCTGTCCAGATCTTTTTGGCTACATTAATTCTTATCAGAGCCACTTTATACCCAAGAGAGTAACAATTTCTATTTTGTGATTTTTTTTTTTTCGGGCTCCTTAACATTTGTGTGGCAATTGCTGGTATTAGATTGACTTTCCAGTGTCACTACACGACACATCATAAAGCATCCACAAAAGACGAAAGATACTAGAATAAGCCAACTGATAACTGAGCTTTGATATATTGAGCTGCTATCATCTCTCTTTTTACTTAACGAATTCTTTGAAAGGAAGTTGGAAATAAAAGGCAAGGAGCAAAATGCCCAGTTGCCCAACAGAGATTTCTTTAGACTAAATATCACCTAACACGTTTGTTTCTCCTTCCTTTTTTCTTGTTAACTATGTCTGATCCTGCCGTGCTGGTACTGGGTGATGCATTTTACCTCTGCTGCTCCTCCTTTTCCCCCCACCATTAACTCTTCCTGGATTCCTAATATTTTAAAAAAGATTTTATCAAAGAACTGCATCCTTCCGTTGAGTTTTAGAATCTCCAATCATAGAACAAAACTAAAAGCAAAATCAAATGGTAATTACATTTTTAAAATTATATTTTAAAGTTAGAGCATTGTGGCAATTGGTATAGATGATTGTATGTAGTAGGAAAACAGTTTTACTTTTGATGGAAAATTCTGGAAAACTGGCTGCAGGGATAACAGCACACCTCCAAAAATCAATGAAACCAATGCCCCTGGTCTGCTACCTGAATTTTTCCTCCTCCTGCTAGCCTACCCTTTTTTTTCCCCCTCTCTCTCCTTTTTTAAAGGGTTAAACTGGGTGGTTTTCAGAGTTTTACAAGAGAACTATTAGTGAAAAACAATCTGATACATTCAACTTACTAAGGCCCTACTCTTTCCCCCTAATCTTTCAGCAGGACCCAAGGGAGGCTAAAGTTTAGATCAGTCTATTCTCCACGAGAACTTTGATTCACTATTAAATTCCGTCTAATGAAGATGACTTTGCCATCCCACGGCCATCAGCAGGCTATGCGTGGGACAATGCAAAACCCACCTTGTATAGAGGGACATTGTTCTTTCTTCTTAGTTACTCCAGTTGAATAGAATCTCATGGAAATTCACATGCACAAGAGACCTGTGAAATCAGTAACAGTATTAATCTCTAGGGTGTCATGGGGAGTCAAGTTAAGGAAATAACTATTTTGCTTAAGTACACACTTGCTCATGTCTTACAGCATGTCATGTTTATGATAAGAGCAAACAGCAGAGACACACACACACAGAGTTTTTTCCTTGGTAAAAGTAAAGTTCTAACATAAAATGTAACTTGTTGAGGAGTATGCACTTACTAGATTGAATCTACTTCTTGCCTTGCAGATAAGAAGTTGAAAAGGAGAATGTATAAGTCTGAGATTTCTGGAGCTCACTTTAATGTGTAAAGAATTTCTGATATGTCGAAGAGACATACTAAAAAATTTATAAGCTATGAAATAAAATTTGTTTCTGAAATTAGGTTATTATATTGAATAAAATCCTACACAATGTTATTTAGTTCTATTTACTTATTTAATTCAGACAACATGCTAACAAATTAGGAAAAATTAGACAGATGCAGACTTATAAATAACAATTTTTCTGTGTCAATAGTCATCCGATATAGTGCCAGAGACGAAGATTTGTGTTTTTAGGAGTCAGAATAGCATGGTGATTGTATGAAGGGGCTTTTTCATTCTACCATATGCTATCTGTGTAGCTTCGACAAATCGCTTACCCTCCTTGGGCCTCAGTTTACTCATTTGTAAAATGAGAGTTACTCATCTGTAAAGCAACTGCTTAAGTTGTAGTGTTGGTGTGAAGATTTATTGCAATAATACAGATAAAGCGCTTAGAGTAACTGGAATGTTAAATAACAAATGTGTTACTATTATTAATATTCTATTCATTGGACACCATGCATGCTGATGGTTAGCAAAATATTTGGCTGTCTCATGTGGAAAAACAATTGAACACCTTAGAGAAAAAATAATGGTTTTAAAATATAACATAACTCATATTCATTATTTAACATGCAGCATACTGTTAATTCTTAATACCATTTCCCCCCTATTCAATTGGTTAGAAAAACGGGTAATTCCACTTTGGTTGTGATGAATTAGTTCCTATCAGACCAACAAATTGTTAATAATTTTATTGTGCATTTAATGCTGTACAAGGATTGTCTTTATACAGATATTTGGGGACTTTGTGTCTCCTAGATACCTCTCTTTTGAACAAGTTCAGTTTTTTTCTTTTTCAGATTGTTGAGTTCTGGCTGGGCCTGGGCCTGGATGCTTGTAGAATAGTCAGGGAAAAAAAAGATGCAACATTGATGGACTGTATTTGAAAACTAGAAGACAGAATGATAAGATAAAAGATACAGCTGAACAAAGGTTCAGTTAAAGATACAAGGATCTAATTAATTTTCTATTAGGGAAAAAGGAAGAGATGAGATGGAATCAGGTTTTGAGCTCCTGGCTTAGCATTACAGTGTTCAGAGCAATAGTTATATGGTCCTCTTTATTCAATTGGGTTTATAGATACCTTTATATATATGGAATTTCCTTAGGTCAAGAAACATATTAATAAAAAGTTATCCAACCTTTTTCCTATCTAAAGACAAAGCATCTTGGGCTGTCATTGAAAGTGAGAATGAGAGGAAGAAAAATAAATAAAATAGGCTCTACAATTTAGGGAGAGCAAATTAAAGTGTTTAAATGAGGGTGAAATAAATAGCAAATGAATAGGAAAGCTTTCAGAAGTTATATGTTTTCCTTAAGTTTGTTTTATTAAATACAGGAAAGAAATCTGAAAGTAAGGACATGTATATCTTTCTCTCTCTTTTTCCTTATCACCTTTGTCATATTCTGTTGGTTAGAGACAAGTAACAGGTCCCACCCACACTCTAGGAGAGGTGATTTATGGGGTGTTAAGATGGGGGATTGTATGCTACAATTGTATGCTACAATTGGTCTTCTGGCCCCCAATTGATTCATATTCCTCCCACATTTAAAATTCATTCATTCCCTTGCAAGATCCCCAAAATCTTATCCAATTGTAGCATCAGCTCAAAGTCCAAAGTGTCCACATCTATGTTGCGTCCAGGTGTGGATGAGGTTCCTGTGTGTAATCTATTAAGTACAGTTTCTGGGGTATAATTCCTCTCTATCTGTGAGCCTGTGAAACTATCTGCTTCCAACACACCAAACAAACAATGGTGGCATAGACATAGGATAACAGTGAAAGACATTTTAGTTCAAAAAGAGGGGAAATGGAAAATAAAAAGGTGTCACTGGTCCAAAGCAGTTATGAAATACAGGTGGCCAAGCCAAACTCCAGCCAGGGGTCCTTTATTAGGTTTCAAGGCCTGTGGATAATTCTTCTTAGTTCTTGGCTCTATCCTCTGGTCCCTTGGTTCTACATTTTGAGTCATCCTTTTATCAGGTAAGGTAGCACACTATTTTCTATTCCCTGTTCCTTCCAGTTCAAGCTGGAAGGATTTCTGCTGAAATAATTTTTTCGAGAACTTTGTTGTTCTTCTCTACGTCTCAGAGAAGTTCTCTCCATTAAACAAAAGTCACACCTGCAGATCTTTTTGAGATAATATTTTCTCTACCTTCTCACCTCCTCCTGTTAGAGATGAGGGACAATATCCTTTCCTTAAGCTTCCTTGAGGCCCTATGGTCATATTGAGAGAATCTGTACAGGAAACCTTTAATTTCTTGGAATACCCTTTTGTGTGCCTGAATACTTCAATTTTTTTGATCGGAGGTTTTAGTAAAAGGTTGTGCAGTCACAATCTCAACCTTTTTTTCCACGAGTGTGCTTCCCTGATCATGAATCTTTTAATTTTAGCATCTTTTGTCATGTGAAGACTTTTGTCATGTGAAGAGAGGAAGAATTTCCCAAATCATTCAGGCCTGGTTGCTTTTTGTTTTACACTTTATCTCTCAGTATATCTCTTTCCTCTTGCATTTGACTCTAAGCAGTAAGAAGAAACCAGGTAGTACTTTTCAACACTTTGTTTGGAAATCTCCTTAGCAATAGAACCAAATTTATAACTTACAAGCTCTGCTTCCCATATAACTGCGGAGACAATGTCTCTAAACATCCAACCTCTACATAATACGGATCCTCCTTTCTTTGGTTTCTCATAACATGTTTTGCATTTCCTCTGAGCCCCCAGAGGTGCTAGTGTCCTTAGACGTCCACAGTTCCATTAACAGTCTATTCAAGTTGATTTAGGCTTTCTCTATTTTTATGCTCCTCAAAATGCCTCCAGCCTTCCCCCACTGCCCAGTTCCCAAGCTGCTCTGCTGTTTTAGGTACTTGATAATAGCAGCATCCCATGTTCTGATGTCAGTTTTCTATACTGCATGACAAATTGTCACAAATTTGCAGCCTAAAACAATACATGGCTGTTATATCACGGAGTCCAAGCGTTAGGAGTCCAGGTATAGCATAGTTGGATTCTCTGCTCTAGGCTGAAATCCAGGTGTTCATCAGAGCTGCAATCTCATCAGAAGCTTGACTAAGGAAAGATCTACTTCCAACTTCTCGCAGGTTGTTGGCAGTGTCCTTGTCCTTGTGCTTGTAGGACTGACATCCTTGCTTTCCTGCTGTTGTTTGGCTGGGGGGCTGCTCTCAGTTTCTAAATATCATAAAACAGAATGAATTGCTTTCTTTTTGCCACTAATTCATATTTTGAAAAACCACAATGGATAAGCATCCATTAGCTATCAGAAAATGCGTATGTAACTTCAGCACAGAGTTTATTTATTGACAAAAATGGCAATAATAGCTAAAACTGCCTTAAGTGAATTATCTTAGTTGACAATAGCTTATTCAATAGAAATAATTTGTTAGGAATTGAGAGGTGTTTTTGGATATTATGGCCAATTATATAGCTCCTTCTAGCCCATTACAATGAAGGACTATACTTGCTCAACTATGCACGTAATGTAGTTAGTTGATGCACTGAGTTAATTGCTATCACTGTTGAAAAATTGAGCTCTATCTACAAAGAGCCCATCTTTGAATGATCCTCACCAATACAGAAACTCAAGTACATTTTTCTTACTTTTTATTCTTTCCTAAACTTCCAACTTCCATCTGACTGTGTCAGTTCTTGGCACCAATTTATCCAAATAATCCTGTTTCAGAAACTGAGATGACTCTGCATTGAGCACAAAGCCCCCTTAAAAAATTTATCTACTTATGGTTTGTCTTTAATTCTAGGGTGCCTGTTTTTCGGGTTAGGACTTTGTGATTTTCTACATGGACTATTGCGGTTGGTCTACATTTCCAAAGTTCTCAAATACTCATTTGTTATCACTGTAGTATATTTTCTGCATTCTCACCATAGTTATACTTTTAAAAAACAAAAAAAAAGAAAGAGAAAAGGAAAAAGAGACAGTACATTTTATTCTCTTCCATGAAAACTCTTCTATGCGTCCATTTAACATCTACATGGTAAACTCTAAACTGATTTATTATGACCCAAAATACCCCCCGTATCTATGCCTCACTCTAGCCTATTTTTAGTCACTCTCTCACACTTGTTACAACCAACCTCTCATGATTCTTTGATTACACCAAGTATTTTCTTGCTTACCTTACTTGGTTCTTGCTTATAAACTTGGTTCTTGCCCATAAACTGTTAGTTCCTCCTCCAACAGGTGAAAACTCATTTCTCCTTCAAGGCTCAACTTAAATTGTCACCACTTTTGGTGATGTGTTCCTTCATAATTTTCCCTATCAAGGCACAAATAGTTGCATCTTTACTGCTTTCCCATTTGTAGATATTTGCCGTTGCCATTTTCACAGCCCGTTGTAAACACTGACGAGTCTATCACTACATGGCAAGCACTATGTCTTTGGTTATTTGGATATTCCCCGACACCGAACGCAGGACTTCGAAAGTTTGTTAAAGTATTTAAAAAATTAAGCATAGTATGCCTTTAGGACTAGGTAAAACTCTCCAATGGTGCCAGAATAAGATTTAAAATGAGCTGTTCTCTACTTTCACCAAGTGATCAAAGTTGATGTCACACGTGACGGGATAAATTGATTTCGTGTGCCTCCTGATATAATGCACTGAGAAGGACACAGCATCACTACCATGGTGTTCTTATTAATAACAAATAACATGAATTTCATCATGAGGAAACCTCGGCTAAACCCCAATTAAGCAACAGTATAAAGAATAACTGGATAGCTTCCTTAAAGTGTCAAGATCTTGAAAGGGAAGGAATGACTGTGGGACTGTTCTAGATTATAAGAGAGTAAAGAGACATGAAAACTAAGGGCATTATGTGATAATGATGAGATTTAGAGGCAGAAAAAAAGACATTTGTGGGTAAATTGGAAAATTTTGAATAAAGGTCTATAAATTAGATAACAGTGTTACCTAATGTTAATATTAATTTCTAATATTAATTTCTTGATTTTGATGATAGCGCTGAGGTTATATAAGACTTATATTTGTATAGTGTAGGTGAAGGGTATATGAGAATTCTTTGTACTATTTTTGCAACTGTTTTGTAAATTTCATATTATTTCAAAATAAAAAAGGTCAAAAATTTTGAATTGAAAAATTAGGCAAAAAAGTAGCCCTTCCACGTGGCTTACTCTCCTCGGCCAGTCTACAATTATTTATGGGATGTTTACTGTCTGTCAGTTATTATGCTAAGCTGGATGTAGACACTGTCTCTGTGCCTCTTGGAGTATTCATTCTGGTGGGGGAAGATATTCAATAAAAAATATATTACAACAGTATAAATTGCTTTTTTGCCATTAGAGATTCTTTATCATGGACCAGGCTTCTGGGGTGGGATTTAAAAGCACCATGACTTTGGTTCTTATGTTCTAAATCTAAATCCCAATACTCTAATTTTAAATCCTAAGTCTACCTACCATATTTAATCTTATATATCATCCCTTTATTCACCTCCTTATTTTTGTGGGGCTAGGGCATCACCCCAAATAGGCAGTAAGAGATGAGATTGGCTTTCTCTTTTGTCTTTAGTGTCTTCTCAGGTCTTTGTGTCCAGGATACAAAAATGTTAAACATATTTGTTTCTTAAAGTTTCATTTAACTCTGTGTAAAAGTTGAATATGTACTTTGAAATTCAGAAAATGGTTATACAGAGTGGTAAAGTATCTATAAATTGAATACAAATTTTCCAAAATAAGAAACAACTTACAGGCCAGGCATGGAGGCTCATGCCTGTAATCCTAGCACTCTGGGAGGCCGAGGTGGGCGGATCACTCAAGGTCAGGAGTTCGAAACCAGCTTAAGCAAGAGCAAGACCCCGTCTCTACTAAAAAAATAGAAAGAAATTAATTGGCCAACTAAAAATATATAGAAAAAATTAGCTGGGCATGGTGGTATATGCCTGTAGTCCCAGCTACTCGGGAGGCTGAGGCAGGAGGATCACTTGAGCCCAGGAGTTTGAAGTTGCTGTGAGCTAGGCTGATGCCACGGCACTCTAGCCCAGGCAACAGAGTGAGACTCTGTCAAAAAAATAAATAAATAAAAAGAAACAACCTACAAATTTGCACATGTGTATATTGCTATGGACATCGGATAATATTAGATGTTGATTGCATATATATCTATATTCTGTATATTTACATTCTCAGTTTAAGCTAAAAAATTGAATATCCATTGTATAGACTCTGCATTGTTCTTTACAGAAATTACTCTATTCTTGTACTACCATATAATTCAGCAATCCCACTGCTGGGGATATATCCGAAAGAAAGCACATCAGTATATTGAAGAGATGTACGCACTCTCATGTTTATTGCAACATTGTTCACAATAGCCAAGTGTTCATCAACCGACGAGTGAGTAAAAGAAAATGTAGTATATATTTTGGAATATTATTCAGCCATAAAAAAGAAGGAAATCATGTCATCTGCAGCAACAGGGATGGAATCGGAGGACATTATGCGAAGTGAAATAACTCAGGCACAGAAAGACAAATATTGTATGTTCTCACTCATATGTGGGAGCTAAAAAAAATTTATCTCATGAAGGTAGTAAGTAGAATGGTGATTACTTATCAGAGGCTCGGAAGGGTAGTGGGGAGAGAGTATGAAGATAGATTGGTTGATGGGTACAAAAATACAGGTAGATAGAAAAAATAAGTTCCAGTGTTTGATAGCATAGTAGGGCAACTATAGTTAACAAGAATGTATTGTACTAATATATTTGCAAAATAGCTAGAAGAGAAGATTTGGAATGTTCCAGCACAAAGAAATGACAAATGTTTGAGGTGATGGATGTGCACATTGTGTACCTATATCAAAATATCACATGTACCCCATAAATATTAACATGTACAATTATTATGTATCAATAAAATACTCTATTGTTATCTCTGAAGGAGATTCATTGGCAAAACACTCACATGACCCGAGCCAAATCCCCTAGTAAAATTAAGTCCAGAAATGTAATATACACTTGGCTGTATTTAACCATTGCGACAGCTTCAATAGCCAGTTAATAAGCTGCAGTTTTTGAGTTTTGCTGCCTGACTCAGTAATTCTGATTAACTGAACTCAATAAAATTTACATAGGCTGTTTTATAGCATAGACATGTGGAAAGAAAGTGAATTAAAAATAAAAATGTTGGGTTGACAATTCTGACTCCGTGTTCCACTAGGGACTCTCTGCCTTTGTTTGCCCATTTGTAAGTTAGTACGATGGTTTTGGAGAAAGCACTGTAAGGTTCAAAGTTCAAAGAACTTAGTGAAATGTTTACAGGCATATTTGTTTTTCTAGCCCAAATAATAAATGACACTATAAATACAGGATTTTTTCAACATTAATGGAAAAACTTCTTTTTTTTGGTCTTCATAGACCTCAAAGTACAAACTCTCAAAGATGAACATTTCAGTTTCCTAAATGATGATCTAAATCTTCAGTTGATTCTTTGGATCAATTGTTCACTGTGCAAAAATGTTAAAGATTGCAGTCCCATCATGTTTTCGTTCACCTTTCATTAAGCTTTCAAAATCCTTGATATGAATAGACTTTTTCTCTCTCCCAGGGCCTTTTAATTTTTAATCACTTGTTGTCTCAAATGCTGATCATATTTCTGAGAAATTACTGCATGTAAAAGATGGAGGAAGATAGAGTTGCCACATACCTTTTTATCCTTTCTGTAAAATTATTTGGACCTAAATTTGTGGTGAAAAGGTTGCTTCTCTCTAATAGGTCCTGTTGCCATGGGAGCAGGCTGTTGAAAAGACCAATACCCAAAGCCTCCAGGTCTTTGCATGTTTATGCCCATACTCACAAATACACACACCTGGGTTTCAGATTGGAAAACACGTACAGTGATATTTGCTGACAATTCAATATTTTTCAAAAAGGTAAGTCATAGATGCCAATATGGCAGAGTTGAGCCAATCACAAATGATCAGCATTATTTTAAACAATCACTGATGAGTTGAAATAAAATTTTAAATCTTTTTTAGGAACCAGAGAGAAGTTATCATTCAAGATGTGAAACGAAGAAAAAAAGGAAGGAAGGAAAGGAAGAAAGAAGAAAGGAAATAGAGCCAACTATTTATTCAACAAGCTCCATAAGATCCATGTTTACTGTGTTCGTTGCTTTCTGTGTTCTCATTGTTTCGCCCAGTGCATGGTACATAAATCCGTGTTCAGTAAATATTTGTTGAATAAATGAATGACATTGGGTAGTAAATACCAATGTTGACAGTAAAGAGATTTGACTGACAACAGTGAGGAGAATCCAAGGGGGAAAGTAGTAATAGCCTTCAGAGTGTCATGTGTATATTTATTAATAATAAAATCAACTATTCCTAGTGTAAGAAACACACAAATAGAGAAATTAAAATATATTTCACTCCTGAAAAAATGTGTTTACCAAAGGCTTAAAAATACTATTTATAAAGTATTTACCAAATTATATTTAGAATTTTTACATGTGGAAGCATGTGATAATATATCATGTATGATCTACAAATTTGAGTAGAATAATTTCACATTTCTTTCTCTTTTATTTTTTTCAATTAACTGTATTAGCACCTAGTTGCCTATTACGAAGTGGTCTACATTCTCTTGAAACACCCTCAATTTTTGAATTGTTCAAGAATTCCAAGGCCTTTGGCAATCAATCAGGGATTATTAGCCTTTTTAGAAAAGCTACATAGAGAAAAAAACCAGGAGTCTCTTCAGTCTACTCTTGCGTTAGCTTCTCTCTGCCATGGGTGGGCACTGTTCAAGACGGGTTTCAACAGGTGTTGGTCCATTGCTGTTGGGTGGTCTTTGCTGATCCAGGTCTTATTTAGGCTGCACTTGTCTCATTGAGCTCCAAGTTACAGCTCTCTGAAGCTCATGTTCCCCCACTCAGCCATTGCTCTCTACTGCCCAGCTGCCAGACCAGACTTACAATGTCCAGAAGAGCTTCTGGTACCTCACTGAAACTGCTCTCATGACAGTCTTTCTTGACAAGATCTTCGGCCCTTTTGCTGAACTCCAATCTTTGGTCCAGAATTCTGCCTTTCTATGGGCAATTTATTTTACTTTATTTTTTCACCAGTTCTATACCTGGAACTTACTCCATGCCACTGTGGTCTATGCTTGCTGGTATATATAAACGGATATATACAAAGCTGAATTCTGAGAAGTAGGAACAGTTAGGATGGGAACTTTCATTTTTTTCCTTCCAGAAAGCCAAAGCCTCCTCACCCAAGTTCATCTACCTCTTCCCAGTAACGATTTCTACTGAGGTAGCTTTTGCTAAGACGCTAAATAAACAAACAAATAAATAAATAGTCTGGTTACAACTTCCTTGAGGACAAAGAGTATAGCTCACATTACATTTGCATAACTCAGTAGGGCCATTCAAGTGACTCAAGCCAGAACAAACACAGTCTGGTCAAATGTGACCTGCAGTTCTCATCCTTAGATATGGGAGAGGGTGCCCTAAATTTCAAAATTTTCCCTCAGCTGGCACTTGATATAATCTTTACCTTAATAGTCATCCTGTTGCCCAAATTTCAACAGTATTATAAACTTGAAGCAATTTCTGATAGGGAATCAATATGGAGGGTAAAAGCAAAGAAATACAGAATTATTACTTAAATATAGTGGTTTGACAGAAAAATCTTACTTTCCCACTTTGAAATTGAAAATAAGCAAATTTATAACAAATCTTTGATAGGTAAAAAGTATAATTCATATCCCTGGCTTTGTATATATGTTCAAATATCTTTAACAAAATTTCAGCAAGCACTTAGATTCTGTGTTTAGATATAGCTTTTGTTACTGGTTAAATTTTTCTTTTTTTTTTTTTCCGAGACAGATTCTCACTGTGTCGCCCACGCTAGAGTGCCGTGGCATCAGCCTAGCTCACAGCAACCTCAAACTCCTGGGCTCAAGCGATCCTCCTGCCTCAGCCTCCCAAGTAGCTGGGACTACAGGCACGCACCACCATGCCCGGCTAATTTTTTCTATTTGTAGTTGTCCAGCTAAATTCTTTCTGTTTTTAGTAGAGACGGGGTCTCGCTCTTGCTCAGGCTGGTCTCCAATTCCTGAGCTCAAGCAATCCTCCCGCCTTGGCCTCCCAGAGTGCTAGGATTACAGGTGTGAGCCACCGCACCCAGCCTTAAATCTTTCTTTTAACCTTCTGCACAGAGTGAACAGCCAAAGAATGCCTCAGCCCTTGGGGAATCCACAATTTGCCCCACCATAGGTGGGTTTTTAGCAAGAATTAGACTAGATGCCATTTATGGCAAAGTTACAAAGGACTTTGTGTTTTCAAAGATTTTTTGGTACTGAATTTTCTCGTGGATCAGGAACAAGACTTTATTTTGCTTTTATTCTCTTCTGCATTTTCCCAAGGGACCTAAGAACTGTTTCAAACTTGTACTGTGTATGTACTTTCTGGATAGGTGGTAGCCGGTTTGAACTTAGAGTAACAACTCTTGGTAGGGAAAATGTAATTATGGACTCAGCAATTTCTCTTTGCAGTTCTATGGGGTTTTTTGTTTGATATAGTTTGAAGCTATATCATTAGGTAAATAAATATTAATGACTGTCAAATCTCCTTGTGATATATTTCCTTTTGTCATTATAAAATAACCCATCAATTTCTATTAAATTCTATTTAATTCTGTTTTGTCTTATGCTAATGTGGCTATACCGGCTTTCTCTTTGTCAGTTTTTTTTTTGTCTGGTATATTTATCCCACCTTTATCTTCATATATCTTGTGTCATTTTCTCAAGTTTAATACAAAAATCAGTGAAAAAGACATGAAAAGGATGAAATTTTTAGATTATAGTGCATGTCTCACAAAGCAATATGAGAGAAAAATAAAAAAATTAATGACAGAACTTTTATACTCTAGTGGATAATATATCAAATAACAAATTAAGGTTTTGTTCTAGTGTTAAAATTATAAGGACCACTACAAATCCCAAGACATGGACATTATTGCAAAGAAAGGGAGGGATAAACAGTCATAGTCATTTAGCACAACATACCTTGGATCTATTGCGTGAATTTCTTATTTTTGGGTTTTTTTGTTTGTTTGTTTTGAGACAAAGTCTCACTCTGTTGCCCAGGCTAGAGTGCCATGGCATCAGCCTAGCTCACAGCAACCTCAAACTCCTGGGCTCAAGCGATCCTCCTGCCTCAGACTCCCGAGTAGCTGGGACTACAGGCATGTGCCAACACACTCATCTATTTTTTTCTATTTTTAGTAGAGACAGGGTCTCACTCTTGCTCAGGCTGGTCTCGTACTCCTGAGCTCAAGTGATCCTCCTGCCTCGGCCTTCCAGAGTGCTAGGATTACAGACGTGAGCCACCGCACCCAGCAAAAAAAGAAAAAAAATAGCTATCTCTTTGGCAACTTTTTCATTCATGTCCTGAAATATATTTTTGGTTTCTTTGTGTTGGTTTTGAACTTTCTGTTGGATCTTGTTGAGCTTCCTTACAATCCATATCTTGAATTCTTTATCTGTCATTTCACAAATTTCCTTTTGGTTGGAATCCAAAATGGCTGGAGAGCTAGTGTGGTCCTTTAGGGGGTGTGGAAATAGCCTGTTTTTTCATACTGTCAGAGTTCTTATATCAGTTTCTTTTCATCTGGAGAAACTTTCACTTCTTATTTTTGAACCTACTTTCATTTGGATAGGACTTTTAAATTTTTTTGGTTTTCCATTGTATTTTCTTTTCCCCCTTGAAGGTGTGAGTAGAATGTGTGCTGTGCTTGTTTGTCTGTTTGGGTTCGATTTGGGTGTTTTTAAGAGGGCCAAGGCTCTGTATGAGTTCTTTGATTGTATATAGCCGTCGTGCAGCCGTTTTCTTGGATGCTGATCGTAGTAAAGATGTCCTGGGTTATGAGGAGGCTTGCTACATTCTGTACTGGAATGGCAGAGGTCTTTGGCAGCTAATCTCATTCTCTAGCACGATGCCCCTCTGACAGCAGGTATGAAATTGATTTGTGCATTCTAACCTCCAGGGCCGGTAGGTGGCACTTACAGGTAAGAGCCAGTTGTAGCAGAAGCAGGTGGGCAGGTGTTTGAACTTTGTTTACCGTGAGGGTTTTTTTTATTGTCTCAGGCAATGGATTAGCAGATTGCTTTCCTAACGTTCGTGATTCTCAGATTAGTCAAATCCTGTCATCTCTCTCCAGGCCACATTGTCACTGAGACATGTAGGAAATGCCTTTCGGACAGTTCTCTTCCTAAATGTTTTTGGGGTCAGAAACTCTTTTTTTTTTTTTTTTTTTGAGACAGAGTCTCACTCTGTTTCCCAGGCTAGAGTGCCAAGGCATCAGCCTAGCTCACAGCAACCTCAAACTCCTGGTCTCAAGCGGTCCTCTTGCCTCAGCCTCCTGAGTAGCTGGGACTACAGGCACATGCCACCATGCCTGGCTAATTTTTTCTTTTTTCAGTTGTTAGGCTAATTTCTTTCTCTTTATAGTAGAGACGGGGTCTTGCTCTTGCTCAAGCTGGTCTCGAACTCCCAAGCTCAAGCAATCCTCCCGCTTCAACCTCCCAGAGTGCTAGGATTACAGGAGTGAGCCACCGTGCCCAGCCTGGGTCAGAAACTCTTCCCTCTGCTCAAAGCTTTGTGGGTCACCTGTTCTCCTCTTTGGGGACACTGTGCTCTGTGCAGAGAGGGAGAGGTGTCCTGGCGTTTGGCTTGTGCAGGTGAAGACTGGCTGTGGTGTTGCTAGCCACTTGGGTCAACTGGTTTTCAGAGCACTGGGGACCCCTGCATGGCATTCTTGAGTCCTGTGGGGACCGGACCAGGAGTGGGGCTGGTGAACCTGTCCTCAGGCCTGCCTGGGTTCAGATGCTCATGGTGACAGGGAGGGGTGGGTGACCTCCTTGTCTGGAAGAATGCTCAGGCGGGGAGGGACGTTGGGCCCCTCTCAGCGAGATTACCAGAGGCAGGCAGCTGTGGGAAGCACAGCTAGCACTTTCTTCTCTCATCAGTGACGGGGGTCCCTGATTTTCAGTGGCACAAAAGCGCCCAGACTCCTGGACGCCTCCCCGGCCCTACAGCAGCAGGGTGGTGGAGGCAGCTCCCACTGTCATGGCTCCCAAAATGGCTGCCGGCAGCTGCTGAAACGCTCAGGTTGGGGAGGGGCAGTGGTGGCGCAAACTTGCCTCTAAGGAGGCAGGTTCCTCCTGGAAAAGGCAGGGAGCTGGGCGCGAGTAATGCTGACGCTACCCTCCTTTAGTGGAGGTGATTATTTTTGTCCTTGGGGTGCACAGAAGTGCCTGGATTCCCAGGTCTCTGAAGGGTGCAAGGCCCAGAAACCTGCATTCACCTGAGTTCCAGCAATTCTTCTGCAGACCCTCTGGGAAGCTCCTCGCCTCAGTCTGGAGGCCCATAAGGGCTGAGGGGTTCTTCCCTAGCTAGCATTTTAAAAGCCCGTCAGAAGGGTGGAAACTCAGGCATCTCTCCCCCATGCTTTCCTCCAGTCAGAGAGCGTCTCCTGTGCTCCCACTGATCTTGGCAGAGCAGGGTGTTGGTCTCTGCTCTTCTCTGATTTTTTGCTTTCTGTCACTTCTCGATTAGATTTCAGTATTCACTCTTTGACTGTCTATTCGAAGCAGGAAAATCTTCTCCCTCATTTTAATTTCTCTCCATGGGAGAGGCACACACTAGCTGTATCTAGTCAGCCATCTTGAACTGGAAGCCCCACCCCCACTCTTTATTTTTAATCCATTCAGCTACTCTGTGTCTTTGGATTGGGCCATTTAATTCATTTACATTTAAAGTCATTATTATTAATAGGGAAGGATTTACTATTGCCATTTTTTAGTTGTTTTCTGTTAGTCTTATAGTACTTTTGTCTGTCTTTTCATCTTTTTTGTGTCTTCCTTTGTGTTTTGTTGATTTTTTGTGTTGATATGCTTTGATTCCTTTCTGTTTTTCTTCTGTTTAACTCTATAGGGATTTTTTGTGGTTATCTTTGGGCTTATATAACATTATATCTATTTTATGCTGCTGAAAACTTCAGATCATTGCATACAAAAATTTCATATGTTGACTTATCCTCCCCCACACCTTTTGTATTACATTTATCACAACTTACATTTATTTATATTGTCTTTCTTTTAACATATTTTTAGTTGTAATTATTTTTAATACTTTTGTCTCCTAGCTTTTATACTAGAATTAAAAGTGATTTATCTACCAGCAGTACAGGAATTCAGTATTCTGCATTTGTCTATATTTTTACCTTTACAAATGAGTGTCATATTTTCTTATGCTATTTGTGTTGTTTTTTAGTGTCTTTTCATTTCAATTTGAAGAACTTTCTTTAGCAATTCTTGTAAGATATGTCTAGTGGTGATAAATTTCCTCAGCTTTTTAGGGGGAGAGTGTCTGGGAATGTCTTTACCTCTATTTCATTTTTGAAGGAGAGTTTGCTAGGTATACTGACTTTGGTTGGCAGGTTATTTTAAAAAAATATCTTATCCTGTTCTTTCTGGCCTACACAGTTTCTGCTGAAAATCTGCTAATAGTTTTATGGGGAAAAAGTTGACATTGTCTGCCACACTAGAAAAAAAAATTTTTCTTTGAGGCCATGGTGTTTTATTATGAAAATAGAATAAAAACTTTGAAAACAAAATGATCCTTTCTAATTTAATAAAAAAATTGTTATTTTTTTATTGTTTTCTGTGCATGAGTTATATGCAACTGGACAAATAGTTCTCATGGCTCCCAAGGTGAAGAGATGTGAGTTACATATGCTTCACAAAGCCCTGGGCTCAAAATAGCATGAGTTAAATACAACTCACATGGCAGTTAATGTGTTAAACTGTGAATATGGATTTCTATAATAAGGTAAAAAAAAACTATTATAAACATGAATATATCCATACCATGCATTTAGTTTCCAAAACTTCTTTTGAAATAATCTTTCTAACTTAGAATTGCTGTCTATACTTTCAAAACTGATCATTGTAAATGTAAGATCAAGAGCAATTTGTTATATATATATGTGTGTATATATATATATATTTTATTTATTTATTTATTTTTTTTTTTT
>VBSM01000142.1:6652449-6690880 GCA_008086735.1 Cheirogaleus medius
CTCGGCCTCCCAGAGTGCTAGGATTACAGGCATGAGCCACCATGCCCAGCCAGATTATATTTTTGATATATCTATTTTAGTCTATTTTGTGCTGCTATAATAGGATACTCGACACTGGGCAACTTATAGCAAACAGAAATTTATTGGCTCACAATTCTGGAGGTTAGGAAGCCCAAAATAGAGGGGCTGGCATCTTGTGAGGGCTTTCTTGCTTATGTTATCCTTTGACAGAAGGGCAAAGAGAGGGCGAGAGAGCAAGAGAGTGAACTCACAGCATTAAGACCTTTTGTAATTGACATTAATCCATTCAAGGAGAGGGAATCCTCATGACCCAAACACATCCCATTTGGCCCCACTTTCCATAACTGTTACAATGAGAATTAACTTTCCAACAAATGCATTTTGGGGGACACATTCAAACCATAGCAATCTCTTAGGTAGACTTTAAACTTTTGAAAATATTCACCTTAGGTCAAACACCATCTCTTGTTTTTTTCTAAAACTTTATCAATATTTTAATATCTGTTGGCCATTCATATCCAGTGAATGTTGAAATAATAAATAAAGTTCATAAACTTTCTACATGAATGGCCTTCTTATTCTACATGAATGGAAAATAAATGTTTTGATGAATTAGGTCCACTCTAAACAGAATCAAAGGGTATTATGTATCTCATTCTTATTATTTGGGCACAAGTTTTATCCCTTTGAGCAATCATTAAATTACTTGCTCTTCCTTCCATTCCTTTGTTCTCCAGAGATCTTGTGATGTTCCCTGCATAGAACATCTTTTCCACTATTTCTCTCTTGATCCATATTTATACCTCTCTTAAACATGCATTTAAATACAATTTCTTCATCAAGTCCACTTAAATAGCTCTACTTCACACTCATCATTCCATTCTTCCATTTCTTTTAGCATGATGTTTTGCGTTACATTAATTTGTACCTTTTTTCATGTCATCTTTGCATGTGTTGTTACATCTTTTCATCTGCATTTTGTTCCCCTATTATATTGTAAATTCCCTGAGAATGAGAACAAGGTCTTTAACTTCATTTGCATATCTCCATGGCATCCAGTAGAGAATGCCATTAGAAGGCAGCGCTCATTAAGTCGAATTTTCACTGACAAAATCATGTCTAGGTTGAGAAAATATGTGTCATACAGCACTCAATATAGTTGTTACATATATTTTCTCTTAAGAGGTCTTTGATGAGAGAGAGATATATATATATACAATATTATGTTGAGGATGCATGTTGAGTGGCTTTATAAAATCTTGCAAGCCAATGTATTGAAATAGAAGTAATTTTTTAAAAAAATTCAGGTGGTGTGTAACAAAATGTCATTGATTGATATATATAAATACCAAGTTTAGACAAATAGTATTAATTCATTCTTTCCAATAATATTCTAAATAAACAACACAATTTTATAGTATATTCTTTTTCTTCATCTTAAAAAGTAATGTCAGCCTGACTTTATATATTTATATAAAAATATATGTTAAGAATGATGAAATTTCTAATAGATTTGGCTTTTTGTAGTAGCCAATAAATAACTTCTTTAATTTTGTTTTTCAGAAACTTGTTTCAACCTCCTTTTTGTTTTTTGTTTTATTTTTTTAGAGGCAGGATCTCACTCTGTCACCCAGGCTGGAGTACAATGCAGTGATCATAGCTCACTGCAACCTCCAACTCCCAGGCTCAAGTGATTCTCACGCATCAGCCTCCAGAGTAGCTGGGACTACAGGAGTATGCCACCACACCTAGCTAATTTTTAACTTTTTTTGTAGAGCTGGGGTCTTGCTATGTTGCCCAGGCTTGAACTCCTGGCCTCAAGCAATTCTCCTACCCCAGCCTCCCAAAGTGCTGGGATTACACGTTTGAGCCACTGCACTGAGCCTCCGTTTTTAATCTCATCAAAATTATGTCAAATTTTCAGCTTCAGAATTCTGCATTTTATTCCCTAAACATAGAGATCTTAAAATATTAGAGCTGAAAGAGTTTATTAAGTTCCAGCAATTTCCAAATATGGCAGAGTGACAGAACTGGGAAGGAATTAATAAAACTGAAGAACCTAGGCCTCACTCCTAGCAGTTATTATTTAGGAGGTAGGGCCTAGAAATGTATAATTTTAACAAGCACCCTATTTATTTCTGATGTGGTAGCAAATCAGTGACTTAGTCCGGTGTCTTCATTATAGATATAAATAAATTAAGACATTATACACGTGTGTGTATTGTATGTATATGTGTGTATTGTAAATGTCATGGTGCTTCTCTAGAATTCTAATTCCTAATTCCTAAGCTCCCTACCTTTCCCATCCTATGGCACACTGTCACCTACGTCCTTTGGGAAGTCCCATCTTTAAGGCTTTGTATATGTTCTTTCCCACCTGAAACGTCCTCTCCTTTCCTCTCTACCAAAGCAAAGTCTTTAAGGTACATATTTACCTTAAATGCCTTCTCTGACCTCATATTCATACAGCCATCATTCCTCACTAAATTCCTTGTTGGACCACTTATCTGGCACTGAATCATGTATCCTTGGCATGAAAATTATTTGTGGATAATATTGAATTCTACTCTGGCCTGTTTTATCATCAAGCCTATTAGAAATCCTACCAATGGGCCAGGCACGGTGGCTCACTCCTGTAATCCTAGCTCTCTGGGAGGCCGAAGTGGGTGGATCACTCTAGGTCAGGAGTTCAAAACCAGCCTGAGCAAGAAAGAGCAAGACCTTGTCTTTACTAAAAATAGAAAGAAATTAATTGGCCAACTTAAAATATATAGAAAAAATTAGCCAGGCATGGTGGTGCATGCCTGTAGTCCCAGCTACTGGGGAGGCTGAGGCAGAAGGATTGCTTGAGCCCAGGAGTTTGAGGTTGCTGTGAGCTAGGCTGATGCCATGGCACTCTAGCCCGGGCAACAGAGCCAGACTCTGTCTCAAAAAAAGAAAGAAAGAAAGAAAGAAAGAAGAAAAGAAAGAAAGAAATCCTACCAATGGGAAAATTCACCCTAGTAATGGCAAATAAATCCCTACTTACTTTAGAAAGATGTTTTAACTATCAGACAAACACATCAATCATCTGATGCAGTCTGAAAGTACCATGAAATCTCAGGTTTCTTAGAAAAGTAATTCTCAAACTTTAACGCATGAGTAAATCACCTGTAGTTGGAATCTTAGTCTGGTCTGGTGGTATTTTAACATATACTTATATTGTATTATCATTTTAGCTTTTTTAAAATTTTTTCTCTTATTAAATTTTAAATTTCACAAAGAATTCTATCTTCTACACATCCCCCATGGCATCTAGTATATCATATACATAATAAATGATTAATAAATACTTGAGACAAATAAATTTGTCAAAAGCTACTACACAACTTTCTAACTTCAAAATCTCACGTTAAAGAGCACTTAAAGTGGAAGAGTTTGGTCTAGAGCTCCTGGCCTCAAGTGATCCTCCCGATGCAGCCTCTGAAGGTGTTCGAAGAAAAAGGTAAAAGATGTCATTCTCAGAAAAGGAAACCCTACACTGGTGACTCCAACCCCCGGCCACAGCCTGGTACCAGTCTATGGCCTGTTAGAAACTATACCGTCGTCTGTGTAGATCTTTGTTACATTTTATGATATATGGGATAGTTTTCATGATTTTTCTATGGTGGAGTTGCTGGAAAAAAAAAAAAAGATGGTCTATGGAAGTCTACAGTGCTCATTTTTTAATCTAAACAAACAATTTTAATCTAAACCCATGAAAATGTATGTCTTAATTTTAATGATACATTATAAAATATCAGGATATTTCTTTAATCAAAATAGTATAATCTAAGACTGGTGAGAATAATTACATTTTCTCTAAATTGAAGATACAGTCATTGCAACCGTAAAATTAACTTGCTGTTCTGTTTAACTACCTATGTCACAAAAGTTAATATTGTCAGAGTATAAAAATTATTCAGAAGAAAATCATCTTTATTAATGTGAGATTTAACTACTGAAATTTAAGAACCCAAATCACTAGGCGTGTTTTATACCACCGAACTACAGATGCTGTCTTTGTTGTACCCTGAAGCAACTTTCTAGGCGTTCCATATGGCTAGCAGAACTATTAACAAGTACATGCAAAAAATGTGGGATGAAGTAAAAGTGAATAATTCAGACAACTGATTTATGTTTAATAAGTGTCACTCAAATAAGGAATTTTATGAAATTATTTCAATTAAATAATTGTATGGTGAATTTGTATTCTATCTATAAAATTCATTGAATAATTATAATTTTGAAATTAGATTAAGAAACATAAAAATCCACAATCTCCCAGAGACAATATTTTTTTTAGATCTTAGACTGGTGAATAAGTTCTAATTTTCATAGTTATGCAGGTAGATACTTGTTGATATAAATAGCAAATGACATTAATATTAAGCATACAATTCTATACAACAAGGAGCTATATATATTCAGATAATTATGCCAGTTTTATTGAATACAATCTGTTAAATGAGAAATCTGATTGGAATGGTATACACATAATCAGAACTTCAAGTACATTTGGAAAGAAGCAGAGGACTTAGAATGCAGAGAAATTGAGGGCTTGGATCTGCTCATTTACTTGGAATTAAACTTGGAGCCAATTATTTAGCCCCTTTAGGCATAAATTTCTTCTTTGTAGAAATTTGAGAAATGGGCTACATGATCTTTAAAATTCCATCCAGTTCTCAAATTTTATAATTTTGTTTATCTCCTATTTTGTATTTGTATTTTTTAAGAAAGAGGGTAAGTATAGGAGAAACAAAGCCATATTAGAAGACACTGTCATAAAGTATCATTATGCTGTGAATGCACCTAACTATCCTGTCCTGGACAAATTTCTCCCCAGATTGCAGAACTATTACCAATGATCTTTCAGGTAAAGTTGAAAACAGACATGATAACAGGCAAATGGTTTCCATTTTTTTTCAGGAGAAAGAAGGTATCTGTCAAATACAGAGCCATTTGCTCTTGATCCGGGAGATCTAGAAGTACTTCCTGCCCTCAAGTCCCATTAACCAGCCAGAATCCTTCCTGGAAATTCTTCGCATATTTAAATTGGGTGGACTAGGGAGATTATTACTTGCAGCTGAAAATAGTTGGTCAAAGAATTCTAATAGCAAAGTGGATAAACAACATGAATAGGTCTTCTATAACTGAGACAACTCACATGGGCAATAGAAACAGGGAAATGCAATCTACCTCACTAATGAGTAAAGAACTGCAACGTGAACAGTGTGATTCCTTCTTTCTCCTACCAGACTGGCAAAGATTAAAACATTATACAGAACCTAGATTTTGCAAGAGAAAGGAAAACAGTTTGTTGTTGGTTGTATAAATTACCACAACCAATATGGAAGGAAATTAGGCAACATGTATCAAAGCATAAATTGTGTATTCCATTTGAACTAGCATCCCATTTTTAGAAATTTATATTAAGGTGATAATTGTGCAAGTTTGAGAAAATTTTTGCTAGAGGATGTTGATTGCAATGTTTAATAAAACAGTGAATATATTGAAATAACATTTATCAATGAAAGAAGTTTAATAAATTATAGAATACTATATGATAAAACAATTTTTTATTACTTTACATAATATGCTACGCCATTTCATCTGTTTTTATTATCCATCTCATCCCACTAACATGTAACCTTCACAAAGGCAGGGGCTTTGTTATCTTGCTCACTATTTTCTCATACTTCCAACAGAGCCTGGCATATTTTTATATATTTTAGGAGCTTAATAAATGCGGTTGAATGAATGAATGAATGAAGAATGGCAGAGTATATATGTGAAAATATACTCATGGCCTTCTGTTGAATTAAGTTAGAAAAAGAACAAAAGAAACCCCCAACCAATAATTAAGAGGGAAATGAAGATAAAGATGAAATAAACAAATTAGAAAATAGAAAATAGTAACATAATCTCAAATAAAATTTCAATGAGATTTTATTTTTGGATTTTATTTTTAATGATAGAATTCTAAAATTTATTTACTACACTTGATCTTAGCCAAAAGGCTGAGAAGTGATGAGAATTCTTAAATTTATTTAAGAAAATAATTGGGTGATGATAGCTATGAAATTTTTGGAAAAGAAGATTAATTGGCATATGTGTGGGTATGAGAGGTGGGGAGGAAAGTCTTACTCCACTATGACATATTATCAAGTTAAAGTAGTTGATGGGTTATACTGGCACAAGAATCAACTGACAAGTCAATGGAACAAAATAGATTGCCCAGCAATTTATTGAGCAGAGGGACTGTGGAGGAAACAAAGGCTAATTCAATAAATGGAGCTTAGATGACTGATTAGTGATTTGGAAAGTGCCAAATAAATATCTCAATAAATTTCAGATCAATCAAATGTTAAATGCAAAAATATGCCAAAAATATATCATAAAATCTAGAGTGAATATATTATATAATCCCTAGATAAACAAGGCCTTCCTGAACTTAAAGGAAGTAAAGACTTCATGAAGGGAGAAAAATGATAAATTTTATTACAATCATTTAAAACTTTTGAATTTGAAGATAAAATAAAACAAAAAGAAAGAACAAAGCAGGAAAACTATTTTTAGTAAAAGTAATAGCGTTACCAGAAATCTAATACATAAATGAGCAAAGACATCAGTGTAACTCACTAAATAATAAATAAAATGGTTAATAAAATTATGAAAAATTATTTGACTTCATTAATAATCAAAGATATACAAATTAAACCAGTTACCTTTTTATTTGTTTATAAATTATCAAAAATAAAGAATAATCAACATTAACAAGAATGGGGTAAGGTGGTATCTCATTGTGGTTTTAATTTGTATTTCCTTGATAATTAGTGATGTTGAACATTTTTTCATATGTTTGTTGGCCATTTGTCTATCTTCTTTTGAGAAGAGTCTGTTCATGCCTTTTGCCTACTTTTTGATGAGGTTATTTTTTTTTTCTTGCTGATTTGTATGAGTTTTTTGTAGATTCTGGTTATTAGCCCCTTGTTGGATGTACAGTTTGTGAATATTTTCTCTCATTCTGTAGGTTGTCTATTTATTCTGTTGATTATTTCTTTTGCTGTGCAGAAACTTTTTAGATTAATTAAGTCCCATTTATTTATTTTTGTTGTCATATGTATTTGCTTTTGGGGTCTTATTCATAAATCTTTGCTAAGGCTGATGTCTAGAAGAATTTTTCCTACAATTTCTTCTATAATTTTTGTGGTTTCAGGTCTCACATTTAAGTCTTTAATCTATCTTGAGTTAGTTTTTACATATGGTGAGAGAGAGGGATCCACTTTCATTCTTCTGGATGTGGTTATCCAGTTTTCCCAGTACCATTTATTGATTAGGATTGTCATCCTTTCCCCAGTGTATGTTTTTGTCTGCTTTGTCAAAATCAGTTGGTCATAGTTATACGATTTTATTTCTGGGTTCTCTATTCTGTTCCATTGGTTTATGTGACTACTTTTATACTAGTACCATGTTGTTTTGGTTACTATTGCCTTGTAGTATAATTCGAAATCAGGTAAATGCAATGACTCCAGATTTATTCTTTTTGCTTAGGATTGCTTTGGATATTTGGGGTCTTTCTTAGTTTCACATGAAGTTTAATATTATTTTTTCTAGATCAGTGAGAAATGATGTCGAAATTTTGATAGGACAATTGTGTTGAATCTGTAAATCACTTTGGGCAGTATGGACATTTTAACAATATTGATTCTTCTATTCATGAGGATGGGATGTTTTCCCTTTTGTTTGTGTCATCGCTGATTTCTTTCATCAGTGTTTTGTAGCTCTTCTTGTAGAGATCCTTCACCTACTTGGTTAAGTATATTCTTTGTTGGCTTTGTAAAATGAGTAGGGAGAATTCCCTCCTTCTTAATGTTGTGGAACAGTTTCAGTAGAATGGGTTCCTACTCTTCTTTGTAGGTCTGGTAGAATTTGGCTGTGAATCCATCTGGTCCAGGGCTTTTTTTGTTATTGTGTAGTTGTTGTTGGGAGAGTTTTTATTACTGTTTCCATCTCATTACTTGGTCTGTTCAGGATTTCTATTTCTCCCTGATTAAAGCTTGGGAGCTAATGTGTTTCCAAAAAATTATCCATTTCCTCTAGGTTTTTCTAGTTTGTGTGCATAGAGATTTTCATAATAGTCACAGATGATATTTTGTATTTCCGTGGTATCTGATTGAGCTTATTTGGGACCTTTCTGTTCTATTTCTGGTTAATCTATCTAAAGATCTATCAATTTTGTTCATCTTTTCAAACAACAAAACTTTTGTCTTATTGATCCTGTTATGGAAGAATTCTCCTAGAGGGAACTAGGACCTCATATTGGAACAGAGCCTAGGAGTGCAGGGATGGGAAGCACAAATTCGGCAAGTGGGTTATTGGTAGTCATGGCAAGAGAGATCATGACTACCAATAACCTAATTCTATATCTTGGTTTCCATATTTGTGTATTCTAGCTACTGAGGACACAGCCATTCATCAGCCATTGGTTCAGTGCATATATGTGTCTTGGGGGACAGAGCCCAAATCCCACAAGGTATATTCAGTAAGCTGGCATCTTAGCTGAATCTTTAAGCACTGTTTCTTCATTTTACAAGGCTGGTCCATAAAAACTAGCCTTTGTGACTCTCCATGTTCTTTTGCCTTCTGCTCACTTGGTACAAACCAACGTGGTGACCTTAGAAGCATTATATTAAATATGACAAAGCCACATGATGGAAGAACTGACCACCACATGAAGATCACTCATTAGTTAGAGATATTCATTTTGGATTTTAGCTGAGCAAAAAATAAACTTCTATCTTGTTTTGGTCATTATATATTTGGGGCAATATTTGTTAAAGTAGCCAGTGTATCTCTAATAATGCAATGCTTCATTGAGACCAAAGCTCTGAGCTGAACTCCCACCTTTATAGAAACTCAAAATAATAACTACATGAAAATTAAGCCACAGTATATTTTAGTTGATACTTATCTCAGGCTATTCAAAATTGATTCCAAATTTGCAACATCAAAAATGTAAAATGGTAGAACTAGTAATGGGCATAATAATATTAATTTTAATCCCCTAGGCTTCCTTGAATTTGCCAAAATTATCATTGTCATCATCAACAGTGACAGTTATATTTATGTACCCCATCTCAGACTGCTCTGCTGGGACCTGTACAAAGTGAAATCAGAAATGCTTCCTGTCTTTTGTGGGTGGGGGATGCTATTCAAGCAGTCAATATTGACAGAAACATTCAACGTCATTTGTAATGGTGACATAGTACATGCAAAATAAGAAAAACTGTACACTGTGCATAGTTTCCTAAATGGTTTTTGAATTACTTTCCTAAACGGTTTTCAATAGCAACTCTGATTTTGAAGGAACATGGGAAAAAGTTATTCTTCAATACTATTGATTTCTCCATGCCTTAGGTCAGCTGTTTTCAACTAGTGTGATTTTTGTCCTCAGGAGGAATAGAGCAATGGTGACATTTTTAATTGTCACGACTCTGGAGAATGCTAATGGCATCTAATGGATAGAGGCTAAAGATCCTGCTAAACACCCTACCACAAAGAATTATTCACTCTAAAATGTCAATAGTATTGAGGAACTTTTTCTTAGATTATGATATTTCAAGTTTCCTTCTTTAATGTGGTCAAATTTGCAGTTAAAAAACCCAACCCAAACCAAAATAAAATAACCAAAACCACTACCAGGTGGGGGAAACAGAATAAACTGATCAGTCAATTTGTATTAATCATTATAGTATTCCTGATATAAAATGATATCAAAGGGATGTAGTACCTTCCTTATTGTATTTATTATATTGTCTATCAAAACGGTAAAGCCAACCTCATTTTTACAGTTGTTCTGCATTTCTGTATGTTCCTGGTCTTTCTTGGTTTTCAGAATGGAGCATCAAGTGCTAGATGTTCTAGGTTTGCAACTTCATTATGAAAAGTGATATGGATGCAGAAATCTGCCTCTAGCCAGGGCGAATTCCCCAGACAAAGGCATGAATAGAGAATCTCAAGGGCACTGATCAGGGGTGGCCATAGCCACACATGCCAACAGGGGCCTGGTAAGGAGAAAGCCAAAGGCTCTTTGGATGTCCCCGTCCTGCCAAGCATTCACAGGTTTTTAGAGGTGTTCGATAACACCTAGAAGTCGCACACATCCACAACTCTCTTTTGAGCTACTCTGGGATTAGGGAATGGAATTATGGGATGGCATGAACGTACAGTGTATAAAGGAAGGTGCAACATGTACTTTCTTGCTGCCTTGACATAGACTTTATTGACTTTAGCAAACCTCACCCTATTCTCATAAACCTGGCAAATGTAAAAAAACAAAACAGCCTAGCTCACCTGGTGTTTTTCTTTTGCTTTCTCCAAGTATTTTCAAGTTTTGGGAGGTTGTCCAAACTTGTCACCCAGGAAAAATGTGGTTGTAGCCCTTCAGTTCAGGGCAGTATAACTGATATTACAAAAACCGCACACGTATCTGGGCTATCTATATGTAAGGTGCCCTTTCTGGAGGATGTCACCAAGTTTTACCATGGTAATAAAAGTATTGCCAGTTTAGGTTAAAAGCCATAAAACCATAGCACTAAAAAAGAACCTAAGATAGGAAATAAAAAAATAAATAAAATCACATTAGCACATCTGGGACTTGTATCCATCAAGGCAAACATCTGACCCCAACCTTGTTTCCATGTATCCCATTTCTACAGTCTTCTAGATGCACCTAGTAAGTAGTTTCCTTCCACTTCAGCATGCGATGTGAGTTAACTCCTGTTTCAGTCCCTGTGCTTTGCAATGATTTACAGTAGACCTTGGTGTTGTCTTCTAAGAACTAGTTTGGTATACATCAAATTTGGCAGCCGCAGTACTCTTTCAATAAGGTGGGTAATTGCTCAAACTCCAAACTTTAAATTAGTTTGTAATACAGCCATGTGCTGCATAATGATGTTTTGGTCCATGATGACCTCAATATACGACAGCGGTCCCATAAGATTATAAGACCGTATTTTTCTGTGCCTTTTCTATATTTAGATTTGTTTTGCTATAAACTGCACATGTGAAGGATCTAGGTTGCATGCTCCTTATGTGAATCTAACGCCTGATGATCTGAGGTGGAGCTGAGACGGTGATACTAGCACTGGGGAGCGGCTACAAATACAGATTATCATTTGCAGAGAGGTTTGACTGACCAATAAATGCACTTGAATCATCTCCAAATCACCCCTCTTCAAATCCATGCAAAAATTGTCTTTCATGAAACCGGTCCCTGGTACCAAAAAGATTGGGGACCGCTGCTCTGGGAGCAATAGGCTATACCATACAGCCTAGGTGTGTAGTAGGCTATACCCTCTAGCTTTGTATAACAGCATCTATGATGCTGGTACAATGACAAAATTGCCTAACAATGCATTTCTCAGAATGTATTTCTGTCATTAAGGGATACATAACTGTATTAGTTTTTCACTTGTAGACAATCACAATATTTGGGGGAGAAAGGATGGAAATAAAAGGGGGAAAATACAGGTATAGAATTCACCAGGCAACGTGCTTTGTGTTGAAATTAAAAGAACGTTCATCTTAATCCAATCTTGGTCAAAGAAGCATTATTTTTTTCCCACAATTTAACTGCCCATTTAAATTAAGACCTTGCTGATTCAGGATCCACTAATTGGTAATATTCAGATAGGTTCTGGGTTTAAAGTTCTTTATGCTGTCAATGAAGAAATGATATGTTAGGCAAGGGAACATTATAATCAAGGTTAAAGAATGAATATTTAGCTATTTATGAAAATAAAATATTTTAGCACATATTCAAGAATTTAATAGATAAATATAGCATACAAATATGCTGGTATGCTAATATAAAATAATCCAGAAGTCCTGTCACTCAAAAGTCCTCTGTTTAACCAGAAATAATGTATCTTATCAGTTTCATCTACTCCAATGTGTTTCACACACTAAGTGCATTGACTCAATAGTGCAGAGATTCTCAACTATGGGGCTTATTGGTATAACCTGAATAGCTTTTTAAATGCTATTCTCCAGAGATTATAATTTAAGTATTTGATGTAGGACTCAAACATTTCTTAGTTTTAAAATCTCCCAAGACAATTTTAATGCTAGGCAGGAATGCGAACCACTATTTTAGTACATTGTAAAAGCAACTTATTTGGTCATAAGCAGCATTTTAAAAATGAAATGCAATATAATAGAATATATTCAAATGTAGACAATGTAGTAAGGTTAGTCTTAATTCATGGAACTTCTGTATTTGGCTATGTTTTAGAGTGTCAGTGTATAGATATAAATATTTACTGGGTTGCAATATAAAATATATTTTTGACTCTAAATTGCAATAATCTACTTTGATAATCTGTACTGATGTTCTACTCACAAACTGAATTAATGATGTTTATATGAAATTATTTTTCTATTAATAAGAAATTTCTTGTGAAATTCAA
Source organism: Cheirogaleus medius (assembly GCA_008086735.1). NCBI lineage: Eukaryota > Metazoa > Chordata > Mammalia > Primates > Cheirogaleidae > Cheirogaleus > Cheirogaleus medius. The sequence goes on from VBSM01000142.1 coordinate 6,664,962, forward strand.
TTGGCTTTAGTGTACTGTATAAGGTTAAAAACACAGATTCGGGAGCTAAACTACTTGAGTTTAAAGCCCTGATCTGCCACTAACTAGCTTTAGTGACCATGAGCAAATTATTCAATCTCTCTGTACCTCAATTGCTTCAATTTTAAAATAGAGAAAATAATAGTTGTCATTTTGTAAGATTGTTATCAGGATTAAATGAGTTAATGTTTGTATTGCATTACAATAGCCAATATAGTAATATATAAATACATTTCTATTAAATAAATAAGATTAAAATAATTTATTTGGACCTTCCTTCAAAGAAATAGCAAAATTTTATTCTAGAGCACAACATACTTCACTATCAAAAGAACATAGCCAAATTATTTGTCAATTAAAATACTGTAAATAAATACATATATAAACAAAGTTAAAATATCAAGAAGAAGAAAAAGAAAGCTAAAGCATAGAATTTATAAGCAATAATTCAATGGAGAAAAGGGTGTAAAAATCAAACCTAATTTTATATTAAACCGATTGGGAGCTTAAGTTCTAGAACTTTGAAAGTGTTCTCTGAATAAAACCCTTTAAATTCACTTGTATTTTTTAACTTTAGCACATTGAATGCTTTAATACTTCATCATGAAATTATTTCTATCCCTGTTTCAGTCAAAATTCGATGGGATACACTGCCTTTTGGATGTTGTGTGCACATCCTGTAATCTTTTAATGCACCGATTCACTTAGCCAAATGAAGTTTCCCTGAAAGCTATTTTGAAATTTTGAAAGCTATTTGCCCATGTTGCAAATATAGCACAGAAGTAGGAGAGGTCAGTAAAATTTCGGTTCCTGTAGTCACTTGAGTGGATGTCAGTTTTGGATTTGGAAAATTATAGGCTCCATGATAAATATTTCAGGCTGCTGACTACAATGAAAAGTAATTAAAGCAGCTATAACAACAGGTGCGGTATGGGGGAAATGCTTCCTTTTATCACGAGGTTGTGGGTGCGTGTGCTAAATGTGCTCATCAGGTTCTTTTTTCTATTATTCACTGAATACCCTGGGGAGATTATTCTATTGCCAGCATTTATAAGATATAATGAAACCACATTAAATATGTATCTGATTGCTACCAACTGTGGGGAAAGAGTATGCTAACTATGGTTATATATGGAGAGTTAGACTCCAACGTTCAACTTCACTGTGTGACTTTTTTTTTGCTCGAACCATGGGCCTTCGCTGTTTGGCTGACCTTTAATTCAAGCATCAGATATCTTTGTTTGTTTGTTTGTTCACTAAAAATTGTAAGACAGTTGTAATAAGGTATATGCTTCTTTTAGACCGAAGTGTTTCCATATAGGGAACTCCTTAACATATGACATGTGAACAACCAAGATGGAAAATGATTTTAATCTTAGCAGTTTTAATTACACATCTCTTTGAAATACTGAGTACCATATTTCACAACGCATCTCATTTTTAACTTCCTCCAACTCCTAGACTTCTCCTTAAAAGCAAAAAGAAAATGTTTTTAAAATAGTGTAGCGGTTCAGTTTTGTTCAACAAAGAATTATGTCCATACTAGATGTCTAAAATGAGGTAATGAATGTGAGAATGTTTTGTAACAGAAGATGCTGTACAAATGACGTATGGTGATGCTTTTTAAAAACTTTCTTTTCTAAAAGGTTAAAAAGTTTCTTATCTTTTACTTCCTACTTATATAGAAGATGAATATAATTACATGGCAATCAAACTACTTTTTGAAATGTAGAAGTAACTCTCATGTATATATTACCCCTCTTTATTATAACTTTTGCTTTATGCAAAAATACACATTTTCCCAGGATTATAAAGGCTCAGAAGTCTCCTCCATGTATATATAGATCAATACTTGTTCATCAACGGAACATTTATGGTGTACAGTTACGTTTACTGACTTCCAAAGGAAAAAAAACACATAAATCTGATAATGCACAGTAATCTTTAATTATTTTTCTACAAAGTTAATGCAATATATTTAAAGATAATGCCTTAAATTTACACACGCTATTGACATCCTTATAATATTTTGAATAAATTTGCTACCAAAGTACCTGAGAGCTTTGGTAATGCCATATTTAAAAATTTAAGGAGAAACTATGTCTTTTATACATTGTAGCTTCGCGAGTATAGAAAAATTAAAAATATCTCTAAAAATTTATTTAAAAGAGTTTGAATCTATTCTGAATTTTAAATCATTTATTTAAACAAATGTTTACCATTGAGTGCCTGCTAAATGCCTGGCATCGGACCAACCATTTAAGACAACCAGTCTGAATAACAACACTATTATATTTTTTTTTTATTGTTTTGAGACAGAGTCTCACTATGTTGCCAGGGCTAGAGTGCCATGGCGTCAGCCTAGCTCACAGCAACCTCAAACTCCCGGGCTCAAATGATCCTCCTGCCTCAGCCTCCCAAGTAGCTGGGACTACAGGCATGCACCACCATGCCCGGCTAATTTTTTCTATATATTTTTAGTTGTCCAACTAATTTCTTTCTATTTTTAGTAGAGACGGGGTCTCACTCTTGCTCAGGCTGGTCTCAAACTCCTGAGCTCAAATGATCTTCCCCCCTCGGCCTCCCAGAGTGCTGGGATTACAGGTATGAGCCACCGTGCCTGGACAGGACACTATCATAGATCCAAACACTTATAAACATGGATTTTTCTTTCCAATCAGATGAAGTGCCATCTTCTTGATTCTCTGTGGTGTTTACAGTTATTGATCTGAAAGGCAGAGATTTTCTATGGATGTAGCTCTACTTCCTAGAGAATTTCTTGGGCATATGCTTTAGACTCTATGTGTCTCACAGGGAGGAATGGAGTAACTGAGAAGAAAGCAGATTTTTAACTGAAAGCGATTTCACTAGAACTTTCTCATGGTTATAGACCCAATAGAAGAATTCTGCAATATGATTATTAGCACTCCAGCCTTCTGTTGGATGAGAGGTTATTTAACTAGTTTTTGTTCATTTATTTCTTTGAAATCTTTTTATTCCTTTATTTATGTGCTGGTAGGCAATATGCTGGGTTATGTGTCGGTTGGAAGACAGTTAAGACAGCAGCCATTGTAACCCAGCATGGCAAGAGCTGTGGAAGCAGAGAACCAGAGTGTCTGACTCAGCCTCCAGAGCGGAGGTGGTGATCATCCAGGAAAAGGTGTCTCTAGGAATTCACGTCTGAACAAAGACCTGTGAAAATGAGTTGGAAAATTGTAGGGGGCAACGGAAAGGAGAAAAATGCTCTGTGCAAACCTAATGAAAGGCAGTTTCTGGGCAAAACAAAAGGCGAGGAGATCTAGGTCTTGGAAGGCAGCAGTCCCCAACCTTTTTGGCACCAGGGACCATATTTATGGAAGACAATTTTTAGATGGAGCAGGGTTGGTGGTGGTGGTGGGGGATGGTTTGGGGATGATTCGAGCGCATTACATTTATCGTGCACTTTATTTCTATTACTGTTACATTGTACTATATAATGCAATAATTATACAACTCACCATAGGTTGGGGACCTCTTGTAAGGAACAGGATCTGTTTGCCGGGGCGTAGGTGCAAGGTCTGCAGGGCCAGGGAGGATGCCGGGGCAGATCAGGGGCTGGTAACTAGTGTTGGGGAGTTTCAACCTTTCTCTAAGGACAATGCAGAACCATTTATATGTAGTGGGCAGTGCAAATATTTAGAATCATCATCACGATGACAAGAAAAGGGAAAAAGATAGGTGACAGAGAGACCATTAAGAAACTGGCAATAATCTATGGGAGCAGCTTTTGAAGAAGAGCTATAGCACAGGAGCAGGGGGGACCCTGATGTCTGGGGGAGACAGTGTCCAAGAAACTGGATATTTAAAATGCAGAGCTTAGGGAATGGATTCTTTTACCAGTAAGATATTTCAGGACGGTCGTGATGCCATTGTAAGCTTTAGGAAAATCAGTCGAGGATGATAATTGTAAATTCTGTAATAAATACAATTTTCTCAGTCTTGCACTTGCTGAGATTCCATTCCAAGTGGAATCATGCGGAAAAACCTAGATTCCACAAATTGAGCTAAGACAATTTGCAGCAGTGTCATATACATAAAAGATGTGTACAGCAAAATATCTCCAATATTCATTCTCACCTCTGGATGAAATCTTTTAAAGGTTTTCCCTTTTCTTTATTCTTCTGATTTATATTTATATATGTAACTCACAGATGGACGTGAGTTTAAAGGCAGTAAGCAAGATGTGGAGGTAAAGAACTGGGCTATGCTTATGGTCTCTGAAGTCACCAGGGCTAGTATTAGTGACCTAGAGAATAATGGAAAGACAGCAAAGGTAGCCAAGAGAACATAAGAAGACAACACAAGTATGATTTGATGATTAGGCACACATTTGACTTTGTGCTTTGTATCAGGCAAGCTAATGACTAGAATTTGGAGTCCCATCTCTACTCTTTTTCTTGGACGGACAAAAATAGAAAGAAGTTGGCTATAAAGTGATAAGGTTACTTGAGTCTCCCTTCTCTTTGCATGCCGCCTTATCTTGTAAGACCAAAGTAGATGTTAATCTGAGAAGCATTTTAGCTTAATTTCTAAGAAAGTTAGGTGTTCTGACAAATTTCTCTAATTGGTCACAATCAGTATCACTGAGATTAAGCCCTGTACAAAACAACAGCAACAATAAAAAGAACAATGGGAAATGCAAGTGGAGATCAGAGATACTTTTTCCTTTATCAGATTGAACAGAACTACTCTCCCCACCTCATCCCTCCCACAGTGAAAAGACTGTGAAGCCCCAGGACATAGAAACAGACATGAAGCTTTTCCAAACAAGCCATAACTCAAATCTAGTCCAGTTCTTGAGTACTAAATTTTTAATCAATTATTTGGGAAATTTGAGCATAACAGGCTTGGAACTGGAAGACTTTGCAGATAAACAAAAAACAGAAAGCTCTGCATGGTAGATTCTTTACTGCCTTTTTGTTTTCAAATAGGAAAGGTTAGAATAGGAGATATTTACTGACCTCCCTCACCCTAACAGTTCTAAGATAATCATATGTCAACCTACCCTTTTTTTTTTAATTTTTAAACTACAGTTAGGATTTATAAAAAATTAAACAATGTCAGGCCAGTTGCTCATTTCTTCATACAACAGCTTTTTGCCTAGACTATTGGACATCTCATCAGGAAAATATTTTGCATCTATTGAAGAAGGAACTTGATTTTACCTGGATAATTCTTCCCTTGCCCTGGGCTGACAGCAAGAGGCCAAGCTCTCCATATGTTGAACAACATTCCACAATGGCATAAATACACCAGACAGGTTTCGTGGCTGTTACTACTTGTTTCTATGTCAGATAGGGACATTTCCATCTCTCAAAACTTTCCTGAATTTTTTGTTTCCTTTTCTGTATAGCTTTTGCTGATGTATGGCAACATACCAACATAAATTCAGCAGGATTTAACTAATACCTATAAAGTCATGAAATCCCTTTCCATTTACCTGGATGATCCTTTCTTTTCTAAAAAATTGGCTCCTTAAGATGGTATTACAGCAGAGGTCCTGTGAGATCCTTATTTTAATTGTCAGCCTGGGTTCAGCATGTAACACAACCACATCATTATATAATATAAACCTCTATTTGTAGATAGTGTAAATTCTCCCCTTCAGGGTGTGAATAACCAGGTCTCCCAAACCTTCATATTCTCCAAAATCTGTCTCACTAATCTGCTTCCTAGACAGAAATGTTCATTATTAAATTCTTTGTTTTGCTTAGACTAAATAGAAATGTCCACATGAGGTTGGTGTTTAAAAGGAACACATAATCTGTATGTAAAATACATAGAGTAGATACAATTTTGCTCAAATTGTATTAACTCATCTTTGATCTCCCATCTAACGGTGAGTATTGTGGGATGTAGGACATACACTCAATTTTATGCCAAACCGGTCATCTTCCCCACCACATGTTGTAAGGAAGAAGTAGTTTTTGAAATAGAGGTTAAAAGGCAGAAAGATTGTGACAACCAACCCTCTATCAACCATTTGATCCTGGTGAAATCAAAGAATCCCAAGACTGGGAATTATTGGTCTACCTTCACACCAACCCATCTTTAAACCTTTCTAAGGAAGTAAGTAGTTGTCCTACTTGTATATATTTTGATAACACCTTCCTGGTGGGAAAATCTTTGATATTCCCTAATTAAATTGAGAGCCACTGTAAAAAGAACCAAAAGAATAAGAGAAGTTAAGACACAGTGGGGGAAAAAAATCTCTACAAGTTCAGAAAGTCTAATTGCAACATTTTCTTGACGGCAGAATTATAACCCAGAACTTCTTTAAACTGAGTAATTAAAAAGTCACATATTTTCAGATTAGCATATGCTTGAATATAATCTGTAACAGTGACATCTTGTGGCTTTTATTATAATGCTGTGGCATCTTTCGTACAAAGTCAGGCCATTATTAAATAGAATTGTACAGCTTTTTGCTTTATGCGAGACAGAATAAACATAGATGCATATTAGCTTGTACCAAAGTATTCCTTATAAACTTGGTCTAGAAAAGTGTCAAATATTTTTGCAAGTTTACAAGTTTGAAACTTTCAGATAAGACTATAAAAATTAATATTTTAACCTTAAACATTTTAGTCACACTGCCATGAACTTGCTGGCTTGAAATTTATGTGTATTGAACTTTCATTCATTTTCCTTGTGTTGATGGAGTGCCGCCTCAGATTGGCATACTCTTTCATAGCTGCTTCCAGCACCAGTCTGTCACTCACAGTAGCTAAAACCCCAGGCTGTCTGGAATAAATTTAATTCATTGCCCTCTTGAGCTCTACCAGGGCTAAATGGAGAGGGAAGGGTGAATAGGTGAATCTCAGTCTTTCTCTTAGGGTGTTAAATGTTAATGATGACCTTGATTTGTCCATGTGAACTTCTCCCCTCCCCCTAGTTCTGAGGTCTAGCAACCCACACACTGAAAAACTTTCTGAACACAATGAAAAAAATAGGAGAATATATATTTGCAACAAGGATTCTCTAAAAAATTATGTATTGCTGCATGGAGTCTTAAAACACCATCCTTCAATTTGCACCTAGAAATCAATCAGGAGGCTGATCTCTTAGGCAAATCCTGTCCCTTAAACTTCTCTGACAGTCCTCTATAAACACTGGCTGATGCACAACTCCTAAACTGGAGCTCTACTATGAAGGGACTTTTAACCTTGTATTTTTAGTCAGTTGAGCACTCAGATAATTTGCATTACATAATCAGGTTTAATTTGCATTGTTGAATATAGAAAAGAAAGGAGACCCTGACAATAGCACTTGCATTTGTGTGGTACAATTTGAAAGTGATCCAAGCATCAGGCCGTATTGATGGTATTTTCGATTGTCACGTGCCATATTTAAGTATATCCGAATAAGCAAATCTGTTGGTTGACTTCAATAACCTGCAATTTCTGCTTTCTTTCTGTCAGGGCATGTCACTTGTGGTAGATAACAGCACTTATCAAGAAAAACACTTTATTAGAGAGTTAGGCAGAGAAACAAGGTAGACTCAAGCAAGATTTTCTTGAAGTAACTACAGTTTAATGTTTCTACGACACTAAGTTGTGAATATGTTCAGGCAAAGAAAAATGCTAAATACAGAAGTCATCTTGTAAACAGGCTATGCAGTGGAGTTATTAATTCAAAGAATAAGTCAATACCCATAAGTCGGTTTTGTTATCTCTTAATACTTCATGGGGATACAGAATTATTTTTTCAGGTATATCTAATCTGTGAAATAATGGGTCAGGATTAGCACCGACTGCCCTTTATGTCTGTTTATGTCAGTCCCCATAAAAAATATGCAACTCCTTGATGAAATCTTCCAGTCTGACGAATCACCTAAACATTAAAAAATTCCCAAATTGATAATTGATAGTTTCCACTACACTTTAGATTGTGATAACTATTATTTCATTGGTCACCTAGCAAACATCTTAAACGTAACATGTCCCTGCTGTTCCTGATCTCCCCAGCAAAGCATCTTCTCCCACAGTATTCACCATCTAAATAAATGGTGCCTTTATTCTTCTAGTAACTTCTAGAAACTTCTAGTAACTCAACCTAAAATATCTTGAGTCATCCTTGACTCCTTTCTTTCTCTTATACACCATATCTTATCCAATACATCAGTAAATCCTAATGGTTTTCCTATTGGTTTCCTATCAACCAATCCTATTGGTTGATACTACCTGTCAGCAGAAACCTTAGCCGAGGCTGTCAGCTGGAACACCTTGACATGCCTCCACCTGTGGTTTGGGCTACCTCAACACATGGCGACTGAGTTCCAAAGCTGAGCATTCCCAAGACAGGACCTCAGGTAGAAGGCACATCACCTTTTGTGAACCAGCCTTGGAAGTCATGCCTTGCCACTTTTGCTCTATTCTGTTTGATTTCAAGGCCAAAGGGGATCTCAAAGTTCCGGTTGATTTCAAGGCCAGGAGAAAGAGATTCTACCTCTTGGTAGGAAATGTGACATGATTCTGAAAGAGCATGTGAGACTGGAGATATTGTTATGGCGATTTTTGGAAAATGCAAATGGCCACTGCCATTATATGGTATTTGATGTGCTTTGAGCTCCACGTTGATTAAAAGATATTCTATTAATAGAGCTCATAGTAAAGATATAGAATTTCCATATTGTCTTTCAAATAATCTGTGTACAGCTATTACACAGAGGGTAGTGTTGCAGTTTTAAAATATGCTGACAAATCTTTTGCAATCTTCCCATAAAGAAGTGGCCTCTTTATTCCTTCCTCTTGAATCTATGCTGACATTAGAGACTGACTTATTACCAATAAAATGCTGCAGAAGTGGCATTGTGTGACATCCAAGCCAGCTTTTACCTTAACCAGCAGAACACTTGAGCTTGGCATTGTGAGCTGGCATGTAACTATCCTTAGGCTGCCATGCTGTGAGGAAGCTCAAGAGGCCAATATGCATGCGGTGCTCTGGTTGACAGTGTTCCCAGTTGACAGCAGCATCACGTGCCCGACATGAGCGGGAGCCATCTTAGATGTCCCACCCAGGTGACCCTTGGTGACGGCAAACCCGCATCTGACTGCAATGACATGAGAGCACCCACGTGAGAACTGACCACCCAAACCCTTCCAGAATTTCTGACCCACAAAATCAGGAACAAAATAAAATGGTAGTTTCAGCCACTAAATTTGGGGGTCATTTGTTATTTAGCAAAGACAATCAAACAGGTAGAGATAACTGCCAAGAGAATATAATTTTTTTGAGAGCTAAAACTATTATCTTCAAATCTCCATTTTTATTTATTTATGTTTTTTTAGATATAGTCTCGCTTTGTTGCCTGGGCTAGAGTGCCATGGTGTCAGCCTAGCTCACAGCAACCTCAAACTCCTGGGCTCAAGCAATCCTCCTGCCTCAGCCTCCCAAGTAGCTGAGACTACAGGTGTGCACCACCAAGCCCGGGTAATTTTTCTATTTGTAGTAGAGATGGGGTCTCACTCTTGCTCAGGCTGGTCTCGAACTCCTGACCACAAGCAATCCTCCAGCCTCGGCCTCCCAGAGTACTAGGATTAAAGTCATGAGCCACCGTGCCCGGCCGTCAAATCTCCATTTACTCAGAAAACCATATTATGAACATCTAAATTAATATGAAATTTGATTTTGGAAAATTGTATCTGAGTGATAACATCTGAAGTTTTCCAAAGTTTGATTTTTCTGGGACTTTTTTTAGGCAGAGGCCATCAGAATAGGAGAGCTTGATTACAGATGCTAATCTCCGTTGCTACCCTATTTTCATAAGAAGTTATAAGGTATACTCAGTGCCCAATAAGGATGTAGCTACCTTAGAGATTTCACACCTGTTCTTTCCTCTGCCATAAACTTTCCTCCTCAGTCTTCCATGTAACTTTCTCCTTTCCATCAATCATATCTTCATTCAGATGCCACCTCCTACAGGGGGGCTTCCTTGATCACACTGTGTATTATAATCTCCCTTCCCGATCATTCTATATCCCTTCTTCCTCTTTCATTTTCTACATGGCATTAATCACTAACTGATATTGTCTTAGATACATATTTTTATTGCTCCTGCTTCAACTAAAAGGTAAATCCTATAAGGGATGGGGTTTGCCTGCTGGCTTCTTGTTGTATATTCCCAGTATTTAGAATAACACCTGGCTCATAGTTGACCTTCAAAAAGATTGGTTAGACAATTACATGGCATATAATTGTCATAATGATATTTGTAGAAATTATAATTATAAAGGTCATAATGAAAATGTTTGTGTGTTCTGAAATCATGCGAATATTTTCAAATAAAATGATGCCCCTTTTAGTTAGAAGCAAAAAATTAATTTGCCTGCCTTGTGATATCTGTGAGCAAAGCCTCAGAAGGAAAGAAAATAAATTAATGTCTGAAATTTGAAGCCACAATACATTTTTCTATACTTTGTTCTCTCCTAGAAGAGAAGAAACCACATTCTGTAATGTGTAAAATTCATTTTATAAGCTATCAGTATCTTCTCATACATTAAAATAGATTTCTTATCAAGTAGGGATATTTTCAAACATATTAAAAATCTAGGCCGGGCGTGGTGGCTCATGACTGTAATCCTAGCACTCTGGGAGGCCGAGGCCGGAGGATCGCTCAAGGTCAGGAGTTCAAGACCAGCCTGAGTAAGAGTGAGACCCCCTGTCTCTACTAAAAATAGAAAGAAATTAGCCAGACAACTAAAAATATAGAAAAAATTAGCCAGGCACAGTGGCGCATGCCTGTGGTCCCAGCTACTCGGGAGGCTGAGGCAGGAGGATCGCTTGAGCCCAGGAGTTTGAGGTTGCTGTGAGCGAGGCTGATGCCAAGGTACTCTAGCCCAGGCAACAGAGCAAGACTCTGTCTCAAAAAAAAAAATCTAAAAAGAGTAAGGGATTTATTTTTGGCCACACTGTGCAAGATGTGGTTCCAGGAGGCACAGAAGGATGTAGAGATGAATCAGACCAGGATGCTGCTATTCCCAGGCACATATGGGACACTGGCCTCCCCCTCAGCTTTGCATCTCATCCATCCCCAAGGACAGTGGTGTGTGGTAGATATCATCACCTCCTTTTACAGACGAGGAAACACAAGCTCAGAGAATCTAAGATGCATCCCCAAAGTCATAGAACTATTAAGGAATATACCATATGTTGGAACGTGAGCCTGTTTCTGAAGTTCATTCTGGAGATAAAACTATGTCCAAACAGCTGTGTTACAGAAGGCAATGATAATCACTGTCTGAGAAGTAGCGACTAAGCACTATGGTGGTTCAGAGAACAGCAAGACTCTATATCTTGTACATTTCAGGGACACTTTCATTGGGCTTTATATGGTCAATTTCCAGGGACATATATTTGCTACATGAGTATTTGCCATACAAAAAAATAAGGTTGGATTCAATGGTTAAACCCTTTTTTACTCCTTTGCAGTAAAATAATGAGAAAACTCTTCAAATTACTGAATCATCAATCATAATTCTTGAACAAGATTGTGAACATGCTGGTCTGTGCAGAAATAAACATGAGGACACTCTTACGCAGGCTTCATCCGAGTCACTCTATGGTTGAAGATTGTCACTTAAGTGTATTGATTTCACTATTGTAGTTAAAATTAATTGCTTAATATTTTAACTGTTGTGCTACAGCTCTGTACAATTGTTTGGTTACTATCACTTTGCTGTAAATGTACACCCCGTTATACTCTTTTGTTACAATTTTTATACTAAAAGTCACCCTTCTGTTAGATCTCTCAAAAAGTCAGAATGTTAGTTAATGAGCTCTTAAAAATTACACACACACCCAAAGCAACAATGAAATGTTGTACCTCAAAGTCAGAGAACTATTGGGATGGCAGACCAAAAACAGTGAGACAAATAATTTAATACAAAATAAAATGAAGAATTGACTTAAAAAGTTGGTCTGATTCTTTCCACTGATGAAGAATTACAAAACATCATAGCAGTGGTGCACATATTCACTCTTCTTCGTTGTTTCTTACACCGGGCTAAAGTTTTGTAACTCTATAAAATTATTTTCTTCCAAGTCTAAACGAAGCATTATTTACTTACTTCTTTCTTGATAGAACAGAAACAAAGGATGTGACCAGAGAATATTGCAATTAAGATAACACCTTCCTGATGTGCTTGGAAAATACAACTGCATTCTAAGAATTGTAGTTTGAGGATGTGTACAGTGACTGTCAATTGTTACAGTTATTAAAAAGAAAATCATGTATATAGTGATCCAACTTCCTACGAATAAGAGGGCAATTATATATTTGGTTCTGTATTTTTCCAGTAACATGTTTTACAAAAATTCTTTTCAGTATATATTTCAGTAGAAAATAATGGAATGGTAAGACTCAAATTGGTCTTGTTTAAACTATTTGATCAGTTTTGACTTTCCACATATGAATATATCTGAGCCTCCCATCTCCCAGAACTTTCTCTTTTAGACTTTAAGACATAAAAGGCAGCTTTTGTGAGCACCTTAGGATCCTTCTGTTACCTTTGGGAAGTGGCATAAATGGTTTAGGATTTCAAAGGGCCCCGAATCTGCATGGTGTGTGTCTGTATGTGTCTGCACGTGTTGGCCTGCTCCGTGGGTGAATAAAAGCATGCCAGGCAGCAGAAAACAGTCACCGAAGAGACGTCCTGAATCTGGTTTGGCAAATCAGGATGCCACTGTGCAGGAGGGTATTACTTTCACGAGCGGCAGCTGTTCTTGTGACTGCAAAGTTAAACACATCGGCTAAGTATATTCTGCAGCCAGTGATAAACAAGTGTCTCAAAGATACATCCACACAACAGCACATGTTTAGCCTTTTATGCACGACAATGGGTGTCCCACATCAGCTTTCTCCTTCTTCAGGTTTCCTGCAGCCCCCCGACTGTCCCTGTCACCCAGTGCCAGATGGGAAGTGAGAGCTCAGCTGATCCACCTCTTTGTCGTGGAAACCCCCAGAGCTTCAACTCCAGGCTACAGGTTACCGAAGCCGTCATGAAAAATTCAGAGCTGATATTAACGAGTCTGCCGAAAGTAAAGCGCGTGTCACATTATCCGCTCTGCCTTTCAGTTAATACTGAAGCCACTGTCGCCAAAGGGAGAGACGCATACTCACTCGCTGCGTGTGTGCTCAAAACTCTTTGGATGGTGTTGTGTAGACTCAGAACTGGGAAGAAAGATGGTGTAAAAATAGAAGACAGAAAGATCAGTCGAATTACTGAGATTTCTAGAGATTTCTAGATAATTCTAGAGAATGAAAAGCAGAAGAGTGAGTTGGAAGGAACTGGCCTCCTAATACTTGGAATGAAATATGGAAATGTTTTACTGAAGTTCCAGTTGTGTAGCTTCATTAAATGATGAATGAATTATGTTTATAATTGTTTTATGCATACATTGCTTCCGTATTTTTTTCCAGGAACAAATATGTTTTATAAAAATTGTTTTCGTGAAAGAGAGACAATCCTCTAGAAAAATTTTTGAGGTTATAAACAAGTAATTACTTATTATAATTTCTTGAATACTTGCTAAGTCCCAAGCATTTGCTATATTCTTAGTACTTTTCATATATTAACCTGTTTACTTCTCACAACAAGCCGATAAGGTAGGTGTTATTTATTAGTAATACCATTTTACAGGTTAGAAGACTGAGGCACTGGAAGGTTAGGTGACTTGCTCCTGGTCATGTAGTGACAAATTTAAACCCAGGATGTCTCTTTCCAGATCCTGTACATTTAACCACTACTCTATCTCTATTGCCTATTCTTTATATTTCAAATAACACAGAAAAGTTCAAAGGGTACTATAAGATCCTACTCTCCTCCCAAATCGATAGAGATTTCACACCTTAAAAAAAAATAAACATTTTACGAATGAAGTTAAAGTCCCTGTTGACAACCAGCCTCAGTCCTATGCCTCTGGAATCTTCCCCAATGGCAACTATTATCATGAGTTTCATGTGTATTTTAAAATATAATTTAATGTAAATATATATAGTATTATACATAGTATTATGTCACACTGCAAATACCTTTCTACAGCTTTCTTTATTTTCCCTCAACTTTTCATTTTTGAAATCTTTCCATATTAACCATGAAACTTTAAACTCAGAGAGGACGATGAGTTTGTGAGAATTTAACAGGAGGGAAAACAGCGATAAGCCAGCCATAGGCTACAGTACATATATTACCTCCTGAGCTGAATGGGATTTAATGGGGGCACCTAGGAGGTCTTCGCATGAATGCAGTGATTTAGTAGCTAGACGTACACATCAACCAACTGTCAAGCTCCTTTGAGTCCCATCCCCCTTTCTAATGAAATGAGGGAGCCATCCCTCACCAGAAACTTTACAGAAAACATTCTTAATCTCTTTACAATGAAGACATTTTCAATTTTTCTTTCTTTTCAAAACGTGCTCCTCCTGTATGTTACTGTCCGATCAGAAAGTGCCTGAAATGTCATCAGGACATAAAATGTTCCTCAACTCTAATGTTAGAGTAAACACAATTTAAATAAATAAAACTAAGATATTGTGGAACTTCCATAGTAAAGTTTCTAAATAGAAACTGAGAACAGAGACAAGGGTATACTTGGCTTCCATCAGATAAAGGTTAATCTACATCAAGGAAGGAAAATATTGAGTGAATTGGCTCTACATGATTTGACCACAACCAAACCCTCTTGGTAAGCTAAGCAAGAGCTATTTAGTTGTAAAAACCCAGAACATTAGCTGGGATGCGTCATTCCTAGTCTGAGCCTGTCACTGCTTTAAACCAGTCTTTAAAGAAAGGGAGAGAAGAGGGTGAGGGAGGGTTGATTAAATGATTAAAAATATCAATAGATAATAAGATTATTATTCTCTAGCAATTGTGAGCTTCATTGGGATAAACAAGGGCTATAACACAGGTGAACTAATCTATGTAATGAAATATTTCACCAGGAAACCATCACAAAATCTAACATGTGCTAGTTATTGCCATTTACTCAAAATTCACTGTTTGAAGGCCAAGAATAAGAATTCCCTATATTAACTAACACTGGAGTTTCACATACATTTTTCTATTCCCCAATTTCAATCTCAAAATCAAAATAGCTGTCATTTGTTCGATTTGAAGAGCATAGTTGCATTTGAGAGAAATGCAAAATTTTAGGTTAATTGCAAGAGCCATATAAGATTCCTTGGTAGTCATAAATCTTGCCATAGTTTGTAAAGAATCAATAAGCGATGATAGTAAAATTACAACTGAATGAAAAAAGAAATTCTAATATTGTTTTATTGTCATCGTATGGGTGACATTTATTTGTCAACATTTGTACTTTTTGACAGTGTCCCAGTGTGAAATGGCCATTCAAGTACCCTCTAAAATCTAATAAGTGGAAAAGAAGAAATCTCTTTCTTATTTTTTCTTTTATCTTATGAACAGTTTTCAGTTACCTGAATGCTAAGTAAGGTTGGCAGGATAGATATTTTAAATATCACTTGAAAATAAGTAGAACGTAATAGCAGCTGAATATTTCTGGACAGTATCTAACTTCTGGGAGGATACCTTTAAAAACATAACCCCTGCTTCCAACATTAAAAACATGAAGATAATTCTGACCCATATACAGTCCCATTTACAAGAGGCATTATTTAATTTTTCCTTTCATGATAGCCAACATGAGGACTTTTGTTTTACTTATGAATCTAATTGCTTAGATGACTCCAGCCTCTTTTGAAGTATTCAATATTCTCATTTATCCAACTAGTCTGGAAACGACTTGAGGACAGCCCAGAATAGTGCTTCTTTGAATATAGTAGATGCTTAGTAATTTGCAGTCTCAGGACATTTAATTGATTTGATTCAGAATTTAAATTTGTAGTTTATATTATGTTTATATTTTAAATTACCACTAATAGCCACGTAATTTTCAATTCAAAATTCCTACAATTGGTTTGCAGACTTTGGATTTTTTTTCTAGCTTTCATATAACCAACTTCGAATAGGTAGGCAATATTGGCAATTTTATATAATAAATAAATCCTAGAATTTGGCTTCATAAATAGCAAATTCTATTACCCTAATTGCAGTTTCATGAAAAATAGGTACAACTTTCTACTTTTTAGATAGAGAAGAGAGTCAAAGAAGTTCAACAACTTGTTTTATATCATGTGTTTATTCCTCCTGGAACCTGTATCTTCTGTTTGTCTCTAAAGACTTAATTTTAAAATGTCTTAGTCCATATTCATGTAATAAAGCTGGATTTTATCACCAATATACACAAAAATGGAAACTTAAGAGAAATATGGTCTTATTTAGAGTGTAGTTTTGTTTTCAATACAATACTCAGGTTTCTATTACTAAAGTAAATTATTGAAATAATTATTTATCTGAATAATCCATATACTTATTAACTCTTATTAACTTTTTTTCTGAAAAGGCAGATTTTTTTTACTAAAATTCTTACGCTTTGGAAGGGACCCTTAGAGATAAAAGCATCTTACACATGGCATCAGCCAAAAACTACACACAAGTAAAATTGTATATATCCCCTACTTCACTGTCAGAACTTTGGGAAAGTCAATGGCTACTGAGAATTTACAGAAACCCTTTCTTGTCCAACTTGTGTGAAAAGTGAGCTAGTTGGTTGACTTAAAAAGAATCTGCTTAGGCCGGGCGCGGTGGTTCATGCCTGTAATCCTAGCACTCTGGGAGGCCGAGGCGAGTGGATTGTTTGAGCTCAGGAGTTCGAGACCAGCCTGAGCAAGAGTGAGACCGCATCTCTACTAAAAATAGAAAGAAATTAATTGGACAACTAAAAAAAAAAATTAAAAAAAAAAAAGAATTTAGATGAGAAGAGGAACACAATGAATGGAGTACCAAGAAGTAAATTCAGGATAAGATGAGCATGTTTTGTGATAGCAGAAACTTTATTATATTTATAGGCTAGAGGAAGGAAAACGAGAGAAAAGGATAATTGATAGAAACAAATCTGACACAGGTAGGAAGGGATGAGATGAAGATATAATTGAAACATCGACTTTGAGCAGACTTTCTATAAAACTAGACAAATTGAAGAAGGATAGGTATAAAGGTAGATATGTTTCCAGGTAAGAGGTGAGAAAGTTCAGAGAGATTACACCTGATAGTATTCATTTTCTCAGTGGAGTAAGAGTAAAGATAATCTGATGGGAAGGAACAGAGTATGGGATGAGTTGGAGCTTGGAAATTTTGTTGAGAAAATATAATGAATGATAGAGATGTTATCTAAAGATAAATAGAAAGGTTGATTGACAAAGTTTGGAACAATAAATAGTCAATAGTACAAATTTAGAAGCAAATTAGCTACATCCATACAGCAAAAAATTAAATTCCTAACAGATCAATGTGACCAATGGAACAATATTTTTTTGTATTCAAGCAGAAGTCTCTGACCATGCAGAGATAAATAAGAGGCTAGGAAGGGACTGAAAGATTAGAATAAAATGGTAAGAACGAAGGACTGTAGAACTTTCATTGTTACAAAGCAGGTCATTGGCATAAAGAGATTAAACGTTGGGTATTTGGAAGCTCAAATTTCTGAGGAGCAGCAAAGCTGACAAGATTCAGGGTTGGTACTGGGAATGAGTGGAAATTAAGGCCATGGAAATTGAGGAGATGCATGCACATTCTGGGTTATTTGTATGAGTCATTGACATAGATTTATAGATCTTGATTATCACTTGCTTGAAGTTATACAGCTAGTAAGTGCCAGAGTTAGTATTCAGTCTCAGGTGGTCTGGCTTTAGAGCCTTTAATTTTAATCACTGTGGTATCATGAATCTTTACATAGGGATGATGCAGGGATGATGTGATATAGACAATGGGAAATCAAGAGAAGGGAAACATCACCTAGTCCTGTTGCTCATGAAGGGAGATGAGAAAATGAGCTACTCCCACTGGAGAAAGATGCAATGGAAGAGCATCCTCAACGCAGAGTTGTAATTCCAGCCAGGTCACTCTGCAAAACACATTGAGGAAATAGGAAAATGGATCTACATTGGAAATGGGGTTCAAAAGGAGGTATTTTTTTAAAAAGAGTTCGAAAGAGAGATTTAACAATTATAAGAAAATCCAGGGTAGACTATGCTACTTTGCTTTCCCATGAAATTGAAAAAGGTGAAAGGAAGGAGAACAAAAGAATAAAGAAGAACAGAGAGGAGCACAGAAAGGCAGGTACAAAGAATGGGGAAGAAGGCACATAAGCTCTGTGCTGTTCACAGGAACATAGATTTTAAATAAACCGAGACACAAACATATTCTATTTATCTGAACATCATGAATATCTATTTTGCCACCTCTGAGCTGCCAGAGCATATCTCAGAACTCCTTTTTTTCCCTGGCCCTGATGAGCTGGTACATCATTTGAACAGTGTATGTGGTTCATCACTAATGCACGGTTCATACTTTGGGGATTTTCACATATGGCTCACGGTGAGCATTCAATAATATTTGTTGAATCTGAATCTAATACAACCTGATTTAACTTTTTACTTATTCTTTTGTTTGGGGAACTGGGATAAGGGGGCGATAGTGGAGAAGGGGTAGGTAGAAAGTTCAAGAAGAGTAGGAAAAGTAAAAGGGAAGACAAAAAAAAAAAAACGGATGGTGAACAATTTCCACCTGACTCTCAAGTGTACCATTTCCACCGAAAGCATGGAACAAATGGGAAGAAAACATCTAAAAATAGAGACAGAGTGATGCACTATAGTCTCGTTCAGCACAATATTCCTTGACAGAGAAATGAGAAAAGTTTGCCACAGAAGAGGAAGAAAATCCCAGAGAGTGTGTTGGGATTAGGAAAACCTACAAAGAGAGGATTAAACAGTACCCATTGGCTTTGTCACTTAGGAGGTTACCTTGTCCTTAAGGGAACTTTCAGTGTAGTGACAAGGTGGAAGTCAAGTTACAGTGGGTTGAGAAGTGAATTAGCGGTGGAGGAATGTTAGAAGGTGTAGGCTACTCTTTTAAAACTTAGATCTGGACAAAAACTGAAAACCAGGATAGTATATAAAGCAGAATCAGAACGTGGAAGGCTTTTTTGTCTGTTTAGTTTTTTAGATTTATAATTTGAGCAAAGAGAGGATAATGGATAGATCAAGATTTCTGAAAAATTGAGATAAAAATCTAGAAAACTGGTAGAAAGATTCTTAAATTAATTCATTCTTTATTTCCCTAA
Source organism: Cheirogaleus medius (assembly GCA_008086735.1). NCBI lineage: Eukaryota > Metazoa > Chordata > Mammalia > Primates > Cheirogaleidae > Cheirogaleus > Cheirogaleus medius. The sequence continues at coordinate 6,684,219 of VBSM01000142.1, forward strand.
ACAAATTTAATTTTCTTCTCCCGAGGCCTCTGTTAATGTGACCGAATCATTATCTACTTTTAACTTTTAAAAACAGGTAATTTTTAGAAGATCTTTTCATGAAAATTCAATTTTCTGATGGCACTTTTCTAACTTTTAGACATGACTATAGTATATTAAAATAATCATATGCATTCCTAAACACCCTATCTGAGATTCACACGTATACAATATAATTTTTAGAGAAAACATAAGCACCTATTATAGTTTATCATTTTAAACTCTAAGTTGTAGCTTTTTACAATTCAGGGGATACTCCATGTATAGTTTCATTCATGTTTCACTTACATTTTATATGTCTTTTAAAATCAGATCTTCTGCTTGGAAGTATCAGTAGCTTCCATCTTTAATCTCAAGATTTGAGTTTTAATGAATATTTGTTGCACTCTGGTCATTTTGGTTTTCATAATTAAGCCACTTTTGTATAATTAAACCTAGAAAGAATCAAAGTGCTTCACCCTGAAATCTTTGCTAGACATTTAGTTATATTAATAGGTAGCATTTTTTGTTGGACTTCCTTGACCAGTCGAGATCATAAGCAAAACCTGTTTTGTTACTAATCTTCTCTTTAAAAAGTTTTATTTTAGTTTAATTTTCATAAATACTTATTTGAGTGCTATGTATACTTCCTGCTTCAGGTATACTATATATGGTGAAATGAATAGTAGATGAAGTAATCTTTATATAATATAAAAATATATTATTCTTGACATTTTCTTTAAATTAAAATGGAATTTATCTTTGCAGCCACTTAAATACCGAGTCACAATATATTGATGTCTAATGAACAGTCCAGCAAATTATATTGTTTAAAGTTGACATATACAAATTTCAGAGAAAAATGGAAATTAATATTAAATTGACACGTATATATGTCCCTAAAGACAGGTTGCACACATCACACGTGGTCAGTTAGGATTTTATTAACCAGCTCAAAGAATACTGCTGTACTTAGTTTGTTGATGTTCAGAAAAGTCAACAGACCCACCTTTAAAGTTCACCTACTGATACAAACACAAATAATGTTTTGCTCCTGGCGTCAAAGCACAAGATGTAATTCAGATGTGGTAAATTTATGTCAAATGACAATCACATAGATCATTGGCCAAAAAGAACATCAGTACAAGAAAGAAAGAAAATCCAGTACTGAAACTGACATCTATATGCAATAATCTTATCTAAATTGCAGAAGCAAAGATTAGTTTACAGGGTACGTTTTACATAAGAAGTTGAAGTTGTTCCTAATCTAACCAACAATGAGAAGCGCTCTGGACAGAGTGTGTGCTTTGTTCCTGCTCTTCCTTCCTTCTCAGTTCTCTTGGTGTCTGAACATATAAAAAAAAATCAGTAGAAAGAAAAAGAAAAAGCAATAGAACATTTTATGTCCAGGAGACTGAAATGATGGTCAAGCTCTGAAGAGCCTCCCTGAAAATTTTCCTGATGCGAGTTGTTGTTTCATCTCAAAACAATTCCTATAAAAGGACAGTATTAAACAAAAACACACAGCTACAAAAGGTAAGAAAAAAACTAAATGTTTTTTATAATTATGCTCTTAAAAGCACAAAAACGCCACATTAATCACAGTTTATTGGAATTAAAAAAAAAAAAGAAATATAAGGAAATTGAATTTGAAACACATAAGAGAATTCTGGAACCACTTGGACTGGTGAGCTTAAAATCCAAGAGTTGTCTTTGTTCTTTAATTGACTCCTTCACGGATGAGGGGAAGCTCAGCCTCTCATCCCTGCTGTTTGACTCCTCCGGGAGCTTTTGTGCTGTTTTTCCCAATGTTCCTACAACGCTGGCATGAAAACTGAGCCGTGCTCAGCTAAAGAAGAAGAAACAAAATTCTGTATCCCTCCATCCCACAGATCAGCGACATACACATGGCCATGAAAGTGGCTTGGGTCTAAATCAACAATGTTGTTACCAATTAAGATCCCTCACTCTTCACACTGATCTTTATTGAACAATAGATTGAGCTTCCTTTGCTTTATCTCAGACCTTACATTTCAGTGTGCGTTCAGGGTAGAAATTTCGAGAAAGAGCAGGAACAAACAAAGTGAGTTGTGAAGGCAGTGGTGCAGTTCTGTCTTGCAGTAGAGACTGGGTAGCCCGGAGTTCCAGGTTTCCCTTCCCAGCCCTAAACTTGCTTGTACTTTCCTTGCCTTAATCTTTTCTGTGCCTCCAATATAAAATGGAACGATGACTTGGGGTTCTGATAAAGGATTTAAGCTAAGCCCTTTCAAGATGAATAGGGTCATGTTATTTTTAAGCAGTATAAGTTTCTTGTGAGGAATAAAAAGGTTTACACTCCTCAAAGAAATCATCTTGCGTATAAGAGTAAATTCCAGTTTGGTTGTAAGACTTAACATAACTAAACTAGATATAGTGCTTTATAGTTTACAAAGCATTTTTGCATACATAATCTCATTCTTACAATAATGTTATAATCTAGTTAAGGCTAAGATTATGATCCCTATTTTACAAAAGAGAATACTGCAGTCAGAGAGATTAAGTCATTTTCCAGAGTCTATCCAGCTGTTAAATATGGAGACTCACACCCAGGTCTTCTGCCTCCAAATCAGTGATCTTCCACTATATTATATTTTACCCTAAAATGACCTGCTTTGTCCCATTTTAATTAATGTGATCTCTTTTAATTAATATGGTTTTCTTTTTCCATAGTAGAAAATAGAATAGTTCCTTTAAGGAGAGCAAAGCTCTGGTCTACATTTTAGGAAAGAAATTTCTCACGTGGGGCATTATACTGGCGACACAGGAATGAAGTATACGATGTCCTCAACTACGTCTGTGTGGTGAAGGGTCGGTGTGGTGAAGGATTTATCAGGCTTTGAACGTTGTAAGTTGCTTTAGACGTATGATGAAATCTAAGGGTTTGCCATTAAATGCAACTTAATAAGTTTAAAGAGGAGGAGTGAAGACAATATTACCCAAGACGGAAGCTTTCTACTGACCTTATTTGGTCCAAGCATAAGGCTCTAGACTAGACTGAGAATGTGGCTATCTTAGCCTAGTGATAATTTTAGTAAGACTCATTTGTTTGCAAGAAACAGAGACTAAACTCAAACAGCTTAGGAAAAAAAAGGAATTTATTGGCTTATGGAGGCAGACTGGAAAGGGCAGGAACATCTGGAACTAAGGATTTGAATGTCATTATAATGACTCTCTCTCTTTCCATTTTTTTTATTTTTATTTATTTATTTTTTTTGCATCTCTTCACATGTTGGCTTCAATCTGTGAGACTGATTTTCTTCTCATAAGGGGAACATAGTTACAAACAGCATTAGAGCTCATATTCTCCAATGCTCCCCTCTGGGAGAAGACAGAACTCCAGGCAAGATTTACTATTCTATTTTTCTGAAGTGGGGAAAAAATCCTGATGTAGCCTAGCTCCTGTCATGTGCCCATCTCTGAGACAAATTATTGTGTGAGGACATTTAACTATTATGATTGGCCCAATTTGGGCCAGGTGCTCACCCCTAGACCAATAATTAAAGCCAGGAGGCGGGATTATATAAAATGATGGCAATTCCTATTTGAATTACTGAGTTTCTGATTAGGGGCCGGGGATGAGTAGACGTTTCCTTCTACCTCCAAATGGAAGATGGAATTTGGAGTAAAGAGGCAATGAATGTCAGATGTTCCACTACAAGTCTTAATAATATTCCTGAATGGTGTTTTTCCCCTCAGCTATGTTCAAATGGAACAAATACCTTATTTGCTCCAACTTTTTTAGTTTTCCTTTCCTTCATTTATCAACAATTATTTGTTTATTAATTTACTTTACTATTCCCAGATTTACTATTTACTATTCCCAAAAAGATCTGGAATGCATCAATGATTACCCTCAAAAAACAGTAATCCTATTAATAACATAGAAGCTAGTTTATTTTAGTAGTTAAAAGAATAAGCTCCACAGTAAGACTTTCAAAGTTCGAATCCTGGGTGGTCACTTGCCAGTTATATTAATTATTTAGCCTCTCAGTGTTCCAATCATCTCATCTTTGAAATGGAGAAAATTGGTAATACCTACCTCAGAGAGTGTTGAGAGAATTGTGTGAGATTATCCCATAAAGTAGTTAGAACAATGGTACACAGTAAGTGCTCAATAAGTACTCACTACTATTACTGTTATTAAAAAGAAAAAGGTAAAGCTCTAACTTCTCCCTTGGGGCAGAACTCTGCATTGATGAAGATCTTTTCTTCTGGTTGGAACCAGGCCTTATGGGCCATGATAACTAAGGCCCAAGGGAATTCTGGGATGCTGCGAACTTGAAAATAATGCTGTGTGCTCAAACTTCCACCCCACCCTCATCACTGTTAGGTAGTTAAAATTACATTAAAGTTAAGAGAGACAGAATAGTTACAATTCCAACCTCAGTCTCATTGACAGCAAATAAATGTCCTATGAGTTGACTACGGCCATATTAGTCTTGGTCAATTTTTCATCTTTGGAAAAAAATGCTTTTTTCCCCACTGGCTGCCTCCCTGAATCACTATTCAGGTGTGTTCAATGTGGTTAACAAGCCTGCCTCGCTTTCAGTTTCACGTTTTTGCAATAAAATTCACGTGGACATTAATTTTAGTAATCAACTAAATTCAGTAATCAACTTTGCATATGGTTTTGATCTTGTCCTTAAACTCAGAATCAAATAGTTATTTTTAAGTGTTCATTTCATGAAAACAAAATGGCTGCCCATGACCTTTAACATATGTCAACAATTAGTCAATATTAGTCAATAGCTTCTGCCTTCACTTCCAGGTGTTTCTGAATTCTCTTATTCTGCCAGTCACATAATACATTTGCTTCTTCTACTGTTACGACTCTGGCTTCTACCTCCACTCCACTCCTAGAGATTATGCGTTCATATGTGTGTGTGTGTGTGTGTGTGTGAGAAAGACCAAGCAGTGTTCTAAGCACTTTACATACAATATCTCATCTAAATCTAATTACAACTTCATAAAGTAAGCATTATATTCCCATTTTATGGACATTCAAAGAGATTAAGTGATTTCTCAAAAGTCATAGACTGTAAGTGAACATTCTGGAATTCAAACGGAGGTCGGTTTATTTCTAAAGTCTGTACTCCGTGTATGGACACATCTGATCACATGAAAGACAGATCTATCATATTTGCAAGGCAAATAAATCTAGCTGGTCTAGCTAATCAGTTGATGACTAAATAAAAAATTTTATAATCTACAATGAAGGGATGAATTAAATAGAAGCAACAAAATAGGCCTAAATGTAAGATTTTACAGTGAAGTTCAAAATAACCAATTACACATTAGTAAGATAGAGAAGACCTAACTTAACCATACAGAATGTTTCTTAAAAATGTCCTGATGATTTTATCTGACAGCAAAGGTCAATTTAAATCAACAGTGTAACTAAGTTCTCAAGAAAGCCAATGTAAATGTTGACTACATTAATAGCATATTACTTAGGTCAATAAAGTTAACAAAAGTAAAACTCCATTGTGCCATGCAGAATTATGACGAATTCTGTGTGCTCCACTTTAAGAAGGACACTAATTAATTTAAAATGCATACAAAGAATATAGTAATGAGTCTAGAAATGATGACAAATGAGAAATTAATCAGCAAACAGGGATTTGTATGTCTAGGGAAGCGAAGATTGGGGAAGGAAGGATGCAGAGTTATTTGAAGGGTGTCCTCGGACCCTTGGAAGACTTTGTATTATTTTATAGAGCAGGAAAAAAATTCTGATAGGCATAAATTATAGTGGAGTAAATTTCAGCCCATTGTGAAGACCAACTTACTCAGTTGCTCAACAGCAGAAAACAATACCACACAAAATAATAAGATGTTTATTTGTTTGTTTTCACAATACATGTTCAAGGGAAGGCCAGATGACTATTTTAAAGGATTCTATTAAGAGATTATTAAAAACCACCCAGCAGGCTGTCTTACACAAGGCAAATGAACTAAGTGACTTTTAAGTAGCCTTTCCAACTATAAGATAGCATAAGAATTTTTCTTTCTTGCCTAATTATATTTTCCCATAATAAATTCTACTAAGAATGTTTTACCTATTCCTCATACTTCTATGGCATTCTTTCTCTTCACCAATATTCTGTGGAATAGTGGCTTTCCTGTAAAACTGTTCTGTCTCTATCTGGATTTATCCACAGTAATCACTGCCTGATTTCCTGATTCTGCCAACTTCACCAAGTGTTTTATAATTTCAACTCTAGGTTGCACTTCTCATTCAAAATGTAACTTGTATTTCTACAGGTCATAATTTGTATTCTACAACTTGAATTGAAAAAGATTTGAGAATGAATGTTACCATGTAAACTTTAAAGTTTTGGCCTACTAGTGATTATTAATATTAATGCTTTTATGTATTTGCATTTATTGTCCCTTAATTATTAGATGCTATTATATATAAATTTGTGGGAAGTAAGGGTTTCATTTAAAATGAATCCAGCAATTTATAAAAAAAAGTATTTTATTCATCTTAAAACATTTTTTTTACAAATAAGGCCAGGCGTGATGTCTCATGCCTGTAATCCTAGCAATCTGGGAGGCCGAGGCGGGTGGATCGTTTGAGATCAGGAGTTCGAGACCAGCCT
>VBSM01000142.1:6695883-6710812 GCA_008086735.1 Cheirogaleus medius
GTTGGAGGTTGCTGTGAGCTAGGCTGACACCACGGCACTCTAGCCCCGGCAACAAAGCCAGACTCTGTCTCAAAAAAATAAAAGTTAAAAAAATAATAATAATATAACAAGAAGATATAATCATCATGAACATATATACCCTCTCTCCCCTAAAGATTCCATTCCTTCCCGTGGTTTTAACTGCCAAATGCATCCGATGACTTACCCTCGTGCATACCTTTTGAGGCCCATAGATAGGAAACTCATAACAGGATGCTCAGAATTCAGTTTATTTCCACCCCATTCTGTCATAACCCGCCCCTCCCAATGTATATATTCCCTGACTTAGTGTATGGAACCTGCTTTAGCTTTCTCTGCATAAAAAACAACCACAAAATCTCAGTGGCCCGTGACAATATGCATTTGTTTATATCCCACTTACAAGTGGGTCTGTGGTTCAGCAGGCAGTTTCTTCTCCAAGACTGTGGGCTAAGTTCAGGTCTGTTCTATGAGTTTCATTCTGGGACCCAAACCGAAGCGGGCAGTGGCTACCTGGGGGATGTTCTTCTCTTGGTGGAGGTAAAAGGTTTCCAGAGGGTGAGTGGATACATGTTTAGGACTTCTCTTAAGTCCTAAACTCAAAACAAACAAAATGTTGTTTTGCCCACAAGCCATTGGCCAAGGCAAGTCATGGGGCTAAGGCCAACATTAATTTGGCAAGTGGAGGGTAGGGTGGTTAACTCCTCCAAGAAGAGGAAGTGGAGAGAGAGTGAATATTTCCTGAAGGGGATCTAATTAATCACAGAAGTATTCCCCAACCCATTTTCCTTGACGCTTTTTTCTTCCCCATGCCCATCAACTAATCTGAAATGCATTCTTAGCGACATTCTTATCTCTCCAGACGCTACTACCTTTATCCTCTAAGTCAAACTGAACTATTTGTTGTTCCTTGTGTTCTTTCAAGCTTAATATTTTATTTATTTATTTTTTGGAGACAGAGTCTCACTCTGTTGCCCGGGCTAGAGTGCCGTGGCATCAGACTAGCTCACAGCAACCTAAAACTCCTGCGCTCAAGCGATCCTCCTGCCTCAGCGTCCCAAGTAGCTGGGACTACAGGCATGCACTACCATGCCTGGCTAAATTTTTTTTAATATGTATTTATTTGTCCAGCTAATTTCTTTCTATTTTTGGTAGAAACAGGGTCTTGCTCTTGCTGAGGCTGGTCTTGAACTCCTGACCTTGAGCTATCCTCCCATCTCAGCCTCCCAGAGTGCTAGGATTACAGGCGTAAGCACCATGCCTGGCCAAAGCTTAATATTTTAAACCTATCTCAGAAGCAACCTACCTCAGAGCCTCTCCACCATCAGATCCCAAAAATATATTTGGGAATTCTATTCTCCATCTCTCAGCCTAGCACCTCCAGTGAGCATTCAACAATACTATATTGTTCCATCATATTGTTACCATCACCTTAGTTCATGTTATTTTAGTATTTATTACAGCCTGGGCCTGAGCTAAGTACTTAACATGTATTATGGCCCATTTCATCCTAACAACTGCCTTAGGAAGTAGGTACTATTAGTTCTCCCCAATTTTTTTTTTTTTTTTTTTTTTTGAGATAGAGTCTGGCTTTGTTGCCTGGGCTAGAGTGCCATGGTGTCAGCCTCGCTCACAGCAACCTCAAACTCCTGGGCTCAAGCGATCCTTCTGCCTCAGCCTCCCGAGTAGCTGGGACTACAGACATGTGCCACCATACTCAGCTAATTTTTTTATATATGTATTTTTAGTTAGCCAATTAATTTTTTTCTATTTATAGTAGAGATGGGGTCTCGCTCTTGCTTAGGCTGGTCTCGAACTCCAGATCTTGAGCAATCCACCTGCCTCGGCCTCCCAGAGAGCTAGGATTAGAGGTGTGAGCCACCGCACCCGGCTTCTCCCCAATTTTTTTAATGGGGAAATTAGTATTGGAGATAATGTCTTCCCTAAAGTCACAGTGACAATTTGTGAAGGCCCAATAAGGTATTTCTGACTCCAGAATTCTCTTTCTTAACCTACCTTGCTTTTCCTGTTATTATTTTTTCATGCCCAGCACTAAGGATAGTATTTTGTTGTTAAGTGGATCTGATTAGCTGACAGTGCAGTCTTAATTCACCAAATGGTTGCACACACTTCTATTTGCTTTAATATAAAACATGGTTAATATGATTACTAGTGTGATCATCTTGTGTGATCACCTTGTTCTTTATTATAGTTTAGGTAACTTTTTATACTAAATATTCCATATGAAACTTTTCTGATTATAAATGTTTTCTATAAACCAAATGTACCTGAGGATACCAATATTTCTTTCAAAGCCAATGGCAATACCCTTGCGAAATGTATATCTGCAATATTTTTCAATCTTTTATATCAAAGGTACAAAATAATGCATAGGGATTAGATTAATATTGGATATTTTCAGTTATTTATCACTGAAATTTTGTTTGAGTGCTTTATTTCTCCAATTAAAGAGAGCCAGGAAAGTGTTGATCAATAAGTTGCTAAATAGATAAAAAAGAAGAAAAAGAAAACCCTATTATCATTTTGCTTTCTGTTTCAAATGAATACAAAGCAACTCTTTACAAGGAGAATAACCATTTTGTGAAATTTTTTCCTGAGAAAACAGGGAACATTTTTGTTAAAGACTTTTCTGTTTTCCTTCAGACTTAGAATGCCAATTCAATTAAATTAGAGAATTTAATAGTTAAAAAAAATAATTTTAGCTCTGTACCCTTGATGCAGTTTTGCTGTGAACATAAAACCGCTCTAAAATAGTCTATTATAGTTTTTAAAAATCTATATATTTTAGAGATTTTTAAGGATAATTTTTAACTCATGTTTTGGTTGGTTATTAGTTTGTCTGAAAATCTAACCATTTGGTTTAGCTCAGTGATCTCAACCCTTTCTATCTGCATGTTAGGACTCTCAGAGAGCATTAAAGATGTAGGTTCTACAACTCTATAAATATACTAAATACCATTAAATTATATACTTTAAAGGGGTGAATTTTACATGAGTTACATCTCAACAAAATCTTCAAGATTGAGGGTATAAGGATAAAATTCTTTGCAAATAACAGAAAGTAACCTAGTTGCTTTTAGCTAACTTTAATGTTACTTAAAAGGATACAGGAATTATGTTCATTTCAGACTGGAAGGAAGGATAAAAGCTCTGGTAGAAGTATACCCAGAACCAAAGTGACCTTTTCTGGAGAGGAGTTGGTGGGGGAGAGGTGGGGTAGTTTTTCCACTACAGTGCAGAAGATCAGCAGAACCTACCAGAAGTGTCTGGACGGAGCTGGAAGGTTAAACCTCTCCATAGATGTAGATGATATAGCTTTCAGTGACCCAGTACCCAGTACAATCACCCCGGTTATTAGTCTGAGACGGTGGCAGGTTGTGTCCATGACATAAGTTTACTACTGTGAAGGGAAGGGTCCCATAATGGAATTTGCTGTTTGAGGACCTCTTCTCATTTTTCATGACATCATCTACCCTGCTATGTGCCATCTTCATGGACATCTAGTAATATCAGACTTAGGTCTAAACTAACTTGCTCAGGTATACCCTGAATTACTGTCCCAGCTCTGCACTTATTTGTCTATTAAAATCCAACATGAGGAACACTGTGATATCCTCTCCATTCAACTTCTTCCCACTGTAACCGAGATGGGCTCTATGATCTAAAAGTCAATCAAAGAAATGCCATTTCTCTAGACATGATGATTGGCTCAAGGATAAGTATGTGTCTTAATTTAGTCCAGTGAGAGTGGAACTCTGGACTTTTGTCTTTATTATTGGATAAAATACCCACTTTCTTCCTCTGGATGTGAATGAAGAAGCATATCGCACTGTGGGCTACTGAAAACTAGCACTAGAGAAGCCAAGCTGAGAACAAATTTCAAACCACGGAGATGGCCAGAGCTGAGAAAATTGGTGAGAAATAAAGGAAAAGCCCTGAAAATGTTCTGAAAATTGGAATCAACCCATACCTAAACTCTCCCTGATCCAAGAGATTCTCTGTTAGGTGAGCCAATAAGTTCTCTTTATTGTGTAATTCAGTTGGAGGGAAGCTTTCTACTCCTTGCCCATAAAAGCATCTGAATTGATGCAGCCATGATACGTGGGCATTCTGTTAAGTAATTAATTTACAAATTAGAATCAAATCCCAATACAATATTTTGACATAATAGCAACCTTCTCATCAAAGCTCCCCCACTCCATTATGTTTCTCCTTTTCATCCTGAACCCTACTGTTGCCCAAGAACCAGATTCATTGGAGCCTGTCCTTTTGGCTCAAGAGAGTCCTAAATGTCATCCCTTCGGGACAGTCAATAACTAATCCATTAATCTGAGCCATTATTCTAATGCCTATATAGGCTTTCCCAGGTTACACATTAATTTTTAGCCATGTCCAAGATCTTTCTTGCTTAATCTAAAAATTATTCTTAATGGTCACAGTTTGGCTGGAGAAAAGACCAAGAGAAGAATGGGGGCAGCTTTTGAAGAGATCTTCAGACCACTTTGCAGAAGCTGATGTGACCAGGAAACTGAACTAGAAAATTCTGAAAGAATGGAAGTGGAAGTGGAAGACTTCCACTTTAGAGGGAACTTGGAGAATGAAACTGAGTAGGGAAGAAGAAAGAATTTTTGCTTATTGGTCAAGGGAGCTTCATAGAAGAAAATATGGCTATAGGGAAGTTGATATTAGAAAATCAACAATCGGATTCAAACTCTACAGATTCAAGCAAAAGTTTATGACTTTTACATCTAAACATAACATGAAAAAGATAGAATGAAATCCATGTAAAATTTACGCTGCTAGCAAGGGCCATCATTAGGTGTGATATATCAAGTATAAGTATTAAAAAGAAGTGAAACAACTAAATTTAGAATGGTTATCTTATTACCAATTTTACCTTTTAAGCTCTCCCTTTTTTGACTCTTTCTTTGCATAGACATATTTTTTTTCCTCTTCAGACACTAGAATGAGGCAGTTTTATCTTTACACTTTTTATGATGATTTTAAAAACTGTTTAGATTTCCCTGCATGGAAGGGCCACATCCTTGAGAACACCTGCCCTTGCTGTTAACCGATTATTATTAAGCAAGAGCAAATGTCGTGAAGTCAGTTACAATAAAGTGTAAATAAAAAAGTTTATGGCAGGGTGTGTAAAGCAAAAAAAATTGAAATTAATCACCCAGGCAAAGCAATGACAGATCCAAAGGTCATTGTTTTGTATTTAAGTGAACAAGGTATTAAGATTCCTTGATCAAAAATTGTGTTCATGTTTTAAAAACTTTAACTTGGTAGCATCATTGATTAACTTTTGTGTGAATTCTAGCGAAACAATTACATTCGCTTTTAAAATGAAATATGTTTATTAATACAATGAGCTTTTCTCCGTGAAGAGTCTGAGCAATAAATATCAACCCACCCATTTTAATTTCTTAAGATATTGTGTGCTTCTTTTTGCAGCTGGAATTTATTCCAAGGACATGGAAAATTCAGTTTTTAAAAATTTAACTGTACCTCTGTTTAATTGGGAACCAGAATTTTTGTAAGAATTTAGCACGAGAGATAAAATTGTTCTTTGGGTGGCCTCTTTACTTAACATCTTTTGTACCCCATCTCATATGTACTGATTTTCTCTGAGAACTTGGGCAACAACTTAGAATTGGAGGAAGGGTGCTACTCAAGTTCCTTTGAACAATTGTTTATGAGGTGCTTACTGTGTGCCAGCTAGTATGCTAAGTGTTGCAGGGGGTACAAACATGAAAATATATTTCTTGTCATTGGCCATGTCAATGGGTGGCTGGGAGTGGTTGGATCCACCATGATCTCCATTATTCACCATCATCTCTCCCAAAGAAGCACACAATCTAAACATAACCACTCAAGCTTTCTTTGGATCGATGTTTGCATGGTACTGTGTTTCCCCGAAAATAAGACCTACCCATAAAATAAGCCCTAGCAGGATTTCTAAGCATTTGTGCAATATAAGCCCTATCCCGAAAATAAGACCTAGTGATGGGCGTGGCTACGCAGTGCATCTGCACAATCCATGCATTTCGTCACAGAGAGGTAAAGAAGAGGAGCAGCCCTTCTCATCTGCCCCATGAGAGCTCTAGTGCTCGACATGAGAGATTGGGGCCAGTGGTTCTAAAGGAAATAGAGTCGCAAGAAATTCAGGATGGAATTCGGGGTTTGGAGAGTTATGATGATGTTCCAGAAGAAGACGACTTAACTATATTTGAATAAATGTAGATTGTTGTACCGTACTTAAAAAAAAATAACACATCCCCTGAAAATAAGCCCTACGGTGTCTTCTTGAAGAAAAATAAATCTAAGACCCTGTCTTATTTTTGGGAAAACACAGTATATCTTTTTCCATTCTTTTAAATTTACCCTTTCAATATTATTATTAATATATTTAAAGTAGGTTTCTTATAGACAGTATATAGTTGAGTTATTTTTTTTAAAAAAATTCATTATGACAACCTCTGTCATTTAGTTTGTCTTCTTAGACTATATTTAATAAAGTTATTAATATGTTTGGAATTAGGTCTATTTATTAGTTTTCTTTTCATTTGCTCTGTGTTTTGTGTCTGTGTTTCCCCTTTACGGTTTCTTTGGATTTTTTGAAAAATTTTTATTATTCCAATTTATCAAGTTTATGACTATGACTCCGCTTTTTAAAAAAAAACAATTTCTTTAAAGATTATAACATACATATTTCACTTTTCACTGTCTACCTAGAATTAATATTTTACCAATTCAAGGAGTAACTCCTACAGGCTACTTACGCTCACCCATTCATGTTGTGGATGTCAAATGTATTACTTCTCTATAACCTGAAATGTTTTTTGAAAGCAATAACTTTTGCTTGTGACAGGTATACATATTTAAAAGAACTTAGAGGAGATGAGTAATCTCAAATATTTACCCATCTTTTGCCATTTCTGTTACTGTTCCTTTACTCCTAATGTTCTAAGTTTCCCTTTTGTATCATTTTCCTTCTGCCTCAGAAACTTCCTTTGACATTTTTTTCGAGCATGTATTTGGTGGTAGATTCTCTTATTTTTCCTCCATCTTTATTTTTCCTTCAGTCCTAAAGGATATTTTTACAGGATACAGAATTCTGAGTTAATGGTTCTTTTCATTCAGCACTTTGAGAATGTTATTCCACTTTGATCTGACTTCCATGTTTCTGATGACAAATCCACCGTCATTCAAATCATTAATACCTTCCAAATAATGCATTATTTTTCTTTGGTTGCTTTCAGGAGTTTTTCTTTCTTTTTTCTTTTTTTTTTTGAGACAAAGTCTCACTGTTGCCCAGGCTAGAGTGCCATCAGCCTAGCTCACAGCAACCTCAAACTCCTGGGCTCAAGAGATCCTCCTGCCTCAGCCTCCCGGGTAGCTGGGACTATAGGCATACGCCACCATGCCTGGCTAATTTTTTCTATTTTTGGTAGAGATGGGGTCTCGCTCTTGCTCAGGCTGGTCTCGAACTCCTGAGCTCAAGCAATCCTCCTGTCTCGGCCTCCCAGGGTGCTAGGATTACAGGCGTGAGCCACCCCACCCGGCCCAGGATTTTTTCTTTGGTGTTCGACAGTTTGATTATAATATATCTGGGCATTGATTTCTTTAAATTTATCCTGTTAAGAGTTTACTGAGCTTTTAACATCTATAAATTTATGTCTTTTGCCAAATTTGGGGAGTTTTCAGCCACTATTTCTTCAAATATTTTTCATGCTCCTTACTCTTTCTCATTTCTTGTTTAGACTCTGATGATACAAAACTTAGACCTTTTGGAATTGTCCTATGGGCCCCTAAGGCTCTGTTTATTTCTTTCCAATACTTTGTTTTCTTTATTATATTGTCTTTATTCTGCCGTGGAGTCCATCTAGTAAGTATTTTTTTTAATTCTACAATTTTCATTTGGTTTTTCTTTGTGTCTCCTATTTCTTTGCTGAGACTTCCTGTTCATTTCAAGAGTGTTCTCTCCAGCTCTTAGGTAAGTCCAGAAATGCATGCACAATTTTATGAGTTTAATTTCTGATCTTCTTCTTTACTGTGACCTCCCCAACACCTCTGACTCCCACAGACCTACTTCCTGGCCGTCTATACAGAAAACCAGGGTTCTAATTTTCATTGTCTGCCATGATCTTCTTGTGTAGGTGCAGTCAATTTTCGTTGACTGCACATACTGCCAAATGGTGGAGGACAGAGAAAGGAAAAAAAAAGGTATTCACTCAATGCTCTTGTACACTCTTGGGACCTATAGCTGTTTGGCCATAGAAATGGATTCCTCTCCTTCAGATTTTTAGGTGTCTTGCTGGCCACAACCACCATCATGATGTTATCTGGGATGACGGGGGGGGGGGAGGTTAGGGCAGAAGAGAAAAGAAAAATAATAATAAAAAATCAAAGGATTTCCTCTTCTTTCTCCGATCCATGGAATTCCTCTCTCCTGTAGTTTCTTTACTAGAAAGAGAAGGATCTTGTAACTTTTTTGCTCTTCACCCATGTGTACTTGTGGATTTAGAGCTTATCTCGAGCCTATGCCAGGTAACACTGGGGGGAAAATGGGAACCTCACCCCTAGTTTGGTGCAATTTCAAATTCTAGACTCTTTCCCCAATCTTCCTGCTAAAATTTACTCTTCAGTGTCTCCGTACAGCTGCTTCAGCATTCATGCTCGCATTCAGTGGGAAAGACAAAGTGTTGTGTGTTTATGCTACTTTGTCTCGAACTGCAACCTTTCTCAAGTACTCTTAATCTATTATTTATTGCACAAACTTTGGGATTTTCCTTGTACTCTAATAGTTCTTTGAAGCTTATAAATAAATGTACACATTCATTAATAAATTCACATATAAGATCTTATTTCATCTTCATAGCAAGTCTGTAAGTTTGAATGAATGTAGGAACTAAGGTTTAAGGAGTTTACGCCCACACTGGTTCATACTTAGCAGAAAAATGCATAGAAGTATCTTCTCCCAATTTCAAATAGAACTGGAATCTAAGCAGAGAGAATATCATTCGTCATTCCATTTCTCCACCTTTCATTGGATTCCTCCTTTTACCTGATATAACCTCTCTCACAACTCTATAGTCAAAGATCTATTCTTTCCCTGCTACCTCAATAAAACTGTTCCCACTATAACCACTTGGATTTAGCTAGAATTATGACAAAATTGCCAGTTCCATGGAAGGAGTTAATGCTCCAACCTTTTTCAGTTCTACTCAGATACAGAGTATCATTAATTTGACAGTTATTATATCCCAAATGCTTTGCCACATAAAACAAGAACGAGTTACATCCCTGTATTTAATGATGTCTCAGTTGAATAAGAAAGAAAAACCATGCTATTGCCTCGGCAACTATTGGCAAATATTTATTGTTTGCTCAATATATACAATGCATTGCATTAGTGCAGTGTATTCATATATGGACAAATCTAGGAAGTAGTAAAATTATTTTATCCAATTGAGAAATGAAGAAACAAAACGTCTAGAGAGGTTGTTATTAAAGGTCATAGCAAATGTTAACTGATGATTCCAGGGTTTGAACCCAGGCAGTCTGACACCAGAGTTCCGATTCTTGAGCATTAATTGATTAGAACCCAGGTTGCCTAATGACAAATGGGATTCTCTCCATTACCACTTCTTTGGAATTAATAAAACTCCGTTATTTATTTTTGCTCAGACAAATTCATCCTTCTTGATACTTGGCAGAGAAGTCGTTAGGAGCTCCACAATACCTAACGTGCCCCAAACTGAGTCTCCCTCCAACCTCTTTCTCCTATTGTCTTTCCCATGTTAGTTATTGGCATCTCCATTCTTCCAGTTGCTTGGACCAAAAACTCCTGTGTGATCCTAGTCTCCTCTCTTTCTCTCACATCTTACTTCCGGTGTGTCAGCCTATCCTGTTGTCTATACATGTAAATCATGTCCAGAATTTAAAAAGTTCCCACGATTCACACTAATTACCTGATCTGAGCAGCCATCCTCTCTTGTCTGAATTAGATGCTGCTATGCTCACCCTTCTGTCTATTCTCAACACAACACCTAGAGAGGGGCTGCTAAAACTTAAGTCATATCATGTCAGGCCTCTGTTCAAAACCCTGAGGTGGCTCCTCATTTCACTCAGAGTAAAAGCCAAATTCCTTCTATAACCTCCAAGGCCATAGGAGAGTCAGCCCATTTTTATTTCTTTAACTTCCGGCTCTCTCCCTTCTTGCTCCACATCAGCCATGCCACGCTCTTGGCTGATGGTTGGAAACACTAGGTGTCCTCCCACCTCAGAGCCTTTGCCCTCGCTGTAGCCTCCCTAAAATACTCCCCCCCGACCCCCCAAATTATCCACAGAGAGATGGCTAGCTTCATCACTTTTCTGGTCTTTTCTCCAAAGTCATGTCAGCAAGGTTTGCCTTGGCCACTCAGAATGAAATTTCAACCCTTTGCTCAAACTTGCCTGGCTTTAATTTTCTTGGCTTTAATTTCCTCCTTAATTATTAAACCACTATGTATTTTGCTTATTTATCTTGTCATTGTCTCTCTTTAGTAGAATACAAAGTCCATGAATGTAATGATCTCTCTTCTCAGCATGAAGAAAATGACTGGCCCACACAAATTTTATCTGTCCTTTAAAATAAACCCAACCTTACCCTCACCCTCAAAATTTTTTTTTTGGAGACAGGGTCTCACTCTATTGCCCAGTTGCCTGGGCTAGAGCGCTGTGGCATCAGCCTAGCTCACAGCAACCTCAAACTCCTGGGCTCAAGCAATCCTTCTGTCTCAGCCTCCCCAGCAGCTGGAACTACGGGCATATGCCACCATGCCCAGCTAATTTTTTCTCTATATATTTTTGGTTGTCCAGCTACTTTCTTTCTATTTTTAGTAGAGATGAAGTTCTCGATCTTGCTCAGGCTGGTTTCGAACTCCTGACCTTGAGCGATCCTCCCACCTCTGCCTCCCAGAGTGCTAGGATTATAGGCATGAGCCACCATACCTGGCCATCAAACTTTTTATAATTGGGGATTTAATTCAATGCTGCCCCATAGTAAGTACTCAAAAAATTGAAAAAATTCTTAAATGAATTGATGACTAAGGATGAACTTTGTATAGAACATTTTGAATTTATGTTCCCCAATGGAAAGATAATTGCCTTCACTATAGAGCTTAAATAGGCACAGGATCCTGCTGGCTACATTTGTTAGATTAGCACTATTATCCAAATGATCACTCTGACTTTACTAAGCTAAACTTACAAATGGACTAAGCATTTTTATCAAAGTGTCCCAAGTAATAGAGAAAAATATAGAACTTGAGCTATGGCTGCATACAGTCAAGCATATACTCTGATTCTAAATTTTATTTTATTCTTAGGATAGAATTTGAGATCCTCATCCTTTTAGCAGATGATTGAGTCTAGTATAGTAGTAAATATACTAACTTTCTGTATTAATTAGGACACTTATGGATACAAACGGCAGTAACCCAATTCAAACTGGTTTAAAGAAAAAAAATGAGGAGAGGACTTATCGGCTCAAAAACTTGGGAAGCTGAAGAATATAACTAATTTTAGGCATGCTGAATTTAGAGACTAAATGATGAGATCAAGACACACACACACACACACACACACACACACCTTCCTTTCTCTCCGTCTCTGCTGTGAATTGGTGATCTTCTTAGGCAACTTTTATCCGTGTAGTGATAGCAATAACCACTCAGAACTCTAGGGTTACATCTTATAGTTCTTCAAATCCGATGAAAGAGAACTTCTTTTTCCCTATAATTGCCCTAAAAGTCTTGGATTGAGGCTGGGTGCGGTGGCTCACGCCTGTAATCCTAGCACTCTAGGAGGCCGAGGTGGGAGGATCGCTCAAGGTCAGGAGTTCGAAACCAGCCTGAGCAAGAGTCAGACCTTGTCTCTACTAAAAATAGAAAGAAATGAATTGGCCAACTAAAAATGCATAGAAAAAATTAGCCAGGCATGGTGGCACATGCCTGTAGTCCCAGCTACTTGGGAGGTTGAGGCAGAAGGATTGCTTGAGCCCATGAGTTTGAGGTTCTGTGAGCTAGGCTGATGCCATGGCACTCTAGCTGGGGCAACAGAGTGAGACTTTGCCTCAAAAAAAAAAAGTCTTGGATTTACTTCTGATTGGTTTATTTTGGAGATGATTGATTTATCAATAAATGATGAATACAGCAAGAGATTTTATTGTCGTATCAAGATCTATGTGTTACTTTTTTGTTGTTTTTAAAATCGTATCTTAGTGCAGGGTTAAGGACTTGTATATTAGGAAAACTTTGATCTGGTCTGAAGCCAATTAAAATGTGAAGCTCCATTTTAGAAACTTCTGGGTCAGTGTTTTTATAATACCAAGGAAATATGTCCATACCATTTAATTTAAAGACCTCTAAGTAAGTTCATTTTAAAGAATTAAATCACAGAAGGGTACTATAATTTTTGCTGAATTCATGTCTTCCCTAATTCTGAGAAATTCCAATTATACTTTTGGTAAATAACACTTCCCCTGTAAAGTACTTTGCCTTTGGAAAATTTCCTCCACAAACTGTGGTGATCATTAATTCTATTTATAGTCCTGGTTCACTTTCATGGTAGGATATTATTTCCTGACCTTTTTGTGGTTAGATGGGCCCTGTGAATAGTTCTGGCCAATGAAGTATGATATATGTTCCACACAGGTGATATAATTGCCCCCAGAGTCTTCTTTCCCTCTGTGTTTGGTAACTAGCAATGTTTCAGATGGTGGCTGCTGTATCATTGGTCTCTAAGTGATAAGAGACCAGTTGACCTTTGGCTGCAGCTAAACTCCAGCTGACTTGTCATTTTGTATTGCAAACAAGAACTAAACTTTTGTTTCTTATGTCGCCATGATTTTGGTCTTGTTTGTTATAACTGCATAACCTGGCCTAACCTGACTGATACATACATATTATCTTATATAATTCTAGTATGTTATTTTATATGATTTTCAAAACAACCCTCTGATATAAGTGGCTCAGGTTTAATTGTCCTTCCTCCCTTTATGAATAATAAAACTTAGGCTCAGAAGAGCTAAATACTTTGCCCTCAGTACAGAGAATTAATAAGTGAGAAAATGAGAGTAAAACATAGAATTATTGACTTCAAGTCTACTACTCTTTTAAAAATATATAACTGTAAACACAGAAAGAATCTTCTAATTCTTAATGGAAGTGTTTTCAATTTGAAAATTTTCAGAATTAAATATTATTTGTCATAATTTATATTTTAAAGTACTGTGATTCACCACAATATTTTGTGTTATTCCACATCTGTAATCATTTGCCTTGGCCTTTTATTTGAGCAAAGTAGCCATGATATAGAGAAGACAGGAAGATGATAAAAGTCACTTTGACCCAGAGGGTATGTTTTATTTGCATAAATGTTTAAAAACAGTGTTTATTCATACAAAGTAGAGCCTTAATAACACTAGCCCAGAATTCATAATAAATCATTGTGACAGTTCTTTGCTGTGAATCACCATTCTCTTGAAAGTAGAGACTATATACCAATTCATCTCTTTCAGGAAAATGTCCTTCAGAGATTTCTCAAAGCTAGAAAATCAAAAGGGTTTACAAGAAGATAAGATGGTTAAAACTACAACAACAACAACAAACCCCATACCTAATATCTAAGATGTGATGTATGAACAGAACTGAAAAAAGTTTGCAGAACTGGATCTTTCAGTAATCCTTGTTTCAGAAAGCCTACACCCTGTAAAAGCATTCTGGAGCAATTATTAACCACACAATGAGCCGGTGAGACAGCAGATGCTAACCTCCCCTTTCCCTTCCTTCTTACCTCCTCAATCAAACATATTTGTAGAGTACATATTTATCTACTTAAAAAAAGAAAGAAGAAAAAAAAAAAACCCTGTTGCCTCCCTTCTAACAGGAAGTGAGCAGGACTTCTCCTCATAGGCTGTAAAAATATTGACAGTAGATAATGGCCCTGTATAAGATACTGGTGGGAAGTGAGTTAATAATCACAGGATTGAACTGCAGCGAGCTTCAGATGCCGCCTAAGACCAGAATGTCAATGAATACTGTTTTTGTTAATAACTGGCTGGTGACAGTTATCAACCTGGCTTTCCTGGAATTGGAAAATACAGTACCAGAAAGATATATAGTAATAAGATACACCTATCTTATCTATATCCATGAATTAATTTTCCACAAATGTAACAAAGAAATAAGCATATTGTCTATTAGGAAAAAAAGGGCAGCTCACTAAATTTTTCTGGATCGTAATGTGATGGGCAGTAATTAAAAGTATTGGAGAATAAAACTCTCTTTTTGAAAAACACTGTAATAAAGTCAAAACTAGTTTAGCCAAACAGTATTATCTAATTTAATGAAATGTCTAAGAAATTTTCTCCTTTAAAAATAGGTTACTATAGTCCAGTATTCTTACAAGCTTTAGATGTTAGAATGTTTCAGAAACCTAAGAAGTTTTTATATTCTCTAAGAAGATCTAGGTAATTTTCTTAGAATCAGGTTTTTAAGAGAGAACTAGGGATGTTCTATAACATAGACTATCTATCTATACTTCCTCAGAAAATAAACTTTCAAAGGAATCAACCATACTCTGAAAATAACAGTTTTATCCTCCTGAAGCATAAATCTTTACTGCCCTTCAGTATAAACCAAACTGAAAAGATATGATGCATCATTTTCTGTAATGATTAATCCCCTATTTGCCAGCTGTCCTGGTGAATATTTCTAGACTTCAGCAGACATTAAGGAACCACAGGTTGTACAGGTGCAAATCCCTTCTGCAAGTTTGGCACTAATAATCTCTCTCTCTCTCTCTCTCTCTCTCTCTCTCTCTCTCTCTCTCTCTCTCATTT
>VBSM01000142.1:6710912-6721476 GCA_008086735.1 Cheirogaleus medius
CTCTCTCTCTCTCTCTCTCTCTCTCTCTCTCTCTCTCTCTCTCTCTCTCATTTCTCGAGGTATTATTTGTACCAAATGTTTTATTTGTTTATTTTTTAATTTATGGAGTAAATGTTGAAATTATTTCAAGCCTCTTCTATCTGTGAAACATATAATAATGCTGAAGCCATCAGGTGGAGATGAACTAGTTTACTGTTGAAAAATTCAGAAGGACCCAGTGGAAGGATCGATTACTCCGGTAAACTTCAGGGCACAGTTCTGAATGGTTTATTTCATTTCCTCTATTGTTCTTTGTAAACCTCCCGAAAATCAGCTTACAAGCATGTTGGACCAAAATGATTCCCATTGATTAAAGACAGCCTTTTTGGGGTGGGGGGGATTTTATTTATTCCCCAGATGGCAATAAACTGAAAAGTGTACATGATGAAAAGGAACAGGTAGAACTGAGGACTGTTTTTAGAGGGCCATTATCCTGGGAAGTGTATTGCTTAGTGGCTATTCAGTGCTGAAAACGGCAGCACTTCCTTTGGATTCGGTCAAGGTGAACTTGGAAAAGGTTATTCCTGGAAGCCTCGGGGTCCCCGTAGGCTGGAGCAGGGATCTTTCCGAGGAAAAGGCGTGTAGGTGAGCTCTGATGCTGGCGATAGGGGAGTATTAAATGAAGGATCCTATAGCAGGGTGTCTGCCCCAGGGAAGAATCCTGACCCCAAAGAAATAGAGATCCCTGCCTTGATCACACTGCTGGGTTGACGCTGACCTGATCCCCAGCTGATTAACCGAGATTAGGAGGCAAAAGTCGACAGCACAGCCACCGAACCGCGGCTGGGTGTCTTTGTCAGGTCGGAGAGGGGAGAGAAAAAAGAGCAGGGGAGAAAAAAACCCTCCAGTTCACACTGACACGAGATCCGGTTTCCCCAGCTCTCGGCTGCCCACCCGCACCGCCCCTCCCCGCCGGCCCCTCTGCGTCCCCGGCCAGGTTGGGGGCGACGGGAGGCGCTGCAGATTGTCGCGGTCGCTGCGAGGCACGAACGCACCTGCCCGGGCTGCGGGGAGGAAGTGGCTTGCTCGGATCTTGTCCTGGCTGGGAGCTGAGAGGCGGACAGGCAGGAAAGACCAGAGGCATGGAGAGCCATGAGGTTAGGGCGACGCTGGCAAAGGAGCTAAGATAGCAAATAAAGCCACTGGCTAAGGAGGACCAGCACTGGGCAGTGGCGATCCAGGGAGTGGGGGAAGAAAAGGGAGGCAATGGGACCAAAAGACGACAGGTCTGGGGGGAAATGACAAGGAAGTGGAAACTGCTAGAAAAAGATGAATGAAAAGTATGTGAAAGGAAGGTGCTAGAAGGGAATGATGTGCTAGAAAATGCAGCCATGTGAGATAGGTAGCAAGACCATGCGAGGAGGGGAAGAGAGGCCACAATGGCATCTCAGTCTTCTAGGGATCAGGTAGGCTAACCTGGTCACACTCAGCCAAGACTGGCCTCAGGGCATCCACCTGTCCAGCTAAACCTTGGAAAGACCTATTGAGGGGTCCCTGTTAGCCCAGATGCAAAGGTGACTTCCGTTAGACCTTGCCCCATTCCAGGGGCTCACAGAAATCCGCTTCCAAAGATAGTTCCTATGTCATTTGTCAGGAGACCTATTGGATGGTAGAGGAGAGAGCACCCCTCTAGGGGTTTCAGAGGTTACCCCAAAAATGAAAGAAGGGAGGGAAGAAACTCTAAGGAAAGGTTTGTCTGAGTTTTCAGGACAAAGAGAGAGATCCTGGTGTTGGCTGTAATCGATTTAAATAATCTATCTCATTTAAAGGGAAAGCAAGACAAGGAATTCCATGGCCAGACAGAGCACAGGCAAGCCTGAGAGACCTCAATTCTCTCTTCTTTCCTCCATGGGCGTATCCTGCCTGCCATTGGCCCGTGCATGGTCAAATTGGACATAGGTTCCTGCCCCCAAGGAGCTGGCCTTTAAAAACAAACCAGCAATTCCAGCGGAATGTGAGAGTTTTGCATGGGGTCTCATGAGAAAGAAAAGTCTTTACCAAATCTTGGAGGGTTGGGGAAGCATCCAGAAGGAGGTGAGCTCATAGGTGAAAGTAGAGTTTTGAGGACAACATTTAGCCCACAAGATGAGTCATTTTTTTCTTTGTTTCTCAGTAGTATGAGGGTAAGGAGGGGTTCCCCCAAAAGGACTTGCATGTAAAATACCTGGCATTTGGAAAAGTGCTCCAGAGAGTCTCTCAAATGGACCCTACTGAATTTCTCCTCCCCTTCTACAGCCCCTGAGAAGCCTCAGGCTCTCTCATTAATACAATCTTTGGCTGGGTGACCATGCTTCCCTGTCCCCATGCCTTTAGTCCTTGGGCCAGCTGGCTAACACAAGCTACTGGACATATGAGAAAACATTGAACCAAAGCCAATACCCTTGGTCTGGGGAAATCCACACCTCTCTATAGCAAAATGGACATGGTGGAGGAAGAAGGAGAAACATTCAACGAAATATTGGGAAAGTGGCTTCTGGCTACAGTGAACTCTTTAGGGTTGCTTTCAGAATAAGGCTAAATAATAAAAAAAGGGGGGGGCGGGCCTGTATCACAGCTTCACACTCTTTTTCTAGAAATAGGAGCCCCGTAGATGTCCCCAAATAGTGGGGGGATATTTGGGCAGGTGGATCATGTGTTCATGTTAGGAAGCAGTCTAGGTTTAGGTTTTGGTAAAAAAGGGCTCTGGACTGAACCTTGGGAGCTGTCCTGGTGTACAGGTGGGAGGAGGAACAATGGGGAATAAATATGCTATGGGAAAATATCTAGGCATGACCGCAACTACAAAGTTGATCGCTTGATCCTAAAATGTGATCTATGAGGCTGCTTGCAAACTTTCCTTTTTTTGCTTAGAAATATACTGTGCTTCAAATGCCCTCTACTCCTCACTTCACTCTTTGAGAAGTTGAAAGCATCTAAATCACAAGCAATACAGAGGAGATTGCTTTAAATCAACAAGTACAGGTGTTATAAAATGGAGTACTGATTCATGACAGGTAAAGAACAGAAGTTTTCAAAACAAAGAAATGTGTTTAAGACATTGAACCACCTGGGACGGTGGTAAATGTCTACTTAGAAGGTTTAAGGGAAAATGCCAATAGCTCAGATGACTAGGTGAATAAAAAATGTACGTTATCACTGAATGAATCCACAGCTACAAATGTAACAGGTAAATTCACTTCTTCCAAGAGAAACAATAAAAATGATAGCCCCCATCTTCCTACCGTGCTTTCCAGCATAGATAAGGCAATCATTTGGGGGAATGACCTGCTTTCAGGCCATTGCTGTTCAGGATACACACTTTCATGTAACATTCTTTAGCCTCATTTCCTCACCTCATATGCTATTTAGTGTTTGGATGGATTTTTTTCCAGATGAAAGTGGAAATGAAATTTAATATAGAATAAATGGCAAGCATGTCCAGTATCAGTCGAATCAGAGGAGCAAGGATGGCAATCTAAATGAAAATTCCTCTAATCAGTATGTCTCTTAAATCTAGCCCATGGAAATGGAACCAGCTCTATGATCATCATCAAAGAAATATCTTAAGTTATCTCTCTTTGGAGCAAATGTAAAATGGAAGAGTTCAGGGATCACTATGACCTCTAAGTTTGAGCAAGAATGAGAGAAGCAAATATAAAGTGGCTGGTTCAAAATACACACCTGAGGCAGGTAGGTGGGAAAAATGCTGACCATAGACTTACAGCAGACCTGGGTTTTTGTGGTCATGGATCCACTAATCTATGTTACCTTCAGTAGGCCAGTTGGTCTCTCTCAGAACCTCAGTTGTTTTTTTTTCTGGTATGAAATCATGACTACAAATCAAGGTATTCTCTGAGCTCAAAAGAAACGGTAGTTAATTTGAAGATTAGATCTATGGTTTCAAACTACTTAAAAATCTCTGTTATTACTGAGAAAAACAATGAAGGTTATGCATAGGTATACCTGGGAGTATGAATAAATATTTTGATGGCAAACACAAGATAACAATGCTGTGGCTCATTTGGAGCAATAATGACACCTTCACCTAGAGGATGAAGCTTCTTTTCCATGTTTTTTTTCTTTCCTGAGATTGCACCAGGTTCTGAGTTCTGCAAGGGAGGGGATTCTATTTTATTTTGGGGCATCTCTCATAGTGGTTAACTCCCCGGCCATATATTGGTCCCCAGTGAGTGCCCATTCATTGATGAAAAGAAGGGGGAGGTAGGGGAATATAAAAAAGAGACAGTGGGGAAGAGCTTGGAAGAAATAAAATAATTTTTCAACAAAGGAAGTTACACTGTTTCACTGTTTCATAAGATCATTGCTTTCTAAATCATAAAACTGGTTTTCTCTGTATTCTCTGATTACCATTACCAACACAAGAGAACAGCTACTTTTTCAATCAAGTTATAACTGGCTAACTCTTCCATTAAAGTCGATGACCCTCTAAACCCAGGTTGGAGTTATAACAGAGTGATGTGACTTAGTTTACCCACTTTAAACCAAAGACCTCCCGACAACCCTGTCCCACCCTCCTGTTTGTCTTAGAGTTTGTTTGGCCTGAGAAAATTCTTGCTCCCTGATTTTCAAACAGCACTCCCTGGTTATGATTTTGGCTTCTCCCACTGAGCCTCTTCTGTTGGATGAACAGTCAGGGGATGAATGTCTTGTGCCACCCAGACTGATGCCTTTGTGCCTCCAAAGGCAGCTGGTATCACTTTGTAGTTGAGACTTCTTAGGCCAAAGCATAATGTCCCATGGCCCATAGTCTAAAAGCAACAAAATCAAGTCATGGAATCCAAGAAGCTATGTTGTCAGCTTCTCTCTTTTTGGGAAAAAAGATCACTAGGTCTCATAAATGGAGGTAAAAGGGATTGTTAGCCAGTGTCCATTTTCATAGAGAATGTCAGGAAGGGGTCGCACAGAAACTCCTTTAGGTTAATGCTGCCAGAGTCTTCTGCTCCACTTGCATCAGATTCACGTGGAATCCTGTACACAGATTCCTGGGATTCTTTCTTGACCTGTTGAATCAACATCTCTTGGATTCAAAGAAAATTTTTAAAAAAATAATAATCCTGTACATTTCTGCTAGGTTGTTCTAGAAACATCCCGTATTGAAAATAAAAAGAACTGGCCTTCCATCTTTGTGGTAGACTGGTGGCCCTATGTTTTCAGATGTCTCCTAGTTTTGTGGCCTCTAAGATACAAAGAATGACACTAATTCCTCTCCCAAATGCTACCTCCCCCCAGACCCAGGTAATGAAGGATTCCTTCCAATCCTAGCCCCTCCTTCACCGCACCCTAGCTCTAAGAGTTTATAAAGGGGCAGGAAGGTGGGAGGGATTATGGAGAACTGTTTCTAGAAAAGACAAATAAGTGGCCAGTGGCCCCAAAGAGAATGATGTCTGTCGGCTTAAGAAATCCCAAGACAGTCACGCCATAGCCTAAGTCACACCTTCCTTCGTCACCCTGACAGTAGCTGGGCCCTGCAGCCTGGGGGACCAGCCGGCCACCAGAACACCCTTATCTTTATCATGTCCCCTAACTCCCTCATCAGAATTGTTTTTTTAAAAAATAGTGATAATAATACTTATATTGAATAGCATCTTGCTTTTCACCCGCATGAAGGAAGCTTCAGGTTTCTCTGGGGGGAAAAAAGTATGAACCTGTAGAATGGGCCTGGCCTACCTATATAGATTAGGCCGCAACAAGACTCATTTGTTTGTTTGTCTGGGCCCAGCGAAAGCAGAGCTGAACTAGGGAGAGGAACTCTGGGATGTGGAAAGGCCTAAAATCTTTGTAGGGAAATCCTTGGCTCTGCTTTCCTTAGGCAGCCACGAGTCAGGAGTGACACACTCAAGACAAGGCCCGTGCACCCTCTTCTCGATGAATCTTTAAACCCTGAGAATTTTAACAGCATAAAAGAAAACTTCTCTTTAGAATAACGGAGCGACTGAGGACACCTATCTTGGGCTAGAAGAGGGAAGCGGATCTTCGACGGCCAGCGCCGGGCCCCGCAGTGAGTGGCGCGCTCGCGTGCTGGCGGCTGTCGCCGGGGGACGCGCCGGTTCAGCGCCTGTCAGGTGCCTCGGCCCGGGGCCCAGACAAGCAGAACAGCCCCCAGCCGCCCCTCCCCTTGGCACTGCTTGGCTGGAACCTCGCGCGGCTTCTTTTCTGGCCGGGCCGGTTGCCGGGCGGTGCGGTGGGCGGTGGCGGCCCCCGCGGCGCGGCCGGGGGCGGGGAGAGTCGCTCGCTGCGGCGACGGTGGCGGTGGGGGGCGGAGGGAGGCCGCGGAGGAGGAGGAGGCCGAGGCGGAGGAGGCCCGGGGAGGGGTGACGACGGTGTTCAATGTGGCCGCGCAGCTCCCCGGGGAGCGGGCTGAAAGGGCCGCGCGCTCACCAGCTGACAGCGCGTGCTCCGCTCCAGACGCGCCGCACCGCGGCCAGGAGCCGCCGCCAGCCCCGCTATTGTCAGCCGCTCTCTAATTAAGAAACACTCACATTACGGCAAACCACCCCCACGCTTCTTGGTTCCTGTCCTTTCCTTTATCTTCCTGCGACTTCTCTCCTCCCCTGCCTCTCCCGGGCGTCCGAGCATTTAACCCATTCTCCGCTCGGTTCGCCCTTTCTTGCGACGGGCCTAGTCGAGGACAGGGACCTCAGCGGTCCGCGCCCGCGACTGCGCTCGGCCCAGGGGTGAGGGCGGCTGGTGAGCGAAGTCAATAGAGTCAAAAACATCAAGAAAAACTTAAATCTTTCTTATATTCCCTCCCCCCATCTCATACCCCTTCTCACCAAAAGCAATTGCAAGCAATTCAACTACTACTGGTTGTCTTTAACTTTCACTGACACTTGCTGTTTTCTGCAAGATTGCAATCGACAAGTCTAGATTGTGCTTGGTAAGTGCAATCTGCAACTTTGCCTTTCCACTTCCAATTGGGGTTTGGAACTGGCAACACAACGCTGATAATCTTTTTCTCGAACTTTCAAACAAGCCTAGGAGAGAAATATTACAAGATATTCTTTGATAAAAGACCATTCCGCTTTGTTCAGGTTTAAATCTCTAAAATCAAGAGAAAGGCCTCATGAAAGTATTGGTCCGGTGTCAGTTAAGATTAAAGAAATTAACCTTCCCCCCCTCCTCCCGCTTTTTTTTTCTGGTCAAGTTGGACCCCCAGTTAGCAATGTCCCTTAGAGAACGTGGTTAAACTTGCCCGTTGCCAAAAAGAATCTTTCTTCAGCTCTCCGTGAAATCAAATAAGTTTCCCAAAGTGTGGCGAGCCAAAACCCTCCACAAATAAAAAGTTGGTGGTGGGGTAGGAGGCGAAGACAGAATATAAAGCAAGCTGCTTAAAGTATATAAAACTCAAGAAAGCACCAGCGGTGTTGCAAAGAACTAACCCGATTTATCTATCTTCATTACTTTAAGAAATGCTGCCTCTTTGTTTGTTTGGGTGATATTAAGCATGCTTAACTTGCACACATAGTTGATTCCTTTGCTAGTATCTTGGATACTTGGATCTGACTTTGGAAGGTAGAAGCTAATTGTTAATAATGGAGAGAAAGGAACCAGTCAGCATGGCAGGAGCGGTCTGGCATATGGGGAATGAGGGCTCAGAAATACTCAATATTCAAGTTTCCAAAATATTAATGAGATTATAGCAACTTGCAGCTATATGTTACAGCTTGTTAATGGAGTGTAAGAGAGCGAGCTGCCAAACGTTTGTTATGCAAACTCCGTAGCAGAACCTTAAAATGGAAATGTGATTGTACATCTCTTTCAAAGAAAAGCCAGCATAAAAAGAGAGAGAGAGAGAGAGAGAGAGAGAGAGAGAGAAATAGAATGAAGGAAAGAAAAGGGGTTAAAGTTCTCATTTGAACTTTGAGTACTCAATTGACCACAGAGTGATTTGACTTTTTGTGCATGTTTTGATGGGTTAGAAAAATTCACCATCGCTTTTCAATCAGTGTGATACCGAATTTCCAATCTGATATTGTTACAGTCTTTCTCTTGAGTATAAATGTAAAGAACTCTTTTAAATGAAGATGAGGAATTCCGATTCCTATATACCGCCACTAATATTTAAAAGTATAAATATCTGCCTATTACAGTGGTCACCCTCCCCCAAAGTTTGGATAGCTGTAGCTCTTAGCTATTGATTTTCTTAGAGAAAAATTTTGGGGAGTGTTGACCTGGTGGACAGGAATACTAAGATCCAGTTCTAGATATTGGCACTTTCTGGCTGTGTGATTTTGGGGATAAATAATGGGCAGCAGTTTCCTCATTTATAAAACATGTAAAGGAAAATATTCCTGATGCAACTTTGTGTTTTGTGGTTTCTCTGAACCAATGGAAAATAAAAACTTTGGATGAGGTCCTTTTCCTCTTTGGTTAACACAAAATGAGTATAAATCATTCCCCAAAATGAAATATAGATTGTTTGAGGGAGAAAGAAAATCACAACTATTTTTTTCCCTCTTGTCCTTCCCCTACTTAGATTCATAACAGGTAGAAGAATTCTAGGTCCTTTCCTCTCTCTCTCCTTCTAGGCATTCAGGCAAACATACAGAGCCAAATAACTATAAAAATATGTGTGCTCTCATCCCGCAAGGTCGCTGTGTGTTCATACCTGTTGGGTCTGCTTACTGCTTATTGAGAACGATATAGAGATGTGTTACAAGGGATCGCTTGATTTATTCAGCAACCCAAAGAAGATTCCTGATGTTTATCGTGAGCGCAGCAAACTCGGTGGGTGCAAAAGGTTATCTAAAGGACAGGTGCATTGTTTCTGTCCTGGAAAGCATCGCGAGCCGCTGCTCACTTCTGGGACAGAGCTGGCGGCGGCTCCCAGCTTCTCTTGTGGCCTCAGCTGAAAGCCACCAACACCCAGGCGGTCAGTTACAAGCTGGCTCCGCCGTTCCCTCCTGCAGACCACAACCTGCGCTCCCGCGCCCGTTACTTTTTCTGCAAATCTAGTTTGTGGCGCTTTCCTTTTTTTTTTTTTTTTCTTGGGGCTCTTTCCTCTTTTGGAGATGCTGGGGAGAGAGGAGGATGTGAGAGCGATTAAACGAGCCTTCCTTCGCTTTTTTTTTTTTTTTTTTTTGCTTTCTTTTCCTGCAATTTGTTATCCCAATGAGGACCACAAAACATAAAAGACTTGGCTTAAAATCAACGTCTCAAATTCAGCGATGTTTATCCAGCGGAATGTAGCTGAATCTGTAGTTTAATAAATAGTTCTACTCTCATGTTGGCCAATCAAATTTAGTTTTTACAATTCAGCTTTCTACTCTCTCCATTTACACACTGTATTAGCTTTTCTAAATCCTATGAACGTGTGACCCAGAACAGGCTTTTCACTTAGGCGAGAGTGAGAGCACCGTTTAGTTTTTGCAATTGACTCAAAAATGTAGTTGAATAATCTTTTCTATATGGAAGCTAATTCAGAAGGACAAAATAAAGATGCACATTAGCTTCTATATTGGAAGTTGCAGAACTATTTGAAAAGAGAAAAATGAGTGTAGGTCAACCATTTCCTAGGGCAACTGCTGGCTTCTAATTTTTGAATCAAGGAGCCCAATTCTGCTTTCCCTTCAAGTTCTTTTCCATTGTTCTCTTTGCTTCTTCAGGTCCTCCTACCCCAAAATAACAGAGAAAGAGAGAGAGGTAGGAGGAGAGAGAGGAAGGGAGGGGAGGAGAGGAGAGGAGAGGAGAGGAGAGGAGAGGAGAGGAGAGGAGAGACTGAGAGGGTACTTTTACTGTGCATTTGACCTGCAAGAAAGCTTTCAGCTTGGCTAGTTTTTATGAGTGGAAATAGCTAACCCTGGTAAAGTTAACTACTCCCTCCT
Source organism: Cheirogaleus medius (assembly GCA_008086735.1). Taxonomy (NCBI): domain Eukaryota; kingdom Metazoa; phylum Chordata; class Mammalia; order Primates; family Cheirogaleidae; genus Cheirogaleus; species Cheirogaleus medius. The sequence continues at coordinate 6,720,776 of VBSM01000142.1, forward strand.
GGCTAGATCCTAGGAGACCTAAAGCAAGTTCCTCCCCTTGCAGAGGCAATTGGGGCTAGGAGTAAGGGAAACTGGAAAGATCCTGGCTGTCACAGAGGCAAAACTGTGCTGCAAATTTGAGAAAAGTTTTATCTCACAATGTAATTATTATAAACTCACAATTTAAAAACTTTTTTTAAAGAGATGGGGTCTTGCTATATTGCCCAGGCTGGTATCAAACTCATGGCCTCAGCAATCCTCCAGCTTCAGCCTCCCAACATGCCAGGATGACAGGTGTGACCCACTGTGCCTAGCCTTAAATTCACCTTTAATAAAAGACTTAGCGTGAGTCTTCAAGGTCATTTAAAAACTATTTTCAGTGGTTATACTGGGATGGAATAAATGACAAATAAAAGCTACTTTTCACGTTTATTTTCATCATTTGCAAAAGGAAATACATAAAACAATGGCAGTTGGCTTTGCTAAATTAAAATAAAATGATCTCGAGTAGAAAATGTAAAAAAAATGAATCAAGATAAGTAGAAACAGTAGCAAACACTCAATAATAAATAAGTTTTCTAACATTAACAAGGCAAAATAAAATTGACCAAATGCTTTTGACACTACTAGATGTTTTTTTTTTAAATTTTCATTTTTTTAAACAAACATTTGCAAAGAGCTTAAGAATGATAAGTGGCTGTGTTCAAAAATTAAAAAACAAA
>VBSM01000142.1:6721576-6760282 GCA_008086735.1 Cheirogaleus medius
CTTCGTCCCTCTTTTAAGTTCGTCAAATTCATATGTTAATTGCAGGGCTGTAATCTGACGCCGGTGTGTGTCACAGCCCCAGCGGCGGGGCTGCGTGAGCCGGTGCGGCGCGGGCTCCGGGCTGGTGCCCGTGCAGACTGGGGATGGGGACGTGCGCGGCTGCTGGTGGCCCCGGGCCAGGCTGGGCGCGCCTGGCGCCCCGAGCGCACCCACAGCCTTCCTCTGCTGCCACTAAGCGAGGGTCACAGCTCCCACCGCTGACGCCCACACCTTTAAACATCTCTCATATGTAATATGATGTATGTGCACATGTATGTAGGTGTGTGTAAGTCTCTCGTACATGTTCGTAAACATATAACCCCTAAAAGGACGTCTGTCATTTAGAATAAAAAGGGGGGAAACCCTGTCTCAGAACATGTTTCTTCATTTGACTACGTCTTTTCCTCTTTTGCTTCTGATCTCTTAGTTCCACTTGTTATGTCATCTTTTTTCTCGGTGGAAAGTAAAGTCCCCTTTTTCTCAGGGGACCAATTCCGGGTCCCCCAATCCAATCCGTCCCCTTTGCCCCGCACCCTGTGTCCAAAGGGGATTGTCATCTGCAGAAAGCTCTCCGCTGAGCGTAATTTTAGGGCAGGGGTATGTCACAGAATTATGCAAAGTCTCAATACACACAGTAGGACTCCCTCCTTACTCAGTGCCCAGCGAGGGGAAGTTGCCCAAAGGAAAATGCAAGGCGCCCGCGATCCTCGCAATTCCTAACACTTTCGAGGTGCAGAAAGCCCGGAGTCGCCTACCCTTCTGCCTCGGGAGCCTTGGTTCACTAAGCTCGTAGTTTCTAGCTGCTTTGGCAAACACTCAGAAACTGAAGTTTCACTTAACGCTTCCCCTCCGTTTAGTTAGGGTGTGCGGTCCTCTAGCATAAAACCAGGGGGGAAGGTCCTTGGCGAGGCTGGGACCCCAAGTCCCAGGTAAGCACCCGCCTCGGGTCGCTAGAGCCCAGCCTGGCATGGTCACAGCAAAGAGCCAATCAGGAAGCTCCTTGGCCCGGGCTCGCCCCGGTTGTGCCCAGCGCGCCCCAGCTCCAGACACAGTCCCTGGGGCGCGGGAGCGCGATGCAACCAGCTGGTGGCTACTGCTGCTTTTGTCTTTCGCAGTGGTTGTCGTCTCCAAAGGAGTCTCGTCCTCTATGAAAGATGGTGCAAAAGAAGAGCCAGCAGAGATAGCTCCCTGGAGTCTGTCTTGGCAGTGTCCAGAGGCGGCTGAAAGTTGTCACTAATATGAGCAGGGACTTGATCTAACCTGCCGTCTAGAACTCCTTGGACAGGGGAATTTCTGGGACCAGACTGAATTAGTTGTGTGTATATAAATATACATCCTATAAAGATATAGGAGGGTAGAATAGAGTGCTAAAATGGTGCTTAATTCTTCCTCTGTTCTTCTTCGACCTTGTAGGGACAGTCCTGAACTTTCCTACCTTAAAAACCAGAAAGGTGAGAGAGAGCTGGATTCTGATGTGAATGTTTAGTTCTGCTGAAATACATATGTTAAATAAAGGCATGTAGAAACAAAACGTAACCAGAAAACCTCCCAAAACCTAATCTATAAACCGTTGATGAAAATAAAGAAAAAGAAAAATTCATCCAGTGTCTTTTGGGGAGAGAAAATTCTCCAATTTTTTGGTGATTGGACTGGGTACTGTTGAAATCAACTAACAATGCTGTTAATATAAAATGATATTACTACATAAAATGTACTATTTGAAAAAGTAATTGCTATTCGCTGTGGGTGCCGAAATGGAACTTTGAGAAAAATGATTAACTATCTTCTACCTATGTTTGGTAGCGTGAACAGCTAGAGTCTGTCTATATTGCATTTGATTACTCAAACATGGATTTTTTCCCAGCTGTATCAGCTGAAAGTTACTCCTGGAATTCTTTCACATAAATAATGCCACTATCAAATGTGTCGGATACCCAAATTTCCCCTGGGCTTACATTTTCCAAACTTTGTATCTGTACTTTAAATTTGACTATATAACTGTACAATATTCACTTTCCTTTGGGCTTAAACAACTTTGTGGGCTGTAGTCAAATATTTGCTGAATACACAGACTATTGGTCCTAATTTGCCAACTTCACATAGAGTCATTAGTATTATTACCTCTTTGAAGCAAATGTCAATACATAGGTCAGTAAATTAGACTGTTAGAATAATGTGAGCAGTAAATAGAGTTTGGTAATTTATGGCGAAATACATTTCTTTGGCCCTTAAAATAAAATAAATAGGGGGCTATTTTTCTTCCCCTCCCTTCCCTTTTTTCTCTTCCTTCCTTTCTCTTAGGTGGGGCTGGGGAAAATTGGCATCTGAGCTGGGGCAGGAGGACACAAGGCCTTGTGCATGGAGTTGGATCCTGAATAGTGTGACCAGGGTGTTCTTAAGGAGGGTTTGTAGTATGGGGTGTCAGAGTACCACATAGAGTATCTGTAGGGACTGGATGTTGGCAGCAGCAGTCCAGCATGCGGTACCTTAACAATTGGCAATGATGGCAAAGAATTAAACATTCATCCTATCATTCCTAGATGAACTGTATTTCAGAGTAATCAAACAGACTTAGCTAATGATGGATTTTTTTTTCAGAATAATTCCATATAATAAAGGTAGAAGAAATAAAAGATTCAGAACATTTTGCAATTCCTAATGAAAAATTTTATCAAGGCAATGATTAAGAATGAATGATACAATTAGATCAAAGTTTGTTGGGGAACTTTTACAATGGAGGAATTGGTCTGTCACCCCTTGAAACTATTACTGATGAATCTTAGCATCTTTTAGGAGACCATGATATCATGTGTTTCTCAGTTTCATGCATTATAAAGTACACAAACCCCTATGAAGTATTCTTTAAAAAAGAAGAAATTAAATCTGAATTTATTAATAATTAAACCTTTGAGTCAACCTCTTGTTTACAGGAAATATGGGGAAATCATAGTAAGTTAAATGACACCACAAGAATGCAAAAAACAAGCCCATACAGTGAAATGTCCTATAGAACAAATCTTCAGTTTCAATAATTCTGTGACATTAAAAAAAGGAAGGAAATGACTGCTCTTGATTAAGACAATATTTAAAAAAAAAGACAGTCTTAAGATACAGCATCGAATGCGACGTGTGAACCTTGTTTGGATTCAGATTCAAACAAACTAACAATAAAAGAACTTTTCTTAAAAGGCAGTTGATAAAATGTGAATACGAACTGAGTATTATATGATACCAATGATTTACTGGTTTTTTTTTAGGTTCTATAAAGGCAATGTGATTATTTAGGAAACTAGAGATGCACACAGAAACATAGGGGTGAAATAACATGAGGTCTATGATTTGCTATAAAGTATTGCATCATCAATATTAATAATATGAAAAATAAATAATGACTCAAATATAGAAAAATCTTGATAATTGCTGAATATGGTGGTGTAAAGATTCATTAGACTATTAGCACTACTTGCACATGAAAATTTTTACAATGAAAAATTGATAAAAATCCTCTGGCTTTTCATTGTTTGCTCTTATCAACCACATAGTTTAGTTCAGTATTTAAACCCCAGTGATCTGCTCTTAAGCTATGTTTCTCGACTGAGATTTTATGATTCCATTAACACAGTGATTCTCAAATTGTCATCCAAGGATGGTCTACCTGCATGAGAATCACTTGGGAGGTTTATTAAAAAGGCAAATTCCTGGGCCCCTATCAATTCTACCAAATCAACTGTGTGCATGGGGCCCAACATCTGTGTCTTACACAAGCAGCCCAAGGGATTCTTAGGCATGACCCAGTTTGTCCTAGAATTTTCCCTGTCCTATATTCAGCTACCTTATAGCTATCAGGGAAGAATGTTAACATAAGCCTGGGTCAAGATCATGAATGTATACTGTTGTTTATTCCAAGTGAATGTAAACTGCTTCTAATTATTATTCCTGATACACTCACAAGATCAAGAGCTGCATAATAAGTATAGCAGTAGCCCAGCAGCCAAGATGGGGGCAACCACTTGGTTAAGTTCCCAGCAATCTGCTGTCATCTGCTATGATCCAGTTGATTTTTGCAGGTGTCAGGCTGGCAAATTAAATAGGCATATGATGGAGACCACTCTGCCTGCATCCTTTAGTGGTACACACCTTTGAGAGTGATATTAAATCTCTGCAGTTCCATCCGGGATGTGGCATTTTCCTGATTTACTATCATAGAGGGGGTACACTTTCGGAGCTCTCACTTGACTTCTTCTGCCACTGTGGCTTTTAACCCAAGGGTTAGGGAGCAAATGTGAGGTTTCTGACAGCTGCTAAGCATATTCATCTAACTAATACACTATGGACTGGAAAGAATGACCATCATCTTTGCGCCCTTTCAACCTCTGCCGTATGAACTTATGCAAAATCCTATTCATCATCTGGCCTCTATATGCTTGAACCATAATAAAAGGTCCACGATGGCATCTTGGTTTTCCTGGTATCAGCACCAGCTCATACACTAAATCCAAAAAACCCTCTTAATGTTTGAGTATTTTTCTTTCCCAGGTATATTGTGGTAACTAATTGTCATAGGTCTATTTGCAAAAGAATTGGAGGACTCCTCAAAGTAACCTGGAATCCCTTCTACTGATTGACTCAAACTTGCTCAAGTGTAGAGACTGGGAAAAGATGAGTGAATTTTTGTGTGTGTGTCTGTGTGTGTGTGTGAAGGCCATTTGTCCCATCTACTTTTGGTCTTCCCTGGTTATATAGATCATGCAATACCCTTGTTCGCCACTCGTATTTGTTTCCTATTGGTAGTGAAACAAATGTTTTGGTTGGGGTTATCCAGGGAAACAGAACCAATGGGAGATTTTTTAAAAATACATTTATTTATTGTAAGGAATTGGCTCACATGATTGTGGGGGCTGGCAAGTTTGAAATCCAAAGATCAGCCCAGCAGGCTAGAAACTCAGGCAGGATTTAATGCTGTAGGTTTGAGGCAGAATTTCTTCTTCTCTGAGAATCCTCAATTTTTGCTCTTTAGGCCTTTAACTGATTAGATGAGGTTCACCTACATTATCTAGGGTAATCTTTTTATACTTAAAGTCAACTGATTGTAGATATTAGCCGCATCTATAACCTTCACAGCAACACCTGGATTAGTGTTTAATTGAATAATTGAATATTATAGCCTAGCCAAGTTGATACATAAAACTACCCATCACAATAAATTACTACAAACATGTGCTTAAAACCATACACGTCTTAGAGTTCTTGGAGGTGAGAGGTTTAAAATCAGTTTCCCTGGGCTAAAATAAATGTGTTGGCAGGGCCATGTTATTTCCCGAGCCTACAGGGAGAGTCCATTTCCTTGCCTTTTCTTGCTTCTACAGGCTGCCTGCACTTTTTGGCTCATAGCCCCTTCCTCTGTCTTTAAAGCCAGCAGCATAGCATCTTCAAATGTCCCCTCTCCACCCTCCCCACACCACCTCTCTCTTTCTCTCTCAACTCCTGTCTTCTGCTTTTCCTTACAAAGATCTTTGTAATTACACTGGGTACACTCAGATTATCCAGGATCATCTCCCATCTCAAGATTCTTAATTTAATCACATCTGCAAGGCCCTTTCACCATGTAAGGTAACATAGTCACACGTTTTAGGGGATTAAGATGTGGACATCTTTGGGGGACGTCCATTATTCAGCCTACCATACTATCCATCTGTTGTACCCCTGGAACATATTGGCATAGACCTGTGAGAGTGAGGGTCCCTGATTTCCATTTTGGCTTTGCTTCTCAATACAGTAATTATATCCACCTTGCCTCTCACAACAAAGTGACACTCCCTGGCCTCTGCTGTCCCAGAATCCTATCATCCCAGTGACAGTGAACAGCTCATTTCATGGCGACTTTCCTGATGGTGCACCTCAGCCTAACAAGGACGGATTCACTGAATCTCTCAAGAAATGCCACTGTCCCCACACTGACACTCTCTTTTTGGTTTAGTGAAGGGATTGTCCTCTGGGATTTCCTGGGAAACAGTCAGCTAGCTAACGGAGTCTCTGGTCTTAAGCATTAAATCCATTCAAGCATATCTCCTCTCTAAGCCTTTTCCCTCTTTTCTTAACAATTTGATAAAGCTACATTTCTACCTCATATACTATAGGACAATGAAGCTCCCAAGTTTAAGAAATCCATGTCAACATAATATTAGGACTTCTCAGACTTAGATCTTGAGTTACAGAGAGTTCCTCCATACTCCAAAACTGCCTTTTCCAGTCTTAACTGACACCCTTTCCTCTAGCTCGCCACCCTCAAGATCTATTCTAAAGTACATACTCCAGGTTCGTATCTGTAAATATCAGCCAGGTGTGGCAGAAATTTTGGTGAATAATTCCTTTGCTTCCAAAATAAGAACAGCAGTTTCCCAGGCGGGCCCCGCTGAGCTTGGATCCTAGCTTTACACCTAGAAACTATGAGAAAGGTGGGGTGAATCTTGATGAAGACAACTGGTATTTTGTGAGCCATCTTACTCACAGGCGGTCTCTGCACGGTCTCTAGCCAAGGGGAGTTGGTCGTTCTTGAATAATGGAGAGTGAGTCACTTTAGGAGGCCTAGATGGTTCTGCAGATTATGGAGATCTAAGCATATCCACTTGGATGTTTCCATTCCAGCCCTCAGCTTCCCATCTCTTCTGTACCAGACTCTTGAGTTTAGCATAGAAAATTTGCCAGGCTGCAGAATAAGCCTTCTTTGCCATGTTGCTATTCTCACAACCAGGCTCAGTTATCAGCCTGTACTGCCCTCTCTGACTACATAGAGGTTTTCGGAATTTTCCATTGTGTCCTGAGTTGGTGGTTGGCTGATTTGAGCCTGGCATTTTCTTTCAGTGGTGTATCCGTGATGCTTAAAAACAACCTACCATCTCTGCAGTCTTATATGACAATGACTGCCACCATCTTTCTTGAATGATAGAGATATTGCATAAACCCAGTGTGTCCCCCTTCCTTCTGCATTCTGCCCCAATTCTCCAGCGATGAGACTCTTAGCAATAATGACCCTCCAGCATGCCAGGGGGGGTATCACAAGCCAGTTACCACTCACAAAGCAGTCTTTGTTGCTGTCTTGGTCAATGAGTGGTCCAATTCAGAAATTCATCTGAGCAGATGCTTCCTAGACTACTTCCAGTATAAATTATTTTAGTTTGGGTCTTCCCAAAAGTAGATCCTTAGGATTCAGGTTGTGGTAGAATGTGGTACATTATGTGTTAAATTACACATAGTAGTATTTTATATTTAAGTATTTGATGGTGTACATTCTCTATTTCACAATTAATTTTTAAAATCTCCCCTTATACATACTACATGAAAAAATAAATTCCACATGTATTAAAAAGTCAATATAAAAACATGAAATTATAAACATACTAGAAGGTAAATTAAGTAAACATTGAACTGATATCAAGCTTAGTAAGGGTATTCTATGCATAAAATTGCTGCAAGATTTAGTATTTCAAGAATTAATTAAATTCAATTAAGTTAAAGTATAAAATTAATATTTTTAATAATGAAAACTCTCCACAAACTATAGTACATAAAACTAAGATAACATTTTTCATGGACAAAAAATCATAAAAGTTAAAAGTAAATGACAAAGTAGAAAAAATATTTGTAACAAGCCTTATACACAGTGAGTTAACATACATGATATAAAAGGAGCTATTACATTTGATAAGAAAATGACTAGTTCCTGATAGAAAAACAGCCAAAAGATAAGGGTAGGTGATTCATTCATGAGGGAACAGTAGAAATGGTCTATAAAGATGAAAAAAATAATTCAACCAGGAAATGCAAATTAAAACAAATAAGAAAGTTTCAGTTAATTGTTTCAGATTGAACATACAGATGGTTTTCTCAAACATCATGAAAATGACAGAAAAATGACACATAAGGCAGAAATGCACAAAACAAAGAGAATGGCTAGAGAGACAATAACAAGTCAAGAATGTCAACAAATTCTTATAAAATGGAACCGGATGGACAAGTGATAATTGACTTAGCAGAACTGAGAAAGCCCATATCTTAGTCTGCAGGGAAAGCCAAGGGGAAGATGACCAATTCCTGCCCCGGCTCCCCAAAGATGCTCAGCTGCAGTGGGCACCTCTGTAGCAGGTATCTCTGAAGGGAGAGAAGGGTTGGTGGAGGACAGACTGAGCCTAATGTTGCTATTGGTATGCATGGTATTGGTGTGCATGGTATTGGGGTGCTTGTATTGGTGTGCATGTTTTGGTGTGCATGGTATTGGTGTGCATGTATTGGTGTGCAGGTGTTGGTGTGCATGCTACTGGTGTGCAGGTATTGGTGTACATGCTATTGGTGTGCATGTATTGGTGTGCATGATATTGGTATGCATGATATTGGTGTGCATGCTATTGGTATGCATGATATTGGTGTGCATGTATTGGTGTGATGGTATTGGTGTGCATGGTATTGGTGTGCATGGTATCGGTGTGCATGTATTGGTGTACAGGTATTGGTGTGCATGTATTGGTGTGCAGGCATTAGTGTGCATGCTATTGGTGTGCATGTATTGGTATGCATGCTATTGGTGTACATGGTATTGGTGTGCATGTATTTGTGTGCATGTATTGGTATGCATGGTATTGGTGTGTGTACTATTGGTGTACATGTATTGGTGTGCATGCTATTGGTGTACATGGTATTGGTGTGCAGGTATTGGTGTGCATGCTACTGGTGTGCATGTATTGATGTGCATGCTATTGGTGTGCATGTATTGGTGTGCATGGTATTGGTGTGCATGCTATTAGTGTACATGGTATTGTTGTGCATGTACTGATGTGCATGCTATTGGTGTGCATGTATTGGTGTGCATGCTATTGGTGTACATGGTATTGGTGTGCATGCTATTGGTGTGCATGTATTGATGTGCATGCTATTGGTGTGCATGTATTAGTATGCATGTATTGATGTGCATGCTATTGGTGTGTATGTATTGGTGTGCAGGTATTCGTGTGCATGGTATTGGTGTGCATATATTGGTGTGCATGCTATTGGTGTGCATGTATTGGTGTGTATGCTATTGGTGTACATGGTATTGGTGTGCATGCTATTGGTGTGCATGTATTGGTGTGCATGTATTGGTGTGCATGCTATTGGTGTGCATGCATATTGGGACATCTCTGTATTCCTAAGTCTCCTTTATTACTTCTCTCCATTCTAAATCGAGCCCTGGTTTCTTATAGAGAAGTAAATAGTAATGATTTACTTCATTTACTCTCAACGATGCTTGTGAAATATTTTTATTGGTGTGCTGCAATTAAGCCAATGAAAAGATCTCTTTTAAAGACAGAATCCCTGTACTCACTATGCCCACGTTAAGGGTGTATTAGCTACAATCTTGGCACCACTTGAATTCACATCTCAGAATGCCTCTTTAAGTGGAAGTTACTGAGTAATGACTATGATAATCAATTCAATTTAGGAAAAGATGATAACAGTTTTTTGGGGATATTTTGTGAAAAACAAATCCTGAATTTATTAAATGCATGTATATTAAGCATTCTCTATGTGTACAACACAGCAGAACAAGCCAAACAAATTTAAGACTTCAGATTGAACACACAGATGCTCTTCTCAAACGGTATTAAAATGACAGAAAAAGGACACAAAAGGCATGAATTTTGCTAAAACCGTCCATGGCTTCCAATTCTATTAGGCTAAAGACCAAGTTCCTTAGCTTGGCTCTAAGACATAGCCTGGTGGTTTCCCACCTCTGTAACTCACCTCTTACCATTCTGACCTTTCCTTTCAGGTCTCTAATCACTTGAACCTGTTTTCTTCTTATAGCCACATTGGCATTTCAGTTCTTAGGTAAGCTTTGCAGGCCCATATGTCTGAAATGTTCTAGATGCCCCACTTCTATTCCCTGTACTTCTACTTATTGGTCTTGCTTTAGTTCAAGCTTTTCTTCTAGCAAGTCTTCTAAACTAGGTCAGATTTCTTTGTCACCCACTCTTATATAGCTTATTGTTGCTTTCCTCAAGAATTTATCTCAGTTGGTAATTACACAATTGTCAATATGACTATTTAATGTCTTTCTTTGACCCCAGAGTGTGACATTTATGATTTTGCTTACGACATTATGTTTATTGCTTAACAGCGTCTAGAACACAGTTGGCACTCAACCTAAATGAAAAGATGCCTTCGAGGGGTTTAACTTTGTTTTATTTGTTCCTTCAAAGAATGGTTTAGTTGCTGCCAAAGTTTGACCTAGTTAAAAAAAATTCTCTGTGTTGATTTCTTAAAGAAATTTAGTTTTATTTGCGGGAAGTAAAAGATGGGAAATTTGAGATTATATTTACACTAAGAGCTGATGTAACAGAGATGATATTTTATATCTCTCTGGTATAATTTGTATATATTCAGTTTGAAATAAATTTTATTGAGTGAAGAATTGCTACCTATTTGGCTTGATCTTTCTAGAATATTGATCAGTTAGGATCTACCTGGTTCAGATGTTCACAAGTATCCTATTAACACTGAAGAGTTCTTTATAAATTTTGGATGTTATAAAGACCATGAAAGAATTCAATAGAGAAGAACTGAACTCACACAAAAGTTTAAAAACCAATTGAGATTTACTAAGCAGTCCATTGAAGCATAACTTTATGTACAGCATATTGCAAAGGACACACATCAATATTTCTGTTAGTAACTTTCAGTCTCTGACACTAGGGAGTTCGTAGATCTGTCTCTTCTGGTGATGTTCAGATTATTTTCTTCATTCTTAACCCAAAGGCTGTAATCCACTGACTTCCTTTATTTCCCACACTGATTCATGCCTTACCAGGTTCACTTAGAACAATCACTTAAAAAAAAAAGTCCTTGTTGCCAATAGTAAAGAGTACTTAGTTTGTTTGAAAGTGTGCAGAGTTCAGACTTTAATTACAGAAACTTCCCCTCTCCCCACCATGGTGTCTACTGGCCCAGTTCCATCTACTGCTGGAACTTCTAACGTGAGTTCTCTGAAAAGCCTGGAATGCTTGCCAGCTCTTGGGGCTATCTCTTTCTGCAAAATTCTGCCGGCTTTCTTCTTTTCTATCTTGTGTGTCTGTCTCCAACTGGGCAGTCTCTACAACTTGATGTGGCAGTGAGAGACTTGATCACTTCTGACTTTTGGAAGAGAGGTACAATTTTTTTTTTTTTTTTGCAGATTAAGGTTAACCCGGAATGCTCCCTGTGTGTCATTATCAAATGTCCCTTTGGCTACTCTTGCCTGGTGATTTGCTGTAATTGTTTCAAGCTCATTCACATGTAATCTATAGTAGAACATCTTCTTCCTCTCATATAACTTTAGGACTGCGGGTGCAGACAAACTATTCATTAAAATCGTTTACTTTTAATACCAAAGAAGGAACTGGAGTTCAACCAGAGGAATTATTTATTGACAACATTTTATTGAAAAAATAATCTAGCAAAGATTTATGAAAAAAATTAAAAATTTCTGTAAAAGAAAATCATATCAACCAAAGATAGTAAAAAGTGTATCTGTGGGTATGGAAGGGTTTTCTATTTGGGGTTGGCTCTGTAAGCTTGTCAGTAGGACTGAGGGTTTTACTCGTGAAAAAGGAACTAGGACACAGTATTGCAACTCACAAGGAACGCAACTGTCACACAAACATCTTGGGGCTGTGGGTGATCCCATCTCCTGCCCAGTCTTATTTACTCTGATAGCTGCTTAAATATCTTAATTTGGTTCTCAACTTGGATCTGTCTATTCGTCTTTCTCAGCCACCATGACCTGGAGATCATCTTGTTTCGTATGCCGGGTCTGTCTTCCTGGCTCGGACTTGCTCTTTGCTGGGTCCTTTGGCTCCGTGCCTTTGGCCTTGGGTGGTGGGTACTCTGAGTCTCTCTGGCTCCCTTCCCACAGCGAGTGCTGGTTGTAAACTATAATATATAAGACACTGTCTTAAAATTTTAAGCTTCCTTTAGGTATTGAAATGAAATGTGACTATGAGACAGCCTTCAGAAAAGATCTGGGAATTTCTCAGTTCACTGAATTGCTTTCTTAGGTCAGCCATTCTGACCTATAGCAATATAGCAATGAGTAGATTGTAAGTCATTTTCCATTCCATTTAAAAATACTTTGGAAATTGATATAAACATTGGATCAAAATTTTTCCTAGAATCTTCTTTCCTTGCTCTAGGAACTTGAGGGATGGATTACAGTTGAAGTTTTCTATTTTAGGCTTAACACCTCTCTTTGCTTAAAGGATTGCTGGGTTATTAGTGGCTCTGTGGGCACTCTAAGCTTCTACACAGGACTGAAATAAAGTCAGAGTTTGAGCCTGGGACAGATTGGGACTGCCCCAGTGACACCAAACTCAGATTTGATTGACCAATACAGAATGCGTATTGAGTCAGCAGAAATGGAATGCTGGCCTCAGACTTGGCCAAGGGGTAAGTTAGGAAAAATGGTTGGCATTCCTCATTGTGTGGATTTGTGTGTGTGTGTGTGTGTATGTGTGTAAAGGAGTGAGATTTGTAAGCCAGAAATACATCTTATCACAGGTCTATTGAACAGACAGGCAGTAGACAAATCAAAATCAGAGAGGCAAGAGCCAGGTTGGTCTCAGGGATACACTGCTAAAAGAAGAAATGTGTCACCAATTCCTTTCTTTAAATGGGTGTCTAGGAATTTCCCTTGCCAACCCAACTATAATAGGTCAGGCGGTCAGGTGTGGCTTGTATTTCATGTAATTGGGTCAGTGTCTCCTTTAACCAATCTCTTTCCTCTACTCTGGGAGACATGCTGTTTCCCAGAGTGGCTGGTGACTACTCTGGGAGCCAGAACTCAGGTGAGTCCCTGAATGACTGTATTCTGGTTAGTTCTCTAGGGCCAAGAATGGATTCTCTACATGGGCCTTGGGGACCATCTTTCATCAAGAGGGTTGGCTGATGTCCGAGTCTAGTGGTGTGTGAATGCTGGAATATCTATGTGGCAGTAGGACCCCAGCTTTTGTCCCTGGATTATATCCTTGTCACTCTGTGAGGCATCAGAATCCCCAAATTGAAAACCAGATATCCAGGAGGGCATGTACTTCATCTTCTCGTACCATTCACTGCACAGGGAGGCAGAGGGGATAAGAATACATCCTTCTGGTAAATTACAGTATTGTATTTGGTAGGGAGGATGAAGAACCCATGGAAAATGGAATGATTCAAAAATAAAGTTTACAAAAGTGCTTTCACATACATTTTCACTTGATTCTCACAACAACCCTGTGAGGTAGGTACAGTATATAATGTTTTTATTTTTTCTGTTGCAAAGAAAGACACCAAAGACCAGAGTTTAAGTGATTTGCCCAGTAATCATCAGCGCCAGGATCCAAACTTGAAGTCATGTCTTTCTTCTGATGCCACGGCCTGATTTTCACCTGTGAGCACCTACACCTAGGGTCACCAGTTGGGTGACATACCAGGAAGGTGCTCAGTAAGTGCACATCTCACTTGTTTAAAAGTCAGGTGGTTTAGAAATAATATGTTAGTAACCAGAACCCATTCGACAACCACTTGGGACTGCTGCTTGTTGGCTTTAATCTCGTGGGTTGCTTTGGCATATTCGAAGATCATCTGTGCGTCAGCCTGGGCAACTGGGAACTGCCTGGGGTGACTGATCAAGGAACAGAGACGAGGGAATTCTTGTGGTCATCAGCACACTGATCTAGCTCTCATGCTGTTGAATCGTCTGACTTCCTCATTGGAATGCAAACTTCTTAGGGCAAGGATTGGGACTTATTCACCATGATATTCCCAGGATATAATGCAGTGCTTGACACCTACTAGGTCCTCAATAAAAATTGATTGAATTCATGACAGGCTAGGATGTTTCATGTGATGCTTCTCTATTTGACTTGGAAGAGATGATTTGCATGGAAGTGGTGTTATGGATGCATGTGGAAGTGGGTATAGGGAAAACACAGTTATCTTAGTGGTGGGTAGTATACACAGGCACTGCACTTCCAGGGTGGAATCTTATGATCCAAGTGATCTTTGTTTACAGTGACATATGTACTAGGTGTGGATTCAAACTGAAGGCTCTACATTAGCCAGGAATCCATGCACAATGTAGGTGTTTGACGGCCACCTAGGGTAAAGGCAATGTCCCTTGGCATGGAGGAAAGTGGACCATTTTGGTAAATATGAAGGTAATGTTGTTTTAGTAATATGCAGAGAATTCTGGGATAAAAACCTCCAAAGCTGATTAACCGCAATCACCAGTGATTCCATAAGGGTTGGAAGGGGCTTCTGTCTTTTTCTGGTTAAGATCTGCCAAACACATTTTCCTTGGTCCTGCATGTCTCCCTGGAGAGAGAAGTCCCAAGACCCAGGTTGAGAATATGGTGAATCCTGCCCAGGTAGAAGCTACTCTGGTGTGGATTTGGACCTCAGTGTGAGTACTCGTGACCAGGACACACAGACAAGAAGTCCCCTGCATAGAAGCGTCCCTCTAAGGCTGATGGGCTGGCTGGGCAAGACCCATGACCTGTGGCTGAAAGCAGCAGTCCTGTTGTTGCTCTTCTATGAGTGGATCACAGCAAGGATTTCTGGATGTCACAACTTGGTGAGTTCAGCTTTCTTGAACCGAAGAAGAGTTTTTGATTTAGAAGATAGTACCTTTGCTCACCAGTTTTGGGTACTCAGGATCTAATGGATCCTAACATCAATAGGTGGGAAAGAGATCAGCAGCTCTGGTGCTGGGAGAGGTTATGGGTCATCCAGGGGTCGTCCCAGTTGTGACGATTGGTGGAGGCCGTGACCGGAGGCCTGGCTTCTCCACGTATTGCCGCCAAGTTTCAAACATGGCCTCAGCGGCCAAGCATTCCTTCTTTCAGATATCGTGGTTTCATTCTGCAGGGATGGAGCCTGTGGGAAAATAAAGCATATGGTGGCATCAAGGTTGAGTTGAGACAAGATTTGGCCCTCCCTGGTCCTACCACTACTTCTCAGACATGGCCACCTTACATGTCCATTATAAACAAAGCATGATGGCAGCTGTTGCATTACTCCCATTAGGGCGTTGTAGGTTTTCTGGACCCCCGGCAACCATCAGAGAGCAGAGCACATTGGCTGCTGGTTTGCTAGAACCTGTCTCGGTGGCTTTCAAGTTTAGCCAGGTCTGGATTAGGATACTTTGGTAGTTTAGACTTGATAAAAACTGTGAATATCTTCACCAGACAATAAAGTCACTATTGCCCTCTCATGGAGAGTCAACACAGTGTTCCACCAAAGCTGGTCTCGATACAGTTACACACAAAATCCTGGAGTCTGTTTCCTGCGATCTTGACTTTTACTTATTTGCTTTAGACAATGCGTAAGCTTTAACACATTAATTGCCATGTGAGTTGTATTTAACTCACACTAGTTTTGAGCTGGGGGCCTCATGAAGTTTATGTAGCTCACACGTCTCTTCACTTTGGGAGCTGCGAGAACTATTTTTCAAGTTGCATATAACTCATGCACAGAAAACAATAAAAAAAACCTAATTTTTCATTAAATTAGAAAGGATCGTTTTGTTTTCAACATTTTTATTCTATTTTCATAATAAAACACCTTGGCCCCATGGAAAAAATTTTTTCCTAGTGTGGCAGTCCATGTGTTAAATCACTAATAATTAATAATAAATACATAAAGCATACTAAAGTTGTAAACACTAATCAAATTTGATATTGTTAAATGCATTTTAGCCTGCTCATTGAAATATACATTCTTAAATAAGAAACTTCTCTTTTTTTTGAAACCTAAGGGATAGAACTCATATTTCAGCCATTAAACAACAGAATTGTAAAACTTTAGATCAACAGCAGAAATCCTGCATCTTTGATCAGTCCCACCAGGGATCAATGTGATCCTTATCTCTTTGTTCTTGTTAGGAGAACTTGTGCCTAGGTTTCGAATTTATCAAAATATTTGCTAATGTTACAGAATTTAGAGAAGACTGAGTGTTTCTATAGTGTTAGTTTCTAATAGTGTTAGTTTTAATTGGTTAGTGAAAGCCAATGCAAATGGTTTTATGGAGGTAAATCTGTAAATCAGTTCTAAAGATCTTGGAAGACATCAGTATTTCCCAAAGTGAGCCCTGTGAACACTAATTCCAAAAACTGGGTTTTGTCATTAGGCAGATTTGGGAAACACTGCCTAATTTCTACCTCTCTTAAAGACTTAAATTATACAAGTTTTAAAGGCTCTGAGTAGTCCTGTATTAAATAATTGTATTTAGCTGTTTAACTCAGTGTATCCCCAACATTTCAACATGGAGTTAAGTTTTTGAGCAATGTTCTATAAGCATCTTGTAGAACTGGTGCTACATGGAACAAATTTTAGGGAATTTTTGGACTAGCAAGTAATGTGAAGAAATACTCTTTTAAAAAATTTACACATTTTCTCCATTAAAAATAAATAAAGCAATTACTAATTATTTCTTACTACAATTATGTCAGAATTAAGCTAGGTACTCTGGAAAATAGGAAATGTACTTGTATAAGACATGAATTCTGCCCTTAATAGGCTCATAACCTGGTTGGGAGATACATCTATCATATATAAAACAATATCAAACACCTGAAGACTCCACACCAAGTACCAAGCTAAATAATGACAGACTAATAGATATAGTAGTTCCAGAGAGGAAGACCAAATATCATGAAAAAAGAAATTATGGGAGAGGTAGGACTAGTTTTACAGGATGGCTAGGATTTTGAAAAGTTGAGGGCATTTTTAATTGAGGGTAAGAATACACAAACTTGTATCAGCCTAGGGCTCCTAGAGCAGGAAGTAGAGCAATAAATGATACTTTGTTGTACTGTCATCATTTAATTCTAATATATCTTAAGTCCTTCCCACCCAAGAGCAGAATGTTATAGTAGTACAGTTCTCTTTCATTAGTCCTATGGAGTCATACTCTAGGGGCCATTTCTGTCAACAACAGACCACACATACAACAGTGGTCCCATAAGATTATAATACCATATTTTTACTGTGTCTTTTCTATGCTTAGATATGTTTAGATACAAAAATACTTACCATTGTGTTACAGTTGCCTGCAGTGTTGAGTACAGTAACATGCTGTACAGGTTTGTAGCCTAGGAATGATAGGCTATACCATATAACCTAGGTGTGTAGTGGGCTATACCATCTAGGTTTATGTAAGTACACTGTGTGATATTTGCACCACAGTGAAATCGCCTAAGGATGCATTTCTCAGAACGTGTCCCCACTGTTAAGCAACTGTAGTTATGTTAGAGTTCTTCTTACCTGGTGTATTCTAATGAATTGTTTAATTCCCTATTGTCTGTGATAGTCTCATTGATGGCAGGGACAAAATTTTATTTATTATTACATCCTACTTTTAGATCTATGGATGCTTTGTGTCCATAGCATGTGGTCCATGGTAGGCCTTCAATAAATATTTGTTGACTACAGGAGGGAATCAATGAAAAAATTATAAGAAAATTATCTACAGCAAAATAGATTTTGCATCAAGGAATAATGTATGGATTGAGCAGAATTAGAATGTGTAGGCTCTTGAAAACCAAGCAGAAGGGTAGGAAAGAGGAAATGAGTAAAGATTTCGAATGGCAGTGGACAGAACTATCGAAAGCACTATTTATGAAAAATCAAACTGGCAGTGATATATAGGTTAGAGTGAAGTGAAGATAAATGAGAAGATCAATTGAAATTACAAATGGTCTCAGAATTATAATGGTTCGACCCACAGTTTTCCAATTTGACGATGGGTTTATTGGGAGATAACCCCATCACAAGTGGAGAACCACATGCATTGTTAAAGCAATCTAATTTTGTGGAGATGAGAGTCTATAGAACCAAGTTTGAGGCACTAAGAACGTAAAGCAAAAAAGCACAAATGCCAAGTAGATTATTCTCTGCCGCTGACTCATAGCAAAAGATGAAGCAGAAGCATGAGCCAAAGATTATTTTAAGTTTAATAATAATAGCTAAAATTTAGTGAAGGATTATTATCGATCGGTTTTGTCTCTAATTTAATTGCATGTATTCCCCACAGCAATTCTAGGAGATGGGAAAGATTATCATCTCCATTTACTGATAAGGAAATAGGGCCGGGCGCGGTGGCTCACGCCTGTAATCCTAGCACTCTGGGAGGCCGAGGCGGGTGGATAGCTCAAGGTCAGGAGTTCGAAACCAGCCTGACCAAGAGCGAGACCCCGTCTCTAAAAAAAAAAAAAAAAGGAAATAGGTTTGCATTGAGAAATTTGCTCAAAGTCCTGTTGCTAGGAAGTGGCACAGTCAAGATTGGAACTAATTCTACCCAACTTCGGAGCTGATGTTCTTAGCTCCAGTTAATGCTGGAGACACAGTGAATGTTCTTTCGACAGACAGATGGAAACAATAGAAGAAAAGATTGGTTTTGGTTTATTTGAATTTTGTGAAAATCATGAAATATATTATTGGAGAAGATGAGTGTTCTATCTCCAACAGCTTGGAGCCTGATTTTAAAAATGCTAAGCTTTTCAAGTGGTTTAATAACATGCTGCTTAAAATATAGCCACACCAGTCACGTGGAGGAGGACTTCCCTTGGTGAAGACAGGACACCTTAGGAAGCCAGGAAGTGCCTGTTCAGGGCACACCCAAGACCACAGCCTGTGATTGTCCCCAAAGGCAAGTTGCTGCCTGCCAGGAACACCGTGACATTCAGGGGTGTCATGGTAGCTGAGACTGACCTTAAGGCTTATAAAACCTGCAAAGTGAAGAACCCTCAGAATTCTGAGGGCCACACAAAGGCTGCGATGTGCTTTTCCCCCCCATTTCTCCCTAACATGGAAGATATAGGAGCTGTACAGCCATGAAACATCACGTACAACCCCTGGAGATTGGGTGCAGTGTGCGGTGATCGTAGTTTTTACATTGTTTTTGTTTTTAATCTTTAGGGAGGTCATCTGTCTGCTTATTCTACTGTTGCAGTTACACTTTTGCAGTGGTTTAAATGCTAATCAGAAAAAAGTAAAACATACAAAGAAACAAAAAGGTAACCATACAAAATCATATAACAAATTTGCATGGTATATTAGAAAAAAGGCTGGCTTTGAAGGAAGAAAAAAATGGGGCCAGGATTAGCAAGATTCAGAACTGTAACTCATGTTTGATTTTTCTTTTCATTGTTGCTGTTTCTCTCTGTTTCTCTTTCTCTCAGGACAAGCCTTTGGGATAATCCATCATAGTAATGATAGTGAAATGATAATCATTTTATTTTGATAGCACTGACATGCCACAATGTCAGGGTTGAGTGTGATTGACCCCAAACTCTAAATTGTTTGACACTTTTAATTATTTTATTTGCTTAAAAAAATGGAAGAAAACCAAAACAGAAAGGCTGTTAAATGCGTTTAAAGAGCACTGTAGTTCTTTAAGTCTGCAAAATTCCACTGCATGTAAACAGGACATGGAAGATTCTACCTTTCGTTTCAGATTGCTGGTTGACTGAAACACGTTTGAGTAAGGGTCTTGGAGCAGTGCTTGGCGTAGTGTACTAAGAAAACTTGACACACTCACCTAAATGTGCTTGTGACCTTTTGCACAAATCTTTTCTTTAAAAAAGTTTAGTTTTTATATTGAACACTAATTAGCAAAAGCAATACATGAAAATTATTATATAATAATGAAGGTGTACCAGTAGTCTAGAGAGATCAAAGGAATGCAAACACAATAAAGCAGAAATCAGAAAGTCTGAAGTAGACAAAAACTAAACTTAATACAATATAGTATATATATTCATATATATACTATTAAATTGTTCTGTTAGGGAATCAATATCTACATATCATATTATGGTGTCCCATGCATTGGGAACAATCTTGAACCTACTCTATTTATAATAGTCATTCTTGATAACAAAAGCTTAGACTGAAGTTCTAAATGTGCCCCTTATATAATGTTTCTAAATATTTCTAATTAGAAAACTCTATTTGATAGCACTTTCTCTCTCTCTCTCCTCCCTGTTGCAAGTTCATCTCTTCCCAATCACTATTAATTTACTTACCTCCAAATCACCACAATGTAAAGGCCATTTCCATTGCAGGACTATAGTGAGGTCAGGCCTGATACTACACTTTCTTTCTCTAGAAAATTTGTGCAGACATTCAAGACTATGATCCCAGTGGGATAGTAAAATGCATCAGGAGGGATTGATCAATTGGAATATACTTTTAAAGAACAAAAAGAGTCAGATATTGGGGGCATTACTTCCAAAGATGGAATTAGCATAGACTCAGAAAACATGTCCTTAACTCCTTCAGTTATTTGGACCATTTATATTTTAACTATGTTTTTTACTTATCATGCAGAATCTATCTTTTTGCAGAGATTTTAATCATGAGCTTTGCCCTAAAATATTAAGCATGCACAAAACATTGCAAGGAGAAATTGAAAATCTCAGGTGCTTTATGATAAATACAGAAGGTACAATAAAAATACTGCAGTAAAGATGTTAAAGCAATGCACACTTAGAAGATTTCAATATAAACACTGTAGATGAATTAAATGAAAATCACGCCAAATGTATTTCCCTGGGACTTTGATCATTTGTGTTTTTAAATGTTTTCGTTTCTTTTTGATTCTTGGGAGGTAACAGTGATACCTTGTGAAATCTTTTCCTTTCAATGTACAACACACACACACACACACACACACACACACAGACACTCACACATGGAGTCAAAGTCAATGGCAGTGGGTGGTTTATGTCAGGGCTGGTTTTGACACCCCTCTCCCAGAATAAGATAAATGTAAGTGATGAAGAGCTCCTGGGGTTGGCTGAACTCATTTTGTATTCAACACTCCGCCTGGCCCCTTTCTCATCTCTTTCTCCCTCTCTTTGTACGTTCAAGCCTACTTGAGTTTCTTTTTTCTTTTGTAGAACTTGGTTCTTTTGATGTGTTTCAGGGCATGCCCTGTGGCAAAGAGAACTTCCCAGGAATCGGAAACATAAGCACACAAGTCTGAAGCAGCTACTGTACAATAGACAGAAAGCTTTAGGCCTAGGAGCTGGGTTTTCTCTCTCCCCCCAAAACATCAAAACCTGTAGGAGGGAGGCACGCATGCAATATAGTCTACATACATGATTTTAAAAGGATATTTGCAATACAATTGCATCGCAGAGTAGGCATTTGGTGAGATTTTTTTAATCTTGGATTGAGCCCATGATAGTAATTTAACCTGAGATATGTCTGTATGCATTTATATATTCATTAGGCTGACTGAATTGCTCCTATAATTGTAAATTAATTTGTTTCTGTTTTACTGCTGTTATGGCATGAACATATCTGAGATTTTCAGTAGTGCATGGTCCTTAGCTAACCTACTTGTCATCATTACTTTCCATTAAAAAGTGATATAAGAAAGTGCAGTGCTTTAACTATTTACTTGCTTATAAAACTGAAAGAAATGCTGCTGTCAGTATTGTAAAATTACTGTTAGAAGGCACCATCTATATTATTAATAGAAAGTCTAGAGAGAAGGAGTTAATTATTTTATATCCGACATCAGTATTTCTATTTGCATAAGTTAAAAATATTTAATAAAATAATGTTATATTTTATTATTAAAATATCTCTGTTTACTCACATATCACACTTTATGTGACAAATCTTTCAGGACTATGTCACTGAATTAGAACTTGGAACTGAAAATAAAAAAAAAAACAGAAAATAAGGAAAAATAATACAGTTTAAGTTCACACATACACAAAACTTACTCACCTTAAAATTTCTAATTAATAATACTAAATTTTAAATGATAGTTCAAGGTAATTTTTGCCCAGGTCTCTAAAGCAAACCTTTTATTTTTAAAACTTAAAACAATTGGAAATGCAAACTTAACTAGAAATTTGGTAATTATCTGGTTTGTTTGATTGGTTTAGAAAACCAATCTGTATAAATTAGCTATATTACTTACTTTTGCATGGGCAGTTGAGTTCACTGTCATGCGTGCATATTGCTAAGCTTACTGAAAAAATAGTTTGTTACTAGCTGAATAGTAGATCTTGGGAAAAATAGAAATTTGACCTGCAAACAATTGATTATTTTCAATTAAATTTGATTCAGTTTAGTAAGTATATTGAGCACTAATTACGTGTTTGTGCAAATAATATTAACTATTAACTCCTTGGAAAATAATTAGTGGTATCACTGAATTTGTTCAGTGTTTTTCAACATGTTTTATGCTTACATAACAAATCAACCAGCTAATTACCACAATGTTAACTTTGCTATGTAAATCCACAGCTTAAAAGAAAGAGAGAAAAATGACTCAATTATTCAAATATTGGTAAGAGACACATTTTTAACAATAATATGGGAGGATTATTTTAACAAACTGGGGATAATTACAAAATCACTTTTATAACTACCATGTCTCTTGAGTTTCTTCCACATATAGCCAGGTTACTATTTATGAATATGTGTGCAAATATCTATAAATAATGTAAAAAAATTAGTAAAAGTTGGGATTCACAATACCTATTTAAATGAGATCTAGAAAGTTTAATGGGGGCTTTTTATACTTAAATAAAAACCAAACTTTTAATATGACACAAGTACACATAGAGGAGTATAAAAGAAACATTTAGGTCTCTCATGCAACATAAACTGATTCTATTTCTTTCCTCAGTGTTACATAACATATCAGACATTGGATGTTTCCAAATTGTTTCATTAAATTTGATAAAACACACAGGTGCATGTCAGGCATTGCGACACGTTCCAGCTTTGTGGCGGTGGCTTCTCACAAAGGGTTCTATGATTTTTCCATCCTCATTTGTAAATGTCACTGACAGCCACAGTTCTGAAGGAGCAAAACACAAGCTCTCCACGTTGTACAGGATTGCTGCTATCACACTGCACCGTGCTGATTGTCACATCATATATTTTAATTGTGCTAGAAAACTTGTCTGGCTATGGTTACAATTGTTTTCTGCTGCTTCTTTTCTGCAGAGATGCTATCTTCAACCTGTACAATTACATAGAAATTTGGCATGTCAGGTCTCAAATTGATACCTGCTCCACGGATTAACCCAAACCCTGGAAAAACAGGTGCTTGTAGTTGCAAAAATATACAAATGTAAGAGAAATTCAGCCTTTTAAAATGGATGGGTGAGTTCTAGACCTAGAAATGTTTCTATTTATTTGACTGGGGACTAAAATAGGATATTCTGAGTGTCTCACTGAAAATTTACCATCCTGTTTACAGAAATCTCTTGGGAAAACAGATACCTATGAATGTATTTATTTTTTATTTATATTTTATTTTTTTTGAGGCAGAGTCTCACTTTGTTGCCCTGGCTAGAGTGCCGTGGCATCAGCCTAGCTCACAGCAACCTCACACTCCTGGGCTCAAGCAATGTTCTGCCTCAGCCTCCCGAATAGCTGGGACTACAGGCATGCGCCACCATGCCCGGCTAATTTTTTCTATATATTTTTAGTTGTCCAATTAATTTCTTTCTATTTATAGTAGAGACGGAGTCTCGCTCTTGCTCAGGCTGGTTTCGAACTCCTGACCTTGAGCGATCCTCCCACCTCGGCCTCCCAGAGTGCTAGGATTACAGGCGTGAGCCACCACGCCCGGCCTCCTATGAATGTATTTAAATATTTTTCTTTTTAAACAAAAGCAAAACATAGTAATTGGATTAGAAATTAGTTGACTGAATTTAACTGGATTTTGAATTAAACTTTTAATTACATAAAGAATCAAAGGATATACTTGAGATACCACATTTAGCTAAATAATGCTGATTGATAACCATTATTGATTACATTTACCAGATAACCACACAGTCACTATTTCATTGACTAAAACTGTATAATAAGCCAATTATTCAAAATTTTGGTTATTAGCTAGCTTCCAAAAGTTTTATTTTTATTTATTTAAAAAATAAAGAGCCACTTGGCTCAATTTAATATTTTCTGTTTGTTTTTGTTTGTTTGTTTGTTTCTATTCCCTCTCCCTGTCCCCAAATATGTATTTGTGGATATAATCTAAAGATTTTTGTAAAAAAACAAAAATAAACAAACAAACATAAAAACAATGGGCTGGTGCACTATCCAGTTTCCCCTTGAGCTCGTGACCAAGTTTTAGGGTCTTAGGGATTATCTGTTTCATATCTCTCATTTTACAAAGGAGATGGTCTTGGATAGTTTACGACTTTTGTCACTCAATCTGGGAACATGGTAGGCCCTCAATAAAGATGTGTTGACTGAAAGAATCGATGCAGAGTGACATAAATAAATACAATACTATAGTACTTAACACATTGCATTGCAATGACTTATTTATAATAAACTTTTATAAACACTGTTTCATAACCACAGTAATACTACGAGACAGGAATCATTAATAGATCCTATTAACGGTGGAAGCTATCTATCGGGTGAGATAACTAAGGTTGAGGATCTTTAAACGGTTTGCCCAAGATCAGACAGCTAGGCAGTGGAAGGGCGGAAATTTGAACTCCTGTTTTCCGAGCCTGGGTGAACACCCTCTGTGCCATACTGCCTGTCACCTGCTTTTCTCTCTGTCATGCCTGTCTCTACTCTTAGAATGTAAAAGGCAGGCACTGGGGTTTTTTTTTAAGTAAACCCAGCACGCTTGCACAGTAAGAACACTGAACAAATGGCATCCACAGGAACAAACCCAGGGCTCTGGCTTCCTGGTCCAGCTCTCTTTCCGCCATGCCACGCTCTTGATTCTGAGGGTAGGAAGTGGCAGTTGAGAAGGTAGAGAAAGAATGAAATCTCTAAGGTATGACATGCATCAAATCAGCTACACTAGTAAAACTTATCCTGTGTTGTCAATAATTTATATAAGAACAGTTCTGCTGCTTGGATATGGGTTAATAGGGACGGAATTTGTTAGCAACCAATTCACACGAGGATTTGGATTCAAATGGGACTCAGGGAATTCAGTCACAGCCATTACTGAGGTTCTAATTCACATTTCCTCCACGGGCCCTCCAGCCGAGTTTGTGCCAAGGTCCTGGCGTCTTAAACACAGCCATCTTGTCTAGAAGGTTCGTCTGGACGTGGATCCACAATGATTTTCATTGTCTCAGGCTGAGAGGAGGGTCCCTTTCAAGTCTAGTGGCTTTTCTGCTTCTGGTCACGTTATGGATGTAGGATTATTTGGAAAGACTGGGATCCCATGCCACAGAGCCTCCCCTCCAAGCTCCTGTGACCACTGAAGTTCCCCTTTTCACTCACGGTGTCCTCTCCCCAGCCCAGTGACTCCCCCCACCTTTTTTTTTTTATTCTGGGGAAATTGTTTTTGCCTCTTCCATCTTAATTCCCTTAGAGTAACTTTCGGGCGTCTCAGTCTCTCCAGATTTCCTAACATTATCTGTCTGATAACTTTAAAGTTTTTACCAAAGACAGGAAAAGTACCCGAGGGCTCTGCTTCCCCCTCTGCAAACTCCCCCAGTCAGAGAGACACACAGGGCCCTGGCTCTGCGGTTGGAGAAGGGAAGGAGGGAAAAAGGCAGAAAGCAGAACTCAAAATGATATTTCAAAATTATCCTAACGCAGATGCTTTTTGAGCAAATGCACGATTGGTTTTGACACCGGCCACCAACATGACAAAATTATAATCGTTAGTTTGTAGGGTACTTTCATGGCATCTTTCCAAGGACAAACCACTTCAACATATCCCCATCCATAGCTATTTTGTTTGTTTTTTTGAGATAGAGTCTCACTCTTTTGCTCTGGCTACAGTGCAGTGGCGTCAGCCTAGCTCACAGCAACCTCAAACTCCTGGGCTCGAGTGATCCTCCTGCCTCAGCCTCCCGAGTAGCTGAGACTACAGGCATGCGCCACCATGCCCGGCTAACTTTTTCTACATATTTTTAGTTGTCCCACTAATTTCTTTCTATATTTTTGGTAGAGACGGGATCTTGCTCTTGCTCAAGCTGGTCTCGAACTCCTGAGTTCTCAAAGGATCCGCCTGCCTCGGCCTCCCAGAGTGCTAGGACTATAGGTATGAGCCACCGCGCCTGGCCCCATTGACAGCTATTGAGACACATTTCTCTGCAGTGCCCCTAGAAAGGCTGATCACAGTTATGAGCTCAAACACATCACAAGTTCTCTGTCTTGGAGAAACTCAAATTGGAGCTTCTAGGAAGAGAAGTTTTATTTAAAAACATGCATTAGAAGTAGGAATTTCCTTGTCATAACATGCCCCCTCATGTCTACTTTGATATATAAGTGGATTTAAAAATATTATAATATATATAGTATATTAGTAGTGTACTATATAGTATATAGTAATATATATAGTATATAGTAATATATAATATATATTATAACAATATTATAATAATATAGTCAGTTGCCATGTAAAAACATGACAACATTTCGGTCAATGATAGACCACGTATATGATGGTGGTTCCATAAAATCATAATATATTTTTACTGTACTTTCCTATGTTTAGATATGTTTAGATGTACAAATACTTACCACTGTGTTACAATTGCCTACAGTATTCAGTGCGGTAACATGCTGTGCAGGTTTGTAGCCTAGGAGCAATAGGCTATACTAGATGTATAGTAGGCTATACATGTATAAATACACTCTGTGATGTTCATAAGACAACAAAATTGCCTAAGGACACATTTCTCAGAATGTGCCCCCCTTGCTAAGTGATGCATGGCTGTATATTAAATTCAAATAGCAAAACATATTTTTAGAAGAAGTATATTCCCATGGCTCCTTCTGTGCCTTACAAATCTCAGATCAAGGAATACTGCCCCAGACAGTCCTTTTCTGACCACTCTAAAAGATCAGAAAAGGTCTCTCTTCTCTGTCTCCTACTTTATGTCTTTTATAACCATTTCACTATTTGTAATTAGCTTCTGTGGTAGGACGAATTCTATGATGGCCTTCAACACTCCCACACTCTGGTGTATAAATTCTGTACAATCTTCTCCCCTCGAGTGTAGGCAGGACTTGTGACTAGTGGGATAGCACACCTGTGGTTAGTTTACTAATCAGTCAACTTTGAGTTAATCAGAAGTCAGATTATCATGGTGGGCCTGGACTAATCAGGTGATCTCTTAAAAGGGACTGGGCCCTTTTAGAAGTCAGAGAGAGAGTCCAAGCCTCAGAGGGCCTATGGAAATGGCCACCTGGGCAGGAACTGTGGACAACCTGTAGGAGCTGTGAGTGACCCCCAACCAGTAGCCAGCATGAGAACATGGGCTTCTGTTCTACGGCTGGCATGGAGCTAAATTCTTCCTACAAATGCATGAACTTGGAGGAGAACCCTGGACTCCAGAGAGGAATGCAGCTCAGCTGATGATACCTTGATTTCAGCCGTGGAAAACCCTGAGTAGAGAACCCCCCCCCCCCCGGGGTTCCTCCAGAAACTCCCCCTACCTCTTTCCCCACCAGCTGTGTTTCATTATTGCCTCATTCTAAGCCTGTAAAGTCAAAACAACCTGCACGTGTTTTTCTCATGAACTAATTGCTGATAATATACTTGCATTTAAGATTCTTAACATCATATACATATTCCCATGCAAATCATATTGTTTTCATATCTCAAGATTACACACATTTACAGAAGTTAAGAAGAAACCTACCCTTACGTGGTTATAAGAGTGGTAATAGAAATAAAAACAGTCTATTAAAGACATACAATAATTTTAATTTAAAAAATTATACCCATCACTAAAGGTAAATTTGAAATGTTATATTATTGTGGATTCATCAATACTTATTTAAATAAGTACCAAGCTTAAGTTTAAATTTTAGGAGCATGTCCTTTAGCCATATATATATTGCTAGCTTTTAATTTATCTCTTTTGTCTCTTGTTAATTTTTCACCTAATGGAAACTTGTCATGAAAGTGAAAATTAAGTGAATTGTATATGGTTCCTTTTTGTAAGTATTATAAATATACACATATATTATATGCATACATACATAATCTTTTCCTTCATGGGGCTTCTGTAAATCTTTTAGCCTTATTGTGATTTCCCTAAAGAATTTTTCTTTAAAAATTTCTCTTGGTTTTGAATTTTTTCCATCTCTTACAGTCATATCACTATATACTATGGTAATAATGTATTATGAAAATAAAAAAGTTTTTGTTATGACATGACACTGTTCAAAATATCTGAGATGAAGTATATCATAACCATGATTCTGCTCAATATAGCTCTTAAATATTTTTTCTCCTTACGCTAAAATTATCTTTATATATGAAGAATAGGTTGCTGATGGTTTAAACTCCCTACGGAACTTAGTTATTAGTTCTGATCTGCTAGGCCATCGGAGTTTGTTTTCTAAGGCAAGGTTGTTATAATAAGTACTTCTAAGGAGTACTTAAAGATGGCAAATTGAGGAATGCAGAAATTATTAGAGCTTCTCATCTTCTTCTCACTATCTTTTCATCCTGAAGCTTTCTCCTAAGTCTTGCATTTGGGAAGAATATCCCAGTCGAACAACAGATGCAAGGAATTTGTAAGCAAAGGAGGGGGATGGGGAAGAAAATAAAAGAAGAAGCTGGCCAGGCACCATTTATTTCTGAGGGGAAAAATGTGACTTAATTTGAGCTGCATTATGCAAAACAAAACAAAAATTATCTGCAAGTTGGCAAACCCCGCCGAAGTGCAGCGTAAAGAAGAAAGTGACTTAGCATGGAGCAGATTTAAGAAATGCTCGCCGAGTCGCTTTGAAGAAAGCAAAGATGCGCGACCCCCATCCCCAGGCATAAATGAACTCCACACAGACTCATTTGCCATGAAGGATGAGATGTATCGGTGCCCTGGCGCCTGGGTCTCTGCCTCTCCATGGCTCCTTTCCCTGAGTCGTTCTGGTGGGTTTTTGTGTCCCAAAGTTGTCCCTATGCAAACAACAGGTTGAATATTGTAGGTATGGGTTATTAAAGTGTCCCTGGGACAATGGCAGTCTGTGTCCCATTTGTAACGCTTGGATTAATCTTTGGAAAGTGCGCACAAAATGTGACATGATGTTGGCTTCCAACGTTATTCAGTCTGCATAGCAGCAAATCCTGCTCTGTCTCCCTGGAAATAAAACTCCACAGACATATCCCTGCCATCTCAAAGGAACCTATCATTTATGCTCAAGATTAGGGACACCCTGATAGAATTGCTGTTAGGACTTTGATTTTATAGTTTGGAAGAGGCACTTACAGTGGAAACGAATTATATTCTATCATCTCATTCACAGACTCCCTAAATAAAGTCTGCAATCAGGTAAATCCTATTATTCTCTCTGCTGCAGATAGGAGAAATAAGAATCGCTTTGTCTTATAAGGACAATTCAATTTTAGTTTAGGATTATAACCCAGAACTGGCCTCTAGCAAAAGGCAAGATTCTTGATGTTTCTCCTCTTTTTTTTTTTTTTACCTCATTTTTCCCTTTTGATTTTAAAGGATCTAGAGAAGAACACAAAGATGTGAAAACTGGATGCGAAAAGTTTGCCAAGAGGAGAGGGTGTTTATCATATTTCCTGTCTGTTTTCTTAAATCCTTGGAGCTTCTAAAGCTTTGAGGCTTGTCTTTACCCCATTGTTCATTAGAAAATGATCAACTCATGTCTGTTGTTCATAAAAGTATTATACTAAGTAGCATCGTGGAATTTGAAAAGGTGTTCTCTCAAACCATTTGTTTTTCAGTGCATCTCAATATTATGATTTTAGAAGGCAATTAGAACTAGGAAAATAGAAATAGAGAGAGGAGGCATGTTAAATTGTAGACAACCATCAATGATGGCTGGAATTCCCACAGAACCAAATCAGAAAATAATATCTTTCATTGAAGACCAACTCCACATATAGGAAGAGTTAGAAGTTGCCTAACAAAACAGAATTCGACTAAAACAGTCAGAGCATGGCTCTAGAACAATGGTCTTTGAAGTGTGTTATAAATCAATGTTTCCAAGTTCATTATCAGAATCCAATTACTCCAAGTGTAATTTTTTCTTATAGAGATGTCCAGCATCATCAAAGCAGACTAGAAGTGGCTTCCCTCAAATTCTGTGGTATAGACACTTTCTTATGCAGCTTTTGCATGCGAGTCCATCAAAACACCAAAATAAGTGGAATGCTCAGTCTTTGGTCTAGAGGAGTCATTCTTTTTTTTTTTTTCATTTATTGCCTTTTAATAAGTAAATTTCCTGAATTTTAAGTTATAAAATAAACATATTTAAGATGCTGCTTTCATTTATTAGTGGCAATCAGCATAAGGTTTCGTTTAGAAATGAACATATTTTCCATTGAAAAAATAGGTTCAAAAGGTGGTTACAAAGGACTGTGGCTAAATTGCATATACGCTGCTCCACAATTTACCTAGGAGAGGTGGGAATATCTGTGGAACCTGAAGTCTAGTGCTTTAAAGGGTCTACCTGGAGCATGCATGTGGCAGTGGACAGAGGTAGGGGCACTCACAAACGATCATGAATCGACCCCCCCACCCCCTCTAGCCATAGAGATAACCCCGGGTGGGACTGAGGCTGTATTCCCGGGTCACAAATGTCCCTGTTGGATAGACTCTAAAATTGCACATGGCCTTTTTCTGATGTGTTTTCCTTCTTGGATTCATTTTTCACCTGCAATATGTCTACTTGGACCCGATGCTCCAATTGTGGCATTGATTTATGTTGTACTGTCATTCGCTGTATTCAGAACTAACTAAAGGTGGGGTGGAAGGGGTATGGTAGGGTTTTTACCCTGGGTGATTTTTGTCTTGGGTTGAACAAAGGTAAAAAGGAGAAGAATATTGATAGCAACATAGATGAGGAAGAAAATAGTCCCATTCATAATTTTGCATTAGCCAACTCGGTTTTCAGTTTTGGGGTATGAGTCAGTAAAACTGAGACTTTCAAGAAGGTGGCTTAAAGAGATGAAGAGCACGTAAGGGAGGGCTAGTTGTTGAGGAAAATTAGAGGCAGGGATGTGTGTGCCACCAAACTAACCTCCTAACACCATTTTCTTTAGAAACAAGCATTCTCACCAAAAGCATTGGGAGGGTTAAAGAAAGATGTGAGATTAAAATTGAGTTAACTTTTGCTGATAAGTCTTTGTTTTCTGAAGATCTGGGCAGTGGATTGAGTCTTGGAAGTGTTTTAAGATTTTATTTAGAAATTAAGAATATAGGAAAATAATATGGACAAAATACACCAGATTCTTTTGATTTTTATTTTCATGAACTAAAAAAGAACTATGACACAAAATACTGTCACCTACACTCAATTCTTTGGAAAACATGCTGTAAGTCACCTATATTTACAAGTTTTGGATACATACATGCTTGTACACAGAGTAAACATTAAAAAAAAACCTAAAGGGCTTGAATGGAGGACTTACCTATCACTAAAGAGAAGAATGAAGTATGCTTAAAGTAATTTCTTTTTGAAAAGAAGTCCGAATCTTTTCACCAAATGTTATTGCTTACAGAAAACAGAATTTAAAGCTAAAATCGCAAGAGATGGTACTACAGCGCCACCATCTGGCTTTACAAAAGACAGCAGAGAGTCACAATATATTGGAGGAGGACAAAAGTCAATGTTTTCCCTAAAGAGACTAGGGGGAAAAAAAAGGAAGGGACTTGTCAGTGTGGCCCTGTAATTGTCACTACTTTAGCAAACATTAAACGTCCATGGTTTCAGGAACTGTCTCTATTTCTTTTTTGGTTTCCATTTTTAATTTTAAAAATGAAAACATTTTAGTAGATAAAACTGTAAAAATATAAAAATGTCTTTAAAGTTAGCAGTCTTTCTTTTTTCTTTAACAAAAAAGAAAAAGGTTTTTTTTCAACCTTAAAAGTCTATAGTTTCAGTGTTAGTTTGATAGAGCTTTTATCAAGCTTGCCTCACTGATTTTCAACTTGCCTTTGGATATGATCTTTTTGTAATGTTCCTAAAACTTTTTAAAGTTTTAGACATATTTAAGCTAAAAAATATTTCAATACATAATCAGAAGAACAATTTTGACACTGAAGACATGGTGCATATTTAAAAATCTGCTTCTAAATACAATATAGAATACAATTTATACTCCCCAAATCTGAACGTCTTAATTTAATAAGAAACGTTAGCTCAATATTAGGCTAACTATTCTATGAATTGAAGTCATAACCAGAAGGTTAACAATTGCTTTATTAAAAAAGCTAATTAGCAATTGATGTGAAGCTTGGACATTATCTTCAATATTTCTAAATTTTTTTTACATACAGATATGGCATTAATCACAGTTTGACTTATTTCCTATTAAATTTCATAATAGCTAATTTAAATGAAATTTAAAAATGTAGGCATTTAATATAGCAATTAAAAAATCATCTGTATGGCTCTTTGTTGAAAATTTGAGTTATAAAACATTTTGGATAATCTACCTGGCATTTGTATTTGTTGACCTGATTTTTGTCAGTATTACTATTATTCATGTGTGGATAATATTGCTTTGAGGGAGGGGTGGATGTGAGGAAAAGAAATATTGTGAGAATCAAAAAGGTTATTTCTCTGTTGCCCAAAGACACAAGATTTGTTCTTCCTCCCTGTTGTCAGGGAGTAGATGAATTCAGCATTTCTGGAGAGCTGTGCCTGTTTTATGCAGAACTACCACAAGAGGGCTTAGATGCTGACCATTTTTCAATGGGAGAACTATGAGAAAAACTTTGCTTTTCTATTGTGTATATGGTACACTTTATAAGAGTACACTGATACTGATTAAATGATGCAGTACAGATGTACCCTATGGGAATATTTTTTGACAGAATTAAGTTGTGATGTTGTTATTCTATCTAATAGGAAACCACTAGATTAAATATCATTGAATGTGCCCATTTGTATTCAGCATTTCATTGCCCATTGCGTAACTTTCCATCTTCTTATCCTCAGACTCTTATTATCTTTTTCTTCCAGATTTATTAAGGTGTAATTGACTATATATAGAGAAAGTCTACAATGTAACATTTTGATATATGTATACATTGTGAAATTATTAAATTAAGCTAATTAATATATCCCTCACCTCACATGCTTATCATTTTTTCCTGTGTTGAGAACTGAAACTCTTATTATCATTTCTCATCCTGAGACTCCAATTCTCAATGTTTTGCTTAAACCCAGTCTTTACACTTTCAGTGCCTTGCTGAGTATGTACACCTGGATATTTTCCCTTTGTCTCAAGGGATGCATCTAAAGCCAAATATCATCTTTTATTCCACATACAAAATATTTTCCCCAAGTCGACTGTTCCTCTAGACATCCCACCTTGAACCTCTGTCATGGTGTTTGAGTCTTCCTTCTCTTACCATATCTAGGCCAGCATTAGTAAATACATGCATGCATTTCAACTTGAACGTGGACCATAATGGACCTTTGTTAACCAATCATGACATTAAATAATTCAACAAGTAATAATCCAATGACCCCCATACAGCAGATAATGTTCTTGGCACTAAAGAAAGAGTAATGAACTAAACAATGAGAACCCCTGCCCTCAATTTACTTATATTAGAGTGGAAAGAGAAAGACAACAAGTAAGCAAATTACATAGTACGTTAGAAGGTGACATGTACTATGAAAAAAGAACTGAGCCGCATAAAGGGAAATGGGCATGTTGGCTGAAAGAATGTCATCTTCAGATAGGGTAGTTAGAGTAGCCCTCACACCCTGAATTTGAGCTCATCATTCTTTTTAACGCTGTGTTTTAGACAGAACCTTGTTTATCGTCCTTGATCTAAGCAGTCCCCAAATTCTGTTGATTTTCTCCCAATATGCTTTCCTTTTCATTTCTACTGCAATTTGTTTTATTTAGTCTGCTATTCCTCCATGCTTAGATTATTACAAAGCCTCCTAACATGACTATACCTCTACGGTAGTCAGGTCAGATGCTTATGAAAACTATTTTGATGTGGCCCTGTGACAAGCCAATGGAACATGGGTGGAAGTGACGTGTACATCCCCAGGGCTGGCTCACTAAAACTCCTACAGTCGTTCACATTCTATCTTTACCCATCTACTGATAAGGGAGACCCCCATCTTGGTGCATCAGGCACCTGAGACCCCAGCCACTCAGGGAAGACCCACGTCAGCATAACACTAACCTGTCACATGGCCCATCAACTAATCTATTGCCTGGCATCAGCATAACACTAAATCTATTGCCTGGCGCATCAACATAATATTAACCTATTGTTTGACACATCAACTAACCTATACCTGATACCCCACCCCTCGGACCACCCCAACTTAATAAAAGTGGGAAAAATCGGGTAGACAGTGCTCAGAATTTGGTGGCGAGGCCCCTCTGAGCCCGCCAGTGAAATAAACTTTGATTCTCTGACTCTCCGTGTGCCACTTGGTTTGTCTTCCGGACCACCCGCTGCAACACTTGCTGTAACATTTTGGTTCCCTGACCAGGAAAACTGACCGCGCTGGCCTCTTGAAGCCACCGGTTTGGGGACGGGCGCAGCGACCAGCAGGACCTCAGAGACAGAAGCAAACCGGCGCGAACCGCCATTTTTGTGGAATCTCTTCTCTCCTCAGGAGCTCCCGCCGGCCGCGGGGCCCGAACTCGCCCGGACACGCAGGAGGGACGGACAAGTCAAATCAGTCTGGAGGCTTCCGACCAGGTAAGGTCCCGGGACCCGACTGTCCGAGTCAGGCCCCTGAGACGACGGAAGAGGAGCTTCGTCACCTCCTGAGTGCAGGGAATTCCCAGGGCGGGAGTGTGGAGCCTCTGCCTGTCTGAGAGAGCGAGTGAAGAGTGACCGTCTGTGGTGCCACAGCTACGGCCACGGACCCCAAGTGGGTCCTCGCCTGCGGCTCTGTGGCGGCGGCGTGGGGCATAATGGTGATTCGCTCCCCCAAAGGGAGCTAGCCGGCCGGGGCTTGTACGGGCACAGCTTCACCACCATGCGCCTAAGTTCCCGTGAGGGACGCAGCCAGGCGGACACCTGAGAGAAACGCCCCACCTTTGTCTGTTAAGCTGCGACACCGTTCACGGGTCTGGGATGGGTGGCGTAGAATCTAAGCCTACGGTCCTTAAGTGCGTGTTAAAGAACTTTAAGAAGGGTTTCACGGGAGATTATGGCATCACACTGAGTCCCAGTGGACTCAGGGCCCGCTGTGAACACGAGTGGCCCACATTCGGGTCGACTGGCTGCAGTAGGAACCTCGGACCTCCCCACCGTGCGAGCAGTCTGGGGAATCGTGACAGGGACTCCCAGCCACCCCGACCGATTCCCTTACATAGATTCATGGCTAGAGATTGCTCAGACCATGCCCCCTTGGGGCCGGTTCTGTGCTAGTAAGGGACAGAGTGGGGTTTTTGTGGCCCAAAGGACCAGAGACTCCAAACTGTCCAAACCCATCCATCAGGAAGCTCTTGAGGAGGATCCACCACCACCACCCTACAACCCTACCGTGACCCCTCCTGAAGTACCCTGAACCCACCAGACACCCCACCACCGTCAGTCTCCACGCCGCCACTTCCAGACCAACCAGGTGCCGACACTCCCCTCACCCGCCGGCTACGGTCAGCTCAGGCCCCAACTTCAGCCCTCCAGGTGCCCTTGCATGAAGTACGAGGTCCGATGCAGGTTAGGACAATGGGTCCGTTCAGCCAGGTCAGCCAGTCCTGTGCTACCAGCCCTTCTCCACCACTGACCTTCTGAACTGGAAGCACCACACCCCGCCATACTCCGAGAAACCTCAGGCCCTCCTTGACCTCCTGGAATCCATCTTCCAGACCCGCCATCCCACTTGGGAAGACTGCCACCAGCTCCGTTTGACCCTTTTAAACACAGAACGATGCCAGATTGTAGCTGGGACCCGGAGGTGGCTCCAGGACCAGGCTCCAGCAGGGACCTTGGACGTGGAGCAGTGGGCACAGAGAGCAGCACCCAAGACCAACCTGGATTGGGATTTCAACCCCCCAAGTGGACAAGAGGCACTTGGAAAGTATTGGGAAGCTGTCCTCCATGGGATCCGCAAGGAAGCCAGAAAACCAACCAACATGAACAAAGTCGCTCTGATCACCCAGAAGCTGGAGGAATCGCCGAGCAAATTCTATGAGTGCCTTTGTGAGGCCTACTGAGTCTACACAGCCTTTGACCCAAAGGTGGCTGAAAATCAGCGGATGGTGAATGCCGCGTCTGTTGGGCAGTCCTATCCTAATATCTGACGGAAACTCCAGAAACTTGACGGGTTTGCAGGAATGCACATCACACAGCTGATGGAAGTGGCCCAGAAGGTCTACGTTAATCGAGACCAGACAGCCCAGAGGGAGAGTGACAAGAGAATGAAACAAAAAGCTGCTCTCCTGGCCGCTGCCCTCGGAAGACCTGACCCAGCCAAGAGACCTGGCCCGCCATGGGAAGGAGGACCCAGGAGACGAGGGACCCTGAAGCCTGACCAGTGGGCCTGTTGTAAGGAGTTTGGTCACTGGAAGCATGAATGCCCCCAACAAAAGAAACCACCCACCGCCAAACAGGAACCTGCCCAGGGGCTTCCAGCGGGAGCCGGAGACCCAGGACCTCATCAGTCTCGCTGGGGTCGACTTGGAATAGGACTGACCGGGCTCCCTGACTCTTGGTCCCCAGGAGCCTATGGTCGTAATGGAAGTGGGGGCCGACCAATAACGTTCATGGTGGACACTGTGGCAGAACACTCGGAGGTAACAACCCTGGTGGCTCCACTTACAAAGCAGGAAACCACCATTGTGGGAGCCACAGGAACTCGAGTAGCTCGACCCTTCTGCCAATCCCGAATATGCCAGATGGGGGCCACCAGGTAAGACAGGAATTCCTATACATACCAGACTGCCCCATTCTCCTCCTAGGTCGAGATCTCCTGAGCAAACTGGAAGCCCAGGTCACCTTCCACCTGGGAGGGACCATGAGCCTCTCACTTGGTGCCTCAGAGACTCTCATAATGGCAGCCACCCTCCTGCCAGTCTAAAAGCCCAACAGAGGTGGATACCGGCCAGTCCAAGACCTGCGACTGATTAATGAGGCCACAGTGACTCTCCACCCAGTGGTACCGAATCCATACACCCTCCTGGGCCTCATTCCTCCTGATGCTGCCTGGTTCTCCTGCCTGGACTTGAGGATGCTTTCTTCTGCCTGTGGCTCGCTCCGAAGAGCCAGCCCCTGTTCGCCTTTGAGTGGGAGGATCCTCAGACTAGAAGAAGAACCTACCTGACCTGGATGCAGCTACCACAGGGATTTAAAAACTCACCAACTCTATTCGGGGAGGCTCCAGCCACTAACCTCATCTCCTTTCTGCTAGAAGAAACCAGCTGCACACTTCTATAGTACGTCGATGACCTCCTCCTAGCAAGCCCAGCCAGAGAAGACTGCCACCAGGGACCCGGTGCCTGCTCCAGCTGCTCACTGACAAAGGATACAAAGTCTGCTGGAAAAAGGC
This sequence comes from Cheirogaleus medius, assembly GCA_008086735.1. Taxonomy (NCBI): domain Eukaryota; kingdom Metazoa; phylum Chordata; class Mammalia; order Primates; family Cheirogaleidae; genus Cheirogaleus; species Cheirogaleus medius. Next base: position 6,759,089 of record VBSM01000142.1, read on the forward strand.
ACAGATCTGCAGGCGACAGGTGAAGTACCTGGGTTTCCACATCATTCCGGGGCGCCGGCCACTGGGACATGAGTGAAAGCACACCATCTGTACAATTCCCAGGCCAACCAGTCAGAGACAACTTAGAGAATTCTTTGGAGTGGTCGGATTCTGACATATCTGGATCCCAAGTTTCTTCTCCCTAAAGGCCAAGTGTCTGTATGAGGTCCTACGTGGGCCTAAAAACAAAGACTTGGAATGGGCCTAGAGTCAGGAAAGGGCTTTCCAGGAAATAAAAGACTTACTAAAAAGAGCCCCCGCACTAAGGCTACCTGACCTCACCAAAGACTTTAACCTGTTTGTACATGAGAAGAAACAAGTGGCTCTGGGGGTTTTGACTCAAACCATGGGCCCGTGGCAGGGACCAGTGGCTTACTTGTCAAAACAATTGGACCCAGTAGTGGCAGGATGGCCGCCTTGCCTCCCTGCACTGGTGGCCACTGCCCTGCTAGTCAAGGAAGCAGACAAACTCACACTGGGACAAAATCTCCGTGTGCGAGTCCCTCATTCAGTAATATCTCTAATGAACACCTCAGGGCACCAGTGGCTCTCAAGCAACCGGTTAGCGCAATACCAAGGACTGCTACGTGAAAACCCGTGGGTCACCCTGGAGACTGTGAGGACCTTGAATCCTGCCACCCTCCTACTCACCGAGCCAGGGCACCCGGACGATGATTGCACCAAGGCGGTAGAGGAGGTCTATGCCAGCTGGCCAGATCTGAAAGACAGTCCTCTACCAGCACCAGACATAGAACTCTACACGGATGGCGGTAGTTTTATCCAGAATGGGAAACGACTGGTGAGCTTCACAGTCACTACAGTGGATGAGGTCATCATGGCAGCTCCTTTGCCCCAAGGGTGGTTGGCACAAAGGGGACAGCTATGGGCCCTCATCCAAGCCCGCAAGCATGCCAGGGGTAAGAAGGCAAACATATACACAGACTCTAAGTATGCCTTTGCCACAATACATATCCACGGGGCAATATACAGGGAGAGGAGACTGCTGACTACAGGTGGAAAGGAGATCAAAAATAGGGATGAAATCCTCCAACTGCTGGAGGCAGTTTGGGAGCCAAAAGAAACTGCGGTCATCCACTGTCGAGGGCACAGATCCAATTGCCACCAGCAATCGCCTGGCAGACCAAGCTTCACTGC
>VBSM01000142.1:6774459-6793024 GCA_008086735.1 Cheirogaleus medius
AAAAAAAAAAAAGTAGTTCAGCAAACATGTAATTAACTGAACTTTGGGGTTTTATTCATTTAACAAATATTTATTGAGCACCTAATATGAGCCAGGCACTGTGCTAGATTTGGGGGATACCAATATAATTCTGAGATAAGGTTCTCTATAATAAATATTTTTCTTGTAGTAAAAATTCTAAAATGAGCATACACCACATGCAACTACAAAGACTTGGGAGCAGTAGATGGATGACTGGCATTCTAGAAGAGACAGGCTCGGGCAAAACTGTACAAATAGAAAGTATGGTTTCGGCAACTCTGAACCCCACCGCTTTATTTATGCTTCCTCCTTTTTCAGGGTGTCTCATTCTAAGTTAAATTTTTGTTCCTTTCAACCACTTACTCCTAACCTTAGCTTTCCATTCTTGAAGGAAAGTAATACAATACACTATATCGTACTAAAGTGTTAGTGACTGTTAAAGTGTTATTTCTTGTAGGCCAGAGACATGTGAGATAGTTTAGAAACAGCAACACTTAACACAAGAGAATCAATTTCTAATTGAGGGATTTCACATACTCAAGGAATCTAGTATCTGAATCAGGCAATATTGTGAGGTCAGCAAGATAGTTAGAGATCCCTGCCTTGAGGCAGGACCTGTGAGTGATAGCTTTAGTTTAGGGCCAGCTTTATGCTAAACAACCTCTAAACCACAGATGCTTACGCTATGCTAATGGCATCTTGGTAAGAAAGCACTTTATAAACAAAAAGAAGTAAGATCTCAGATTGCCGGAGTTGAAACCCCTTCATAAATCCCTTAGGATTTTCACTGAAAGTGAGTATTACAGCCCAATGTTTAAAAAATAAAACTGGAAGTCTTATTTATAGCCAAGCTCAATAAATTAATGAGGATTTTAAATGTCTATTAATCATAAGAGGAGAAAATATTTGTTCATAGGATCTGATTAGCTGTCACGAGTTAGAATGGAGTATGTATTTTTTTCATTGTGCTGTGATAGTGTTCCTCAGTGAAAAATATTCTGATGTGCATCACTGTTTTTCCTTCTCCTTTCTCATTTCAAAATCCAATAAAAAATATCCATTAATGCAATATTATCACTGAGACTTTAGGGGGTTGAGACATATAATTTTATGGTTCCCACAGCAACTGTAATGTAGTCATCCATCAACAGATATAATTATGCAAAAATTTAATATCATATATACTAATTCAAAATATAAGGAGCTTGGGGAGTCCTTAATTTCTAGATTTTTGAGAATATGAAGTCTCGGCCATAATGTTGCATTAACGTGGTCTTTTGCACGAAATCAATGTCAACAGAGATACCAGAAGCTTATTCCACAAAGAAAACACTATAATAAAACTTGATTAACTTTTAATTCATTCTCCACTAATTTAGAATGTATGATCATTCACACAGGTAGGAAGCTAAGATTCATCTTTGCCAAGCCAAACATTTCCTTATAAATGGTGCTGATCAATTTTGCATTTAAGGTGGTGGGAAGGAATCCTTAGACTACTTTAGAAAACAGTCTGTTTGGAAGAATACATTAACATGCAAAAATTCATATGCAAATGAGAAGTCATTTTCATTTGTGCATTAAAAGCAGATCCTTTCAGGATTCGCCTTAGGCATCAGTTAGCCAAGTTCTAGTTATAGAAAGTTTAAAACTTTCTTTGAAACTATCCATCAAATCAAATCATTTAGCAAATTCAGATTGTTTTTCATTTCAGTTTGTGAAACTTTAGTGAATACGATTATCTAAAAAATGTTCACCCTTTTGGTCTGCTGGAAATAAGATAAATGAATCAAGTAGTTTATTTTAACTTCACATTTCCTCTAACTTATAAATCCCATAATTTATAATGAAAACAAGGCACATACCACTTTAAAAGAGATATGAGTAATTCTGCAATTATTCTTTCAGATATCCAGAGACAAATTAATATGGCTCTGGAGTTAAGCTGACTCAAGAGTAAAGGAGAAAAATTGAATTCTGGATGATTCCATGGTGTGGATTTGGTAAGCTTGGGGCCATTGAAGAGCCAAACACATACGGTCACTTCTACAGATCTATATGTGTATAGAGGGAAACAGTGGTAAGGGGAAAATTCTGATCATTTTTACTTGTGATATTGTATATTTCAGGCCCCATCTTAAAGACACAAGTAATTTACCTATGCGCTAAACAACTAATTGGAATAAAATGGTAAGTATCTCTGTGAACTGGTCAAGGGAATCATGGCTTTTAAAAATTATTGAATTAAAGTCTGTCCTGGGATTTGGGAGAATTTCAAAGCTCATTATGGCACATGAAGCTGTCAGTCTTTCCAACGTTATCGTCTCCTCTTCACTGATCTGGGATATTTTAAAATGGAAATTGATATTGGTCTTACCAATGTTCCATTTCACGACTTTATTTTTAATCTTCAGAGAAAGAAGAAACAATGACCACCCCAACCCTTTACCCCCATCCCTCTGACCATCCTCCCCCGAAACCCAGTCTGCTTGTCGGTTCAGCTTAGACCCCAATCAAGTACCTCTTTCGACGGGACGCGGGAGCCTTTCCTCTTGTTCCACCACGTCTCCAGCATGGCTATGAAGCAGGACAGGACGATGCCGGCGGCCAGGATGCAAAAAACCCCTGCAAAGCTCTTTATGTCCAGGGCGCCTCCTTTCTGCTTCGTGTCCACTGAGGAGTACAGGTCGCACTGGCCATTCTTAGGCCACCATTTGTGCTTCAGGATGTCCATGTCGCCATTCTGCTGGAGCTCCAGGATCCTTGGGGTAAAGAACACAGCCGCGTGTTATTGCAGACACAGTCACTACCTTGGTCCACAGCACATCCATTTACAGTCTCACCTCTAAGGGATGGTGGCTGTCAAGAGGAAATGAATTTATAGATCACCTTGTAGATGGCACGCCAGGAAACTGACCTCAGTGTCATTGTGATTCTGTAGACAGCGCTGGGCCACAGGGCTTTCCTTTCTCCCTTCATCCGTCCCTCCCTCCAATCTCCAGCCCCCCTCCTTTTCTTCTTCTTTGGTTTCATCCTATAATTCGAAATATTCCCCCCTCTGGTTCGTTGCGGTGTGTTTTCACAATTACATTTCGGAGGCGCTGTTTTTATGTGGTCTCAAGCTGCTACAGTCCCTCGTGCCTTCCCTCCATACAGAATGAGACTCTGGATCGTAACGCTTTTATGAAGAACGTTTTGCTGCTTAGAGCAAGACGCTGGCATAATGTCGCCTGGCATGTGCGACGCACAAAGAAATTCAATTAAGAAGACTTCTATTATTTAACACAGTGTGAGAGGAAGCCTTGAGACAAGTTTGAAGTTGATAAAATACATTCGTTTTTTGGGTTTTTCACACAACTGATCGAATTTCCTTTTTAATGCCAAAGGGGAAGTAATCTTACCTTGGAGAACTAGAAGAAAAGGTGACCAGAGGCTTTCAGAAGTAGTTAAATTCAAATAAGAGATACCTTTTTTCTTCTTCTTTTTCTTCTTCTTTCTCTGCACTCCCCCCTCCCCCTGTTGAATCTGAGGGCAGCTGCAAAGACTGCAGCTTTTTAAAGTGTGATTTTCACAGAGGAATAATTCTCAATGTCAAATACTCCCTGGGCTCTATGAGACCTGTCTAGCTCTGACCTTCCTCCAATTGTGCCCTTTGTCACAGGGTAAGAAAGGTCAGGCCAGGGCTGGGTACCTGTCTGGAGTGTGCACAATCTGCAGGGGTCCCTAGAATTTCCTGACCAAACATCTCAGTGTTTTTCCTGGGCCCACTAGGCCTCCTCCCAGGGATGTTCTCCCAAAAGCAGATCTTATGGCCACGGGTGCACCACTGGTCCACAGGGTAGAGTTTGGAGGGAGTGTGGACAGAGCTCGATGTGTGAGCTCAGGTGCACACACCTTTGTGTGGGAGACCCTTCGCTATGCAGGGCAGAGCTGGAGGTGGGGAGAGAAGTTTCCAGAAGCCCACTCCCTGTGCCCTTGGGCCAGTGCAGACGTCCCAGCTAGTCACAAATTTGAACATGGCCTCCTAGGGATCATGATGGTACATTTGTGAAGACAAGATGACAGAACATATTGTTTCTAATGGTGTTTAGCTTAACTTATAATTTTTATATAATTAGACTTAGGATATGTGGACCTACATTTGCACTTTTGCCCCAGGTCTTGGATTAGTTGGGGTGAGACTGCTTAAAAGTTAAAAAAGAAGAATTAAGTCAACCTCAAGGGAGTAAATTACTCACTTTTAGTGATATATTACCTTTTTACTTGTTTCATGTCATCACATGGCTAGAATAATGAACAAAATGATAAAGGGGAGAAAATTTCATGTGTTGGAGGTTGGATCGACATTTAACCTGAGTTAGACAAGAGTGGACCAGCCCTAGAGGCAATGGGGGAGCGTCAGTTTCACATCCTTGTCACCCCCCCATGGATGTCCCCGCAGCCTCGGTCCCAGTGCCCCGGGCAGGACTCCAGGACTGACACTGCACTGGAACTTCCCTTACAACCTGCACTTTTCTTCTGGCTTCTTATGGAATTGATCTACCTAATGTTTTGTTGCCTCGGAGTTTTGTTGCCTTGAATTTACTAAAATGATTATGAATATTAAGGATTACATGCCACTCGTATTTCAGCCGATATCCTAGACAAAGTTATTTGCATTTACAGAATTTGCAAAAGTGAGGAAACAGGAAACTAGTCCCTAGCAGGTTTCTGCAGGAAAAGGGCACTGTGGTCATTAACTTTGAGAAACACTCCCTTGGAAATTTACAAAGTTGTCAGCCCATTAATGGCTCTAAGAAGACTGGCAGACAAGAAAACTTGTATGATTTTTTTAACTCAGCATTTCCCAAATTTATGACCTTCATTCCCCTTCCCTTATTTTTCTCTCCGAGTAACATATACTAATAGCTCATGGAGCTAAGGCTTGAGGAATATACTTGAGAAATAATTCCTTGATCCAAAGAAGCAGATACTTGTGGAACTTTCTAGCACTGTGTTAAGTATCATACAAACATGTAATCATAGCATCAAAGTTACTTGTTTGGTTTCTTCATGAATACTGTTTAGACGATGTCGGCGTGGCATTGCTAATCACCGCATACAAAGCTTCAGTTATGTAAGATGAGTAAGTTCTAAAGATCTCCTGTCCAACATCTCGCCTATAGTTAGCCATACTATATATAATAGTACACTTGAAGATTTGTTAATAGGGGCTGGGTATAGTGGCTCACTCCCATAATCCTAGCAACTTTGGGAGGCTGAGGTGGGAGGGTTGTTTGAGGCCAGGCATTGGAGACCACAACAACAACGAAAATTAACTAGGCATGGTGACCCTCGCCTGTAGTTTCAGCTACCCAGGAGGGCAGGGAGGCTGAGACAGGAGAGGGGAGGCTGAGACAGGAGGATCGCTTGAGCCTGGGAGTTTGAAGTTGCAGTGAGCTATGATCTGACCACTGCACTCCAGCCTCGGCATTAGAGTCAGACTCTGTCTCAAACAAAAAAATGTGTTAATAAAGTAGGGCTATGTTAAGTGTTGTTACTCTGATAATAAAAAAATAATGGCACATCCTTTAGATATTTGCCTACCTAAAAGCTGTAGGTAGTAAGAGAACCATTGAATACCTTGAAGGAAAAATTTAATCATCTTTGAACAAATAATTCTTCTTAAATTTGAGTTTATAAATTCATGTAGTTTCCTTTTATACCATGTAGGTATCTGTGAAAATGTAAGAGTTTTCCCTCATAGCACTTATCATCATGTATAATTGTGGCTACTTGATTAATTTCTGTTCCTTTTTCTAGAATCACGACCCTCCACTTTGCTTAACACAGAGTGGGTGCGTATTTATGGATGGAACACAGTTTTTGGTAAGGGAACCCTGACCTCAGATCCTACTCTTTTTTCTTATCATTGGTGCTATTTTCTAATTTATTCCATTTCCTCCTTATTCATCTATCCATTCAATAAATATTTAACGAGTGACTTCATTCCAGACATTTCCTTGGGTATAAAATTTGTTCTAAACCACAACTGTGCATTCTGCCAGAAAGGCTTGGGCCTCGTCCAATGCCCAGTTCAGGTCCCTTCATCTGTCGTTCATTCAGGAACTGGTGACTGGCTGCTCTTTCTCCTCAGTGGGACCTGGGACTCCCACGTTTCATTCACTTCCTCGGTCTCCTTATTTTTTCTAGACCTGGAGAATATTTTGACTTTAAAAATAATGATTGAAGCATATATATTAAACCTCCCTCATTTCAATTCTAGTAAGAGTTACAGGTCTTAAATCAAAAGAATTTGTTTAATCACAGAATTTTGAGGTTCAGCCAGCTGGGTGACAGGTGTTTGCTGAGGGGAAAGGTGACTTCAAGTATCACCGTGTCACAAGGATTTATTTGTACAGTTAATCTTATGGTCACTGCCACAAGACAGCTGAGGCGATGCAGGGTGACTCCATCTTTGGGGATATACAGTAATAGGACCATAGGATCCTTCAGTCAAACTCTGACTAACCCACAACAGATTCCAAGAATGTATTCTGGGCTGCCCTGAGCTACAAGTATTGGAAGGGAATGAAAGTGTTCTCTAAGCCCAGAGTTCTGTCATAAAATCTCGCTATTCATTATAAAATTTAATACTCCTGGAAATTCCATCAGAAAGGTCTCACCACACCTTCCTTTTTATTATTTTAGGATTAGTAAAGCAAGGTTAGTAAAACATAATGCACTGCCTTAAAGACTGACAGGATAAATCCTTAGAATAAATGTAGAGCTATGTTCTCTTTTCAAATGTTACCAAAGCACTGGCTCTTTTAAATGAAACTTAGAAACACAACTAAAGGAGAATTTTACCTTTTAATTGTAAGCAACAATGATATGTGTGTGTGTGTGTGTGTGTGTGTAATAATGTAAGAATCTAGCTTCAAAATTCTTTTTTTTGTTATTATTTTTTTTTATTTCAGCATATTATGGGGGTACAAATGTTAAGGTTACGTATATTGCCCATTCCCCCCCTTCCCCCTCGAGTCAGTGCCAAGAAAACATTTGAGTTTAAGAAATAATATTTCTGTTATGTGTACAATTTCCACATGATGGCAGTCTTTGCCCGTAGAGAGCAGAGAGTTCCCATGGTTATAGCTAACCTGTGGATCTGAAATGCGTGAAGTATAGAATTTTTGTGGCTGCAAACACTTAAACTACTAGAAACAACGTTAGCTATTAGACTGTGATGAATAATCGATGGCTAAAACCTCTTCTTGTAGTGTACTCAGAAAAATTTCTGCTATTTTTTCCCCAAGGTGATGACAATAGTTAATTCTGAAGGATATCGTGGTAAAAACTAATGAGACAACATATGAAAAGCATCTCGCTCATTGCTTGGCACGTAGAAGGCTACCACAACTCGAAAGCTAGAATTATTATTGTCAGCATGTGTGACTACCAATCTTTCTTTGGACCTGTTCTGGTACATTCTTCCTAATGGAGAGCTATATGTCCACATGAATCAGTGAATAATTGATTCACTGACAAGAACATCTCATTTCCTCCTTTTGTCTAAAAGTATTAAACATTTGTGATCTCACTGAACAGAAAAATTTTAGAAGTCTATAAAACCTAACTGCAGTTTGAAGATGGTTAATAGATCAATCCTGTATGCATTGAATTCTTTATCGATATAAATGAGCAAACTTCAGAGGAAGGAAGTAGGGAATCAAAAGATTCTTATTTCATATGCGGATACAAATATCTAAGAAGTTTAGGCACTCATTTTGAAAAGCTTTTTACTTACTTTGAACATAATAGCCTCATTTGTGTTTAAGACTTATACTAATTATTGATCACTTACCATCTTTAATCACTACTCTAGGAAGTGATTTCCAAATTAATTTATTTGTAACAAAACAGGTTGCTGAAAGTCAGACGCAAATTTCTAATACCACACAGGTAACTTTGATTTTTGTCTTTGAACACTATAGCCCTCTGTAGTTTCCTTTCAAATTTTATTGAAATCATAGCCCTTAGGTAAATTCCTACTGAGCCAACTGTAAACAAGTTACTGGTTATCCGAGAAAAATGGCACCTGCCTTTTTAGTCATTTCTGCAAGGAAAAAATTTAGGGATGATCAGGGATTTTTTTTTTTTGCTTTCTCTGTTTTGTTTTAGTAAGTACAGAAATTCCTTTTTCAGGCCGTATCTGTAAAAACTCTTGTGACTCTTTTTTGATCAGATTTCCCCCCATTTTATAGATGAACAGACTGAGTAATATAGAATAATAATTCTCTACATTTTGGACATTGAACACACAATCCCACTGCCGCAGAGATGAAGCTACTTTTTCAGTGACGCACACAGACACTAACTGGTTGAGTTGGGCCTAGAACTCAGCTCTGTCGTCCAGCTCCTTTCTGCCCACGACCTCACACAGCCTCTCGCATCCAACTATTCAGGGAAAAGCTCTTTTAGTTTCGGAGATTTGTTAGACCCTGAGTAAGATCGTCATCACTACATTTCCTCTAAACCAAACAATGTAATTATAATTATAGTGTGATTGCAAATTTATTCATACCACAATTTGGGTGTGCAAAGAGAATGTAGCTTTTCTCTATAACTTAATTGATCTTCCTCAGGAGGACTGTGCCCACGGAGCAGTGCGAACAAAGCTAAATTTAGCTCGGTATGATTTAAAATTTAATCTGATCTAATAATTTCACATGTCTCCAGCTTTAGTTCAATCTGCTCCAGAGAGTTCCTCAGTCCTTCCAATTCCCTTCATTTTCCTTTGCTCTCTTTTCAAGATGGCGCCAGGATCTATGGGGCACAGCACTCAACCGCCATGGTGGGGCTTGGAGGAAAGGCAGCTGCTGTTCTCTAGGTGGTCCTCCAGTTCGCTTTGGCAGTTCTCCTTTGATGCGGGATGGGCCTGGGTCTGGTCTTTAGAAATTAATTGGTGACTGCTGCTCAAGTTTGCAGAGGCTTCAAGAGTTCAAGCTGGCTAAGGGAGGGCGTATGGGCTCCTCCCTGCTGACTCGGCCTCCTTTGGCCTCCGCCATTTTCCTCATCCAGCCCTTGGGAATTTCTGTTGCCCCTCAGATACTAGTATGATGTCACCTTGTTATTCAGCGTGGAGGGTCCCAAGGCAGGTGTAGGTATTGTAAGTCAGCATCCAACCCCCCAGGGGAGCAAGCGGGGCCTGGGAATGAAGACTGAACCTTTGTTTTTTTCCTGACATGCAGCTCTGGCTTCTCAACCATCTGAGTCTTCTCTGTTGTTACAGAGCCTGGAGTGCCCTGGGGACTCCCCTCAGAGACCCCAGTGGGAAGGGAAGCCTTGGGCTCTCTCCCCTTGGGGTGTCTTTCAATCTACCTAAGCCCACCCTACTTGCCCTTCTCCCACCTTTGTTAAGAACCTCTGGCTGGAAGAAGTGAAGCTTCCTTTTCTCTCTCAAATGTCCTTCTTATCTCCTAGGTCTTCAAGCTTCTTGGCCTGTCACAGTGAAAGAGCATTCTCGCTGCATAATATAGAAACTCTGATATGAGACCTCTCAGGCATTTCTTCAATTTGGAAGCATTGAGGCAACTTGCAGCTAGGAATTGGTGAGGATGAAATACACCATTTTATTTATTTATTTATTATTTTTTCCGCAAAACACACCATTTCAATATTTCAAAAATATGTTATCTGTACATGCTTGTGAGTTTTATGTAATCAAAATTAAAAAAGATATTTAGGATAGAATCCTATTACACAATATTGTTTAATGTCTGTTATCACCGAGAAAAAAACCTAGGAATATCTGAAAAAAAATTTATTTTTATACACTGAATGGATCTATTTTGGCCCAGAATACCCACATTATTAAATTCATTTATTCATTTTCTGTGTTTTCACAAATTTTTTCTCTCCATAGTTACTGAGAAAGTATTAATAATAGCATGCAGATGGTTTTCAGGAAAATTTCAACTCATTAAGTTTTTCATGCATTCATTATTTCTTTCATTCTAGTCTTGGACAATGTAGGAACACTTGGACTGAAGCAAACGCACTTATCAAAGATTAAGATTTAAGCAAGTAAGTATAGTGGTGCTTTGATTGGCATACCTAATATTACAATTTGATCATCAGAGAGTTGTAAAAACAAATTCTATAAACTTCCTATGAATCAGGCATCAATCATTTCTCTTAACTAAAATCTCTTAGTGGTCAGTTAAATGTGACAAGTATTTATTGATAATGGCTAATACCTCAGTAATACCAAATAGCCTAAGCAGGGGTCCTCAAACTTTTTAAACAGGGGGCCAGTTCACTGTCCCTCAGACTGTTGGAGGGCCGGACTATAGTTTAAAAAAACTATGAACAAATTCCTATGCACACTGCACATACCTTATTTTGAAGTAAAAAAACAAACGGGCAAAAACACCCATGGGCCGTAGTTTGAGGATGTCTAAGGGATACTATTGGAAGCTACTCCCACTGTTTACGTTGAGTGTTTAGCTAGTTCTTGTGGCTGGTTGATCTAATGTCAGTTGCTGAAGTCTAATCCACTAAAATTGCCTAAGATCATGTAGGTTAACCACTTCGGTACCAGCGTTGACTATAGCCGACAGCCACAGATGAACGCACACAGCCGAGCGTCAACTTCAGTCGACAGCCAAAAGCTTTTACTTTTACAGCTTTTATCTCTGCAGTTGCAGTGTGCACGTTCAGCTAATAAGTTACTATGAATCTGTGACCTTTTAACAAGTCCTTAGTAGGAGTTATTATAGTGATTTTCCTAAAGCTGCCTGTAAAGTAAAACAAGCTTTCAGTGCTTTAAAGCTTTCCTCGTCACACAAGAGCAAAACGGATCCATCGTCAATGCACAGCACACACTACCGTGCAGACTGTGAGTGCCGGCTGTGGGCAAGGCTTTGCGTCTGGTGAGCGCCGTGCCGAAGTGGTTAATAATATCTCATGGTATTCTCAGTAAGCTCATGAATGTCATCTTTTAGATTAGAGGTCAGCAAACTTTTTTTAAGGGCCAGATAGCCAATATTTTAGACTTTGGGGGCCATATGGTTTCTGTCACAGCCACTCAGCTCTGCCTTTGTAGTGTGAAAGCAGCCACAGGCAGTATGTAAACAAAGGACTTTATTTATAAAAACAGGCCAGGAGCCAGATTTGGCCTGCTGGCTATAGTTGCTGACCTATTTTGGAACCCTCAGAGCAAATAACTCTAGGAAATCAACAAGTTTTCATTTCACTGATAAAGATATTAAAGTTCAGAGGGCTTACATGACCTAGCCAAAATCACATCTTTAGAAAGTATCCGAGTCTGTTTTAGAACCAGAGATTGTGCTTCATTTTCCAGTTCTCTTTCACCTGTGTTAATATATATGAATTAATATGTAGTATGCCTATTATTATGTGTCTTTAAATAAGTACCAAGTGATCACATTGATTTCACATTTGACCAAGTCAAGAAAGAATTTCACATACACACTGTAGATTAACAATGGCAGCATAATCCTTCAAGCAGATTTTGAATTTCTTTGGTTTTCTGATTATCCTGTAATAGACATCTGAACATTTGTCGTGAGATGGGGGCAGCCCGTGTTCCCAAAGCGTGACTGCTTTACTTATTCCAGATCAGGTAGAATTTGTGATCTGAGGCCTGTATTTGCTGAACCATTTTCTAGGCAATGGCAGCTTTAGCTTAAAATCAAGGGGATAGGAGCAGATATTACATTCCTAAAACAGAAATTCCAGGGAAGCGATTATGATTTACTAAACATGGGCAAGACAATTGACTGAGGCAGAAAATGTGGTGTCTCTTTTAATCAAAAGATATAAAAATGGTTTTTAATTATGTGTGATTATAAGTACTATAAATTAATTAGAAGTTTTTCAGGGTTGATGAAGAATGACTATACAGGCTTAATGAGAAAGACAGCGTGTTCGTACTGAAAGATGAGATCATGTTTGACCCCTGCCCAGGGAGGCGAAGTGGCCCACACAGCTGCCCACTGCAGGGATCATTCCATGGGGCTGGATTTAATTACAAACTCAGTTATTGTTGAAGGCTGCTGCCTATCAGAGACCTGTATAAAATGAGAAGTTTCCTGTGTTGCTTCAAACGTGCTATCGCACTTTCAAAATTTGGAAAAGATAATTTGATAAAATATGTAATTGGTCAGATCTGGTTTTTTTATTCAGAAAACAATGTCTACCTCCTTATATAGTAACTAATGTCACTAAGTAACTAAGCAACCTAGTAACTAAGGCATCCATTTTTCTGAGTATGGAAAAATAACTGTAAACTTTATCCAGAATATTTATTTCCAAAAAAATATAGCAATAATAAATGCATGCATAATGCTGCAGATTATAAAGCACTTATCAAAAACATTGCTTACTGTTTGATTTACTTCTTAAAATAACCTTGTGAGGAGGGAATTACATTGATTGATTGATCGATTGCTTCACCACCCCTCTCCCCTTATTTCTGTAAAAGGCTTTAACAAGGCTGATGTTACTAAATCCTCCTTTCACAGCAGAGGCAAAGAAAAATTTCCCGAGGCCATATGGCTGGTAAGTGATCCATTCAGCTTTCAAACTCAGGTCTTCTGCTTTCTGTACCCTTTTTTTTTTTTTTTTTTAAAAAAAAACACCATCAACATCTTTATTATCCCCAAAGAAAATCTGTATAAATGGAAGCTGCTTCTTTATCTCTTGCTTCTTTACTAACTGAGAATTTGCTACTCAAGTCCCTTGGCTAATGGCTATTCCATTGTATCCATTTACAAACATTACACTTTGTGTAACACATCCTGATGTCCCCAGGGAACCACACGAATATTGCATGAGTTCATTAATCTCTTTGCCATTAGAGTAAACATCAGATGAATTCATTATCAGGAGGCACTTAGGGGACTTTGCCAATGTTATCAAAGCAAGGAAGTGTGTTCAAAATAAGGAAGTGGTGCTCTGAAACCTTGTCCTTACTCAGTGTAAGCCACCTTATTGAGAAGTTTCCAATCTATTAGTATATTATGCAGGCTTCCGTAGTTATCTGTAGTTATGAACTTTCTCCTTAGAGTTTAAACAATCCTCCATAAAAGGCATGCTATTTAATAAATAACACTTAACTATTTTGAAAACTGCATTATTTAAACTTTAATATTTAAAACAATTTTTATGTTCAAATACTGATGAGATTTTTATTGGCTCCAAGAGCCATCATAATTTATAGAGATGTTATTTGGTTGAAGATGATCCTTAAAGTTGAAATACATGGTGCCCATTCAAATTGATCTCTCTAGGTTAGAGTCATCTCCTTCAGCCATAAGTCTTGTACTGCCTAAGGAGACAAAATCAGCCCTGTTCACAGAGAAGCAATTGCTTGAAAAATCAAATTAGGAACATGATGGATCTCAAGACTTTGGTGACTAGTGAACTTTAATTATTATATATTTTATGTGTTTATGCTGGCAGTAAAAGTCAAGCACTCATTATAGAAATGGCAGACATGATCTTTCATAAAATGAGTGCTGGGCGGCAAATGAATAGATAATCAGGATAATGAAAACAAGCCAGGAAGATGCTAGAGAGCGGAGAAGACCCAGACAATGGCTCCCACTGAGATAGAGGGCATAATTGCAATTGGAAAGAGAACACTTCTGGTGATCTTTTAAAATGTCAGCTTCATCCTTAAGCTCAGTGTGATATTTGGGTTATAGGGTAAAGGGGAAAAATTCTTTCATTCTGCAGTGAGAAACTGGCAGTGATCATCTCTGTTTAGCGTCACTCTTCACTTTTCTTATGTAGACCTTTCAAATGCAGCATGCTTATGAAAAAGTGTCATAAAGTCAAACTTATTTTGCCTAGTGTATTGTATATATTTTATGAATATTTTCATATCTGAGCCTGACAACTAAACTTTAAAATAAGTGAGATCATGAAGTGTGTGCTGTGTGTAAAATAGAAAAAGATTGTGTTGTGTATCTTGGGCGCAGCGTTAGAAGAGAGAAGATTATGGGGAAGGATACTTTTTGAAGGAACAGACATTCTCCTGAGCATTTGAATATTAAATTTGTAAAAAATTGAATAACAATTTGAATACGTGAACGAAATTCATTATCCTGAGAACTGCTGTAGTTGGCTTTATTTTCATAACTGGAGAATTCCTTTATGATACAAATAACATCTCCTAAGTTAGAGGTTGTACATTGATAAACACATTTAAAAAATTCAGGGCATATTTGTATTACAGTTGGTAGATAAATTCAGTGCACTTAATTAAAACTCTCTGCCAAGAGTTAGATCATGAATACTAGTACAACTCTGGGAAAATAATATTGCTATGTTTTACCTACATTTTCAGAGATGGAAAGCTAAAGATTTTAAAAAATTGTATTTTAATGTTTTAGATGTATTATATTTAGCATTATTCAACTCTGATATAGTGTTTTGATTTTTTTAGTAAAGAGTATTAAGACAATAACATAACATGAACTTTTCTTGAGGTGACTAGAACTAGGAAA
Organism: Cheirogaleus medius; assembly: GCA_008086735.1. Taxonomy (NCBI): domain Eukaryota; kingdom Metazoa; phylum Chordata; class Mammalia; order Primates; family Cheirogaleidae; genus Cheirogaleus; species Cheirogaleus medius. The sequence continues at coordinate 6,788,997 of VBSM01000142.1, forward strand.
ACAGTATTTCTTTTCATTTTAGACATTTTAGAAAGTGAATTCTACTTGCTTCTTTCCATTATGAATCTGAATATGCTGTAACGTAATATGGTGCCCAAATTGATCTCTGGGTTAGAGTCATCTCTCCACTCCAGGGTGGTCACATGCTCTGAGGCAGCAGAAGGGAAGGCACCACCCGAAGGTCACCGAACCTTGGTTTTGGAAGGATGGCCAGCTTAGGAACAACTTTTTGGAATAAGCGTTGTTTTAGGTGAGAAATTAGGAATGAGTAGGACAGGCGAAGGCGTGGACATTGGAAAAGAGTGGTCTAGACAGAGGAAACAGCCTGTACAAAGGCCCAGCAGGGAGAAAGGCATTTTGAGGATGTGAAGGGAGTTCCCTGGGACTGGGGCGCGACATGGGAAGGGCCAGACCCACACTGGAGAAGCAAGGCCTGTGAGTTATTTAAGTTTAGACTTGACCTTGAGTTTAGTTGTATTTTTCTTTCTCTTCTAGATCCCTGAGGGCAGATACTGTGCACTCTTAATTTTGTATTTCCAGCTCTTGGCACATAATATGCCTCAGTATATAATCAGTGAATAAATGAATGACAAGGAGACCTTCTTCTTTCGTCCCTCCATGAAGGCCATGTCTCAGGACTCAAATTCCATTTCCTCTGGAAAAAAATGTCCCTGAGCACTGCCCATTTAGTAAGAATCATACACAGCCTTGTGACATCTCCACTTTCACTCTGAGTTATTATTTATATTTGATATATCCTTTTCTTCTTGGGCATTTCTTATATTGCCAACCAAACGGTAAACTCCTTGAGGACAGGGATCTTAAAATATGTATTTTGTCCTATTCCCCACACCATAAGCGCTGTGACTTGCCATCTGTATTAAGTCACTATAAATGTTCCTTAACTTGATATATTATGGATGTTAAAAAAATTAGCACTCGATCTCATGGTGTTATGGACTCAATGTTTATGTTCCTCCAGAATTCATGTGATGAAGATCTATTCTCTACTGTGATGGCGTCTGGAGGTGATTAGGGTTAAAGTCATGAGGGTGGGGCCTGGTTCAAAGGGATTAGTGCCCTTATAAGAAGAGACACCAGTAAGCTTGCTCATGCTCTCTCCAGGCAAAGATGAGGCCATGTGAGCACACAGCAAGATGGTGGTCTCTACAAGCCAAGAGAAGAGGCCTCAGAATAAAACCTACCTTGCTGGCACCTGATCTTGGACTTCCCAGAATCCCAAACTGTGAGAAATAGATTTCTGTTGTTTAAGCCACCCAGTTTGTGGTATTTTCTTATGGCAGCCCAGGAAGACTACTACACACGGACTGAGAAACATACAGCACAGTGGCAATGTCACCATTGCAGAGGTATGGCTGTCACTTTTAGGATCTGCTTTCCTTTTTAGCATTTTCCCAGTTTTGGAATTTCCCTTCTGACTTTCTTCCTTCTTCCTCTAAATCATGGCTGGGATAAAACTCATCTTAGACTCAGAACCTTTAGAATTTATGCTTCGCCCTATTAATATTTAAGATGTTTTTAAAAGCTAGGATAAATACAAATATTATATCTTTATTTTAAAATATCACTTTATAATTTGCAAAACATTTCTCTTGTCTTTACCGCATCTCATTTGTATTTTAAAACGTATAAGTACTCCATTGCATCATTTACCTTAGCAAGCAAAATCTTCCTATATGAGCTTCCATTAATTTAACTCCTGTGATGTAAAAATTCTATATTTTTGGATATTATAGTCTCATAAAAATTTGCTAATAAAAATTAACTGTGTAAACAAGAGTATAGGAGAGATATTTAAAACTATTGAAGAAACTGAATTATTTTCAAGTATATCACATGTGATAACTTGATGTGACAAATCTGATCAACTACTTAAAGTAAACTGATTATCAATCATCATTTAGCACAAGATTGCCAAAAACTTTTCAAATGCTAACAGCTAGCTTCACTTTAGAAGGTAGGAGCCAATCTTCATTAAAATTATGTCAGACGTTTAACATTTGATTTTAGGCTAATACTAAATACCCGCTCTTTGGGCATATGTTAATAATGATTCCTTAGCAGGAATAAGAATCCCTTAAGTAGGAACATAAATTTTAAATAGAACACCTAGATTCCTTAAGTAGTTTCAGGAATAAGTCTGATCAGTAAGCTTGAACTGTTAGCTGTCTTTTTTTTTTTATGAGGCAGCAAACTGAAGTGCTCTGACATAATGGTTATTTATAAAAAATTACATAATATGGTATAAAGTAGCAGTGAGACTCCTCTAATTCCACGCAGAAAGGATAATTGATGTGTTACTGCCCTACTTCACAATTTAGTTTTCCCATGCATGGCAGATATGCTGGGAATGAGTCTATTCCATCTTCTTAATGAGACTTATCTATTACCTCCGATAATGTATCTATTTTCTTCAACCAGCAGGACGAGCTACTTACGGGAGTGAAGTTTTCAGCAGTTATTAGAAACAAAATTTACCAATAGATATAAAGGGAATAGTCTATCTTTCTGTGTATCTGTGCGGCTGTGCGGCTGTTAAGAAAGCGATGTTGACTACCGTGGTTCTCATGCGAGCTCCCGAGAGCTGCGTGCTATTTTCCATGATAATAGCAAGAGCTATATGCACGGCGGTGTTTACTTACTTGATGATATTATGGGAAGCTTCAGGAACTCAGAGAAGAGGTTTGATAAAAATCGAGTGCCATTCAGTCCTGATAACAATTGTCAGAGGGACCGAGTGGCTGGTTTCTTTATTCAGAAGGAGGTCTGGTAATACCATATATGTGCACGTATGAAATGGAAGCATTTGCAAAGCGCACGCTATTCCTCTACTTTACCCCAAACTCGACATAATCGGCCTCTCCAATCTGTCCTAAACCTTGGCGCATTAGAAATGAAAGCAACCCAGCTAAGTGAGGGTCTGAAATATTGATAAGAGCCTTAATAAATAATTGTGAAAGTGCAATTTACCCATGTTTGAATAGCGGGTTATATTTATCTGCAACTAAATTGCTCAGAATATTGGTAAATTGTGAGGGATTCTTACATTGTGTGTAAGCAATAGCACGTACTCCACTCGACTTGTTTCTAGATGAGGAAGAAAGGATAATATCCTCTGATAAAAGCAGCACTGATGTAAACCTCAAGCTATATAGATCACTGCAAATAATGGCAATCCATAGACAGCAAATGGGCACACCACCTTCGCAATGGGGGCAATGCAAGAAACAGCTTGACTGTAGACATTACTCTCATTGCCTTGCTCTCCAGGAGAGACTACATGCTATGAGACTATAGTGAATCCATTTTGAAGTAATTTTTCTACGGTTGTGATGGAAAAAGAGGACTTGGACTCTGATCCATTCCTTCTAGGGAGGCGTAACTTGCAACACGCATCAGAGGAAATTAAAGTACAGACATGCCCTGCATGACAACATTTCAGTCAATGACAGATCACATGATGATGGTGGTCCTATAAGATTATAATACCACATTTTTGCTGTACCCTTTCTATGTTTAGATATGTTTAGATACACACATACTTACCACTGTGTTACAATTGTCTACGGTATTCAGTACACTTTTGTAGCCAGGGAGCAATCGGCTATACCATATAGTCTGTCTGGGTATATAATAAGCTCTACCATCTAGGCTTATGTAAGTACACTCTATGATGTCATACACAATGACAGTCACCTAACAACGCATTTCTCAGAACACATCCTCCCCTTAGGCAATGCGTGACTGTGTACGAATTGATTCTAAATTCCTTGTTACATTAAGCATCAAGTTATGGCTCAGTGAGTCTTGATGATGGTTCACAGGGCTCTGGAGATCCTCCAGAGTCTTCCGTGTATATGCATTGGTCTGGCTGGGCGTGGTGGCTCACACCTGTAATCCCAGCACTCTGGGAGGCTGAGACAGGAGGATTGCTTGAGTCCTGGAGTTCGAGACTAGCCTGAGTAACACAGCGATACCTCCATTTCTACACAAAAATGTTTTTTAAA
>VBSM01000142.1:6796997-6828792 GCA_008086735.1 Cheirogaleus medius
TCATTAGCAGAGAGGTTTGACTGCACAATAAATGTAATGCGCTTGAATCATCCTTAAACCACCCTCTCCTCCATCCGTGGAAAAATTGTCTTCCATGTAAACTGTTCCTGGTGCCAAAAACGTTGGGGACCGCTGCTTTAATACTTAAGTGTCTGATACTTAGAGAAAGGGCACATGCACATTTCAGGAGAGGGCACGGTATGAACTGAGCATGGCGGCAGAACAGTAGCTTCAGTTCGCCTTTCGGGTCCCTGTGTCAGCTGGAAGAAGCTGAATGCCATTCCCTCTCCCTCCTCTGTGTACTTGATTGCAAGAGTGAAAAACCAGGAGCGATGCTGGCAAGCCTGCTCTATGAAACATGGAAACTAATTGTGATTGTTTACCCGCCAGTCACTGAACTTTCATTTTCCCCTGGAAAAGTCAACCCAACTCCACTTCTGTCTCTTTCCTAATCAAAGCTTTATTTTGTAAACAGTCATTTCACTGTATCTTGCAACTTTTACAAACTGTCTTTTAATTCGATCTTCTAAAAGCTCTTGTATCATAGAGGAAACTAACACATTTTGAACTACACCAGAGAGCCAATTTAAACTAGCAAAATAAAACAAAACTGAAATGGTTTTTAAAATCGTACCAGCCTCTCTCTGTCTTCTCTCTCTTCCCCTTTCCCCCTCCCTCCCTCCCTCCCTCTCTCTATCTCTCTCACACACACACACACAATGAAGGAGAAATAAAAGGTAGTCTTCCCCATCCCCATTCAATTTACCTAACCTACAAGTAGAATGAAGAAAATCAGCAGGGTGAAGGTAGAAGTTTGAGTTGAGGCCAAACGTGACTGTGTTTGAAGCAAACCTCTACCTACCCAACAGTTGCTCTGGTTTACTTAACATTTATTACTTGGCAAGAGTGCTTGACAACTACAATGAAATATGAAGATACAACACATTTGTCACAATGATCTATGTTTTCCTTTGGGCTTTTTCCTTAACATAAAAAAGAAAAAAAACCACGAAAAGTAATTCAGGGACTCACCTTGTCTAGTCTCCTACTGTGCCCACTAGGCTCCACATTATGACAGACCTTGCAAGAACTAGGATGGAGCCTTTGGCACACATTAAAATTATTTTGAAGGGTTAAAACTAGTAGAAAAGAGAGATCCAGGGACCATTTTGAGGGAAATATGCATGATATCTTATGTACATTCCTTTAAACAAAATCTTGGTTTAGATCTCTAGAATCATTTAACCCTTTTGGGCATTTTTCTCACTGGCAGACGTGGCTGTAGATGCCTGTTCAATACAAGTTCCAATCAATTACAACTGGCCTCCCTGTAATTCCCCAAAGAGGCATCTGAATGATGCAAAGAGGTTCTTGTTCCAAAACTCTAATCTGCCTTCCAGTTTGTTGAGTCTTATGAATATTTCTGAGTGGAAACCAATCTATTGATGTTACTGTCCACTGAGAAAATTTACACTTTTAAAAAGCCAAAAAACAAATGAAATATTGACTATATTTGTAAGTTATAAGGTTTTCAGGATGGAATGCTCACGCAACCTACATATATATCATTTGCACAGCTCTTAGATAATGGCTTACTCCACGCATATACCCACATAGTATCTCTCTACAATGTCTCAACTCACTTATACTTCAGAACAAACTCATACCCTCGGTGAAATTGTGACTAATTTTATAGATCATTTTTGCTTCAGAGTAAATAAATGATGATTTTGGTCATAATACTTTTGTATTTATTAAATTTTTCTAAATCTCTATCAGATTTTTCTTAAGTTATTAGACATTGTATATCCAAGGACACTTACTAACCTAGAAACCAATATGACCAGATAGTCTTTTCTTTCCTCTGCAATTGGAAAAATCGTACTTATCTCATGATGACACTGTGAGAATTAAGAAGATGTTTTAATTGTTTGAGTGTCTTTAAGATAGATGATTTCAAATATCAGTTATACTTATTGCCTTTTTCACTTGATAATATAACAAATTAACTTTGATTTTTAGTATGCTATTTCTCTGAATGACTAAAAACATTTTACATACAACACTCTACTTGAATAATAGATATATCCAGCAGATTTTGTGACTATTTGATTTTTGTCTTTATTAAAAGAGCAAAACTAGGTCAAAGAGTGATTACTCACTTTTCCCAAAGCGCCCTCCATTGCAAAAAGTTCATTTAACAAATAATTATTGAAAATCTGCTACATGCCAGGCACTAACCTGGTGCTAGAGAACAAGGACAAGCAACAAGAGATGGTCCCTGCCCTCACCAGGCTTACAGTTCAATGGCGGATGACAGTAGTCAGTTTAATCACACAAATGTAATAGTACAGCAGAGGTGAGAGCTGCTACAAGGGTGTTATTTGTGGAGTCTGTTAGGTATTTGAGCCACTCAGAAAATTCCATGGGTCAGCAAAATTAAACATATTTTGGAATAGTGTTCCAACTCCTTAAAAAATTAATTGTTTTCACAGTTGAACTGAACAAAGTTGTATGGAAGAAGACAATTATTTATACACAGAGGTATATTTTGACCTCCAATTAAATTACATGTGCTTTTAAACAACTGTTTCCAACTTTGCTGCAACAGAGTAAGAGAACTTTAGATAAACATTTCAAAAGTTTTATGATCAGATCTAATGGATGTCACATCACAGATTTTTAAAAAAAACTATTACATAACCTTTGCTAGATGTAGTTTGAGAAGAATACACTCTTGTCTTATATAATACACACAAATATACACAAAAAAGATGAATGAAAAAAAATTCTGTCTAATCCCTTTGTGAAAAATCTGTGACTTTTTGCTAATACTTACAAACACTTATATCTATTAAAAAGAATTAATTTCTTAGGAAATTTTCAAGTGAGAATCAGAGTTGAACAATCAGAAAAATCCCAATGGATAAAACCACCAGATCTACAAGTTTGTTTTAGTTACTAGACTAAATAAATTAAATAGCCTTACTATGTAACAGAAAAGTTATGAAAATATGCTAGTTTAAAATATTATATTGCAATATATCGTATTGCATTGATTTAAATAATGTTCACATCAAACAAATTGTCATGACTACCAAAATGCTTCTGAGTCTTTCTTTCTTATTCATTATTTTACACCTCTTGCATTTTGGTTGTCCTGCTGAGACCAATGCCAAGATATGCCTTGAAATGATTGTTTCTGAGAAAGGGTGCAATCTAAATGTATAATAAAACCTGAAGTTCACGAATTTGTAGAAAAAAATATCTATATTGGTCCGTGCATTTTGGGAGAATTGACCTTCCTGCCTTGTGACTAGCATTCTTATGTCATAGCTTTCTATGTCTCTGGCCGCAATGACACTACCCCTCAATAGTAGCCTCTGTGTCGTATTTACTTTGCAGCTATCCCAGTGAGATGACTAGGCAAATGGTTACCCAATAGGTATCTGTTAAATGAATGCTTAGTAACTTTCCCTTTCTACCACGAAATCATTTTTATGATCCATGAACTTCAGGATACTGTTTGCTCTTTTTTTCTTTCTCAATTTAAAAATTAGCTTTCAGAATTTACCCAAGACCTATATATTTACATGGACAATTTTCTAGGCCTTTGACACACAATTACCTGTTGCTCATAGTTACACTATCTGCAGCAGTTCTATTTACGGGGGGGGGGGGGTTCTTTTAGAGCTAACAGAATCAACAGTCAAGCCCCTGATGCAGTGGTAGCCCTAGCTAACTGTGACCGCTCCAAGAAGTCCACCCATAATCACTGTTTAATGTCCTTTTTTCCTTTCCTGAAAGAGTTAACTCTGTCTGCAACAACAACAGACAAAACAAAACTAAAAGAAAGAGAGAAAGGAAAGAAAGAAGAAGAAGAAGAAAAAAGAAAATATACCATAGCTAAAGCAATTGCAATTTTCAGCTTCATCATCATAATTGGAAATATAATTGTTTTCATTTGTAAACAATACATTTAATTGGATAGTTAAATTTGGCTCCATATTTAGCTTCTGAGTCATTACAAAAGAAAAGCTCACACTGGCTTAGCCCATGTTTTGTACTTTTTAAAATCAAGTGCAAATGAAAAAAAGAAGTTTACTCTCAAAGCTTCATAAACTGTGGTTTCCACTCATGGGAGTCTCTGCTATTAGGATTAAGGGGCCACTCACTGCCCTTTGGTAATCTTATCTCCAAAAGAGATTCCTCATCCTCACTGGCATGAACAAAATGTCATATATTTTTATAAATGTGCATCAGCCTCTGCTGTGCACTCTACTTTGCTAAACCTAGGAAATTCGAATTCTGTGGCTGAGGGGTGTATTAAATAGCTAGGAGGCAACATTTTCCCACTTAATTAATGGACTTCTTTCTACTCTCTTTTTCTCTAAGCTTTCTGAAGTCTGCTCTGATTCAGTAAAGGAAATGTATTTCAAATTGTTTACAAGGTCAACAATAACATTCTTAAGATAAAATTTGTTTTTTTCCCCCAGAAAATCCACACTGATCAAGCAGTTGGTCAGGAAAAAATGATGATGATGACATGATGATGATGATGATGACAATTGTAGCCACCATTGCAATAAATGAGTATCACAAAGCAAGTCACACCAATTTTTTGATCCCAGTGCCTATAAAAGTTATGTTTACACTGTACTGTAATCTATTAAATGTACAATAGCATTATGTCTAAAAAAGAATATATGTATCTTACTTGAAAAATACTTTCTTGCTAAAAACACTAATGATCATCTGAGCCTTTAGAGAGTCGTAATTTTTTTGACAATGGAGGGTCTTGTCTTGATGGTGACGGCTGCTCACTGATCATGGTGGTGGTTGCTAAAGGTTGGGGTGGTGTGGCAATTGCTTAAGATAAGACAATGAAGTCTGCCGTGTCAGTTGACTCTTCTTTCATGAAAGATTTCTCTGTAGCATGTGACGCTGTTTGATAGCATTTGACCCACAGTAGGACTTCAAAATTGGAGTCAATCCTCTCAAACGTTGCCACCGCTTTATCAACTATGTATATGTAATATTCCAAGTTATTCATTGTCATTTCAACAATGTTCACGGCATTTCGCTAGGAGTGTGTTCTGTTCTAAGAAACCAGTTTCTTTGCTCATCTTTAAGGAGCAATTGCTCAAGTTTCATCATGAGATAATAGCAATTCAGTCACATCTTCAGGCTCCACTCCTAATTCCAGTTTCCTTGCTATTTCTGTTACATCTGTAGCTACTTCTACCATTGAAGTCTCGAACCCCTCAAAGTCATTCATGAGGGTTAGAACCAATTTCTTCCAAACTCTTGTTAATGTTGGTGTTTTAACCTCTTCCCATGAATCACAAATGTTCTTAATGGCATCTAGAATGGGGAATCCTTCCCACAAGGTTTTAAATTCCTTTGCATTTACAACTTGGCTAATCGTTTGGCAGAAGATGCCAGCTTTTGGCCTATCTTAGCTTTTGACATGCCTTCCTCACTACGCGTAATCATTTCCAGCTTTTGATTAAAAGTGAGAGACATGGAACCCTTCCTTTCACTTGAACACTTAGAGGCCGTTGCAGGATTATTAACTGGCCTCATGTCATCATTGTGTCTCAGGAAATAGGGAGGCCCAAGAAAAGGAAGAAAGGAGCATGGGCTGATGGTGAAGCAGTCAGAATATACACAACACTTATCAATTGAGTTCATCCTCTTACATGAATGTGGCTCATGGTGCCCCAAAACAGTCACGTTATTAATAACATCAAAGATCATCTCCTGGGGTTGTTACCAGGTTGATATGAGTTAAAATTTGTAGGGTGCTCAGAGCAGTGTCTAGCACCAGAGTAAGTGCTATATTAGGTCTTGAAAAATAAACACATTTCTATTAGGTCATGTTCTGATTCCTTCGTTATTTATCCAATATTTACTGTGTGCTTATCATTGTCATAGATAATTTGGTTAAAACAGGAAACCTCAGGAACCTCTTATAAAGGGGATTTTTGGAAGTATGTGTTTAAAAAACATAAAATTTTTCCCTAGGCGACCAGTTCCTTTCATTTTTTATCGTTCTTTCTTTCTTTCTTTCTTTTTTTTTTTACAGAAATACAGTCTCAGTGCCCAAATTATACTAAATTACAAAACGACTTTTTCACCTTTCCTTTTTCTTGGCATCCTTTTCCCATTCTCTGCTGAATTAGTTCTCTCCATAGTGCACTGAATCCGTTTCTCTGCATAGTAAACAGAATGCTAGGCACATGCCAGTGGCTGTCATCCTGAACAAAAGCAAAACCAGCGACAACAATGACAAAACAGGAAGAGAACAATTTGCTGCTTCTCAATACTTACCTGAGAAAACAACACATTTTAGGTTTTCACTATAGTGGACACATGGGTTGGGCCCACCCTGAACTTGTTTCTCCCGAATGAGTTAATCCAGAAGAAAACATCATTTTATTGGCTAGGCAATGTAAACATTGCTCAGCAGAAAATGTGCTCATGTTCTCTAAGGGAGCCTATCATTTAATGCCTTTTATATTTTAAATTATAATTTGAGCTGGGAACATTTCCATCATTTTTGTAAAGAACCAGAGTTACGTTGATCAATGTGGGGAAAATGACATTTCCTAAAGAGGCAATATCGATCCGTTCTTCTATACAAAACAGAGTCCTAGATAGGAAATGAAAGGACTTAAATAAATAGAGTTGGTGATTTTATTTCTTATTCCAACAGAAGATTTGAAAGAAAAAATAAAGTTGTATGTGCAAAAAAAAAAAATCGTTTGTTGTATACATACATCCCTTTCTTCAGGTTAAAGTGTGGAAAGTAAGTAGAGGTAATGACAGAAAGGCCAAAGTTCTATTTGAATAACTAAGGCCCATGACTGACTATTCAGAAACACTGGGTGAGCACAGTCACTTCTTTGTGTGGTCAAATGTGTATTTAGAGAAATGGTGACTTTGTGCAATGATTCAATTTGCTTAGTTATAGGATATTCATTTTTCTTTTTTCTTTTTTTTTTCTCTCACTGAAGCAATAGCCTGGGGTTCTGATTTGACAATGCAGCTTGGTCTCGTGGTGACATGCAGGAGTGTTTTATAAACTCAGACTTTATTGGTATTTCCAAAAATTATACTTACACCGGCATATTGTACTTGGATGACTATACTTCAAAATGAGTTGGTGGCAAAGACTTATGTATTTATGTTTGGTGTTGCATTTTCCATCCACATCAAATATTTTATTAAAAGCTTCAAATTTATTCTGGTGCCTTCCAAAGGATGGAAGATTCTGTGTCAGAGAAAAAATTAATGGTTGGCAATGAACCCTGTTGAACCTTTCCCTGAAATTTGCCTTAAAAAAGATTTAGAAGAAACTTTTGCCGTAGAACATTCTGACATCTTTATTTGTTGCTATTTGTGTTCTCTTACTAGCCTCATACACTCCCACCAGTAAGATAAATGAGACCAGGCCACAGTCTGTTGTCTGAGCTGTCAGTGATAGGATTCTCCAAATTCATTCTTCTATACATACTTGGTGTGCCAGTTTTGTGATTTCAAATTGAATTTTATGTGGGAAAGGCTGGGATTTTGTGGTAGTGATTTTACAAATATTATCAAACTCTGTAACTTTTTATTTCAATAAAGAAAACCAAAAACTCATCACTGATGATCTTGCCGTCAACAGTTCAACTTGTCTTACCTTGGCAGATGACAAGCACTTAGGGAGAATTTAGTTTCTTCTACTTACAAAGCTGGGTGTTTTCATACATATTAGTCAACTATTCTTCCCAGCTACGCTCTGAGGGAGAACTTTTATCACTCTGGTTTTACAAATAAATGCTTTGAGATTAAGTGAGTTTGAGTAACTTGCCCGGTTTCCCAGTAGAAAGAAGCAGAGTTTCGATGCAGTTTTAAGGAGGTCTTAACTCTTAAGCCTGTCCACATGATTAAAGGACTTTTATAGAGAGAGAATACCTTTGGGAAGAGTTTTAAAACGTTTGAGAAGAGTTTAAAATAAAGGTTTTGGGCAAGGTAAAAATGGAATTGTAATGATAGTTAAAGAAAATTAGGTTTGCTCCTTGCTCTGTGGCCTGGAATATCCCTATTCTTATGGCTGTCATACATAGACCGCTGAATTCTGAAAACCTCAGAGGGAGATGATTATTTACATTTATGAAATGTTCCCAACATTAGTGTCATTAGCACCGACAGATTCTACAGATTTGGAAACCTGACACTGAGTTTTAATCTATGGTTCCTTATTGATCACTATTGACATTTGAAGGAAAATTGGGGGGAAAAACACAAAACAAAATTTAAGCTTTTAGTTCTTTGGGATTTGTGAAAGTCCCTTTTCATGGATATATATTGATAGACAGGTAGGTGGGTAGATAGTTAGATAGAGATAGCAAGCTCTATCTGAAGGCCTATTATTTCCATCCAGACAGATACAAAATTTTAACGAGAAGTTAAAGTAGAAAACATCCTCCTTTGTTTTAATAGGTAGGCCATTCTGGAAATAGGCAGCCAGGGAAAATTTCTGCATGGAAAACTATTTTGTCTTATAAACGAGGAAGCCGGAGCATCTTTGAGTGTCTAAGAGCAGAACGCAGACAGGGATTTCTGATCTGGCACCGTGGGAGGCGTGTGAACAGGCTGAAGGGCCCATATGCCGACCCTGCTCCTGGGCTCTTTCGAGGACATATAAAAGTGCGTGACAGTGTCAATCTTACAGAAATGAAGATAGAGCAGTGTGTGCACATAGCCGCATTTCCCAAATGTGACCAATTGTTCAGAGAGACAGCAGCTATGAAACCTAAAGCAAGCATTCTAGAAAATCTCCCTGGTTTGAAGGCAAGGTGAAGTAACAGCAATAAAAACTCTCCAGTTCTTGAGATGCAACAACCGCATTGATTTCAGTTGTAAAAATGGTAAAAATACATTAATTCTGCTAGGCCATCAGCATCACACCCGTCATCCCCACTTTAGTGCTATGCTTTCAAATAACCTTTTTATTATTATTATTATTATTTGTAGTTTCTCTTCATTTAAAAAAATATTTTTAAGTGACCCCACATGTACACAACAAAGCAAATATTTGTTGCCTCGGATGTGTTGTTTTCTTAGCAGCATTCTGGAGAGAAGGTAAGGAAAGGACATTCGTACTATAGCAGTGTGAGAGGCTGTCCTTTTCAAAAGCATTTTTGTAACGTGGCCATTAGCTACTGATGGAGTTGCCATGGTTATGAGAGGTCCACTGTGGGAGAAATCTTCATTTATTATCAGATTTTGACAGCAGTGGTCAGAAGGCTTGATGGGGGAAAAAAATAAAGAACAACAACATAAAAGAGTCTTAGCTATTGTAGCCATACTAAGAGTTGAGTTATAACATTAAAAAAAAATCGACAATAAAGTCATGGATGAGTTCAGTGCCAAGAAAAATCTGGCTTTTGAAATAAAATGTATTCCTGTAAACAGCAGAGCGGCAGAAAATGATAGTCTCCTAAAGAAACGGGAAAGAAATGGCAGCGGGCATAAAGCTACTGGGTTGTACATGATGAAATTATTTTATGGAATAGTTTGCAGCGGTTGTGCTGCTTTGTAGTGTGTTCTTTCTCATGCAAAAACCCGGGTGATTTAAGCTGCAGCTTTAAGGGTTAATGAGCTTCATATGTCCTTCTTGGTATTTTAGTGCAAGGAAAAGCCTTTGTACTAAGTGAACCTGAAAGCCCTGGAAATATTATTCTCACATAAAAAGTATAATAAATTCTATTACATGGGCCTCACTACGCTACGAATTCACAACCCTCTTGGAAAATCTATGATATACACGTTAGCTTTCTCCTTTGGTCTTAGGACTACAACGGGAATTCGATGTTGTTTTTTGTTTTGTTGTTGTTGTTGTTTTTTGCCTCTTTAGAATAACAGCTGATTTCTCTTGATGGTTCAGTGTTTAGAGATAAACCACAGTTGGTTCCTAGTCTCAAGAAGATTAGAATGTAATAAATTATGTAGAGTTTATTTCCGGTGAGGTCAGGAGAACAGATAGTCCCCTGGCTGGGTTCTGTGCAGACACGGGTCTGTGATGTTTCTCAGTCTGCTGAACAGAGGCAAACTTCGTTTACAGAGACAGCGAGCGCCAGGGGGAGGACGGACTGGGCTCGGGCTTTCCGGGGATAAAAGCCGGCAGATGCATAGAAAGAGGGCTAGGAGCAGCGGAAAGTGCATGGTCTTTTAGGCAGATTAAAGGCTAAATGAGGGATCCTGGGGGGAAGCCCATCCACCTGGAATGAGTCTCTGAACTGTAGGCTCAGCGGGTACATCCATGTCATTGCTTCTGCGTGACTCTCAGCTGTCACTACGCAGGGCTCCTCTCAGGAGGCCTCACCCCTCGTCCTGGGGCTTTTTCTCTTCCCTGCCCTGACATGGTCTCTATCTTCTCTAAAACAATTGACTCGGTTAGCTTTTAAAACTATATTGATCATTTTATTGTGGTTTAAGGGCATTCAGGGGACAAAATCCTTACAAATCAGATGGCAGCTGCAGTCTCATGCATCTTCATCAGCTGCACACAGGTTCTCACTTCCATAGACTAGTGGACGCTGCCTGTCTCCTCTCCCTTGCCTCCTGTTGCCTGATAACCTAGTCCACTTCGATTTTCACTGTCTCTGCTCCCTGAAACGACCCCCCTGAGGTCGCTAATGACTCAAGTCCACGGATGATTTTCAGCCATGACCTTGGCCTCTGCTCTCTTAGCCCCCAGTGGTGTCTCTCCCCTCTAACCTGCTCCTGTGGAGTTCTCATTTCTGGAGCACTGCAGACATGTCAAGCATTGAGCAAAGTTTTTACAAGACACGAGGCAGGCGCAGATCAGGACCTTGAGATTTGGAGAGTTCAGGTAACGCCCTGAGCTGTCCAGCTCCTGGGCAAACAGTTGTGAGTGATTTTTTCAGGGCTGGCCATTGCAATTACAAAGGCTTTGCCTGGCAGGCCTGGGTTGGGGGTGGGGGGAGGCTGCCCTCCCCATCCTGGACCTGGCGCGCAGCCAGGGCAGTGCAGTTACTAAAGGGAGTTACAGTTGAGGCCGCAAGCCCCTCTGGCTGGCCATGCTTTTGTGCATAGTTGCATTCCTAGCCCAGGTGCCACCGTTCAGAGCTCTCCTTATCTGGGGCCTTTGGCAGGGGCTGTCCTCAGGTCCTTCGGCTAAAACCTTGTTATGGGGGGAAAGGGGGAAAACCTGAAGACAGTTTTCCCTGCTCTGACTCAGTACTCAGTACTTCTCCACTCCTAGCCCTTTTTCCTTGTTCTCTAGTCAACCCTCTGCCCCTCCTCCAGCCTTTTGTTTGGGGCTTGCTCAGCAATAAGATGACCCCAATATCAGTGCTGATCCACCTCATCCTGGACCAGGGTGATATTCCATGGGTGAACAGAAGGGGGAGCACTGCTTTCTCCATTCTCCGGTTTGGCCTGTTGATTCTACTATTGCAGTAAGTGGTGAAAGGCTTGACGGCTGCTATCGCTTTTGGCACGTGGCTTTAATCGGCTACCCTGAGACCCGGCAGCTTAGCTGTTTCCAGCTCAGCTGAGCTCCTGACGCTTACTGAGTACACACAGTAAAAGCTGGAGCTGGGATTAAAAGTCAGCATATTGGACTAAAACAATCTGAGCTCCTAACCACTATCTAGGCTGCGCTGGTATTTTCTGAGCAAGCTTTCTGAATTGCTTCCATGGGATCCACGTCCCTTGTTTGTCTTCAGTCTTCTGCAATTTTCCTTCCCTAAGAGATTTATTCTCTCCTATAAATTTCATCTCTGCGTGTAAGCTGAAGACTCCTCAATCTTTATTGACAGCCCTAATCTCTGTTCTGAGCCCAGAATGATAATTCCAACTGCCTACTAGATGTATCTGCTTGGATGTTCCAGAGACAGCTCATTCATTTATTCATTCATTCACTCATTCATCATTCATATATCTAATAAACTTACTGAGTACTTCCTATGTGCCAGGCTCTGTATTAGGCCCTAGAGATACAGGGAAAGCAGAGTCTCTGCTGTCCTGGAACTTGCAAATATGCAATTTTAGAGATAGATGCTGAAGCTGAACCATTTAATTATCTATGCGTTGAGTGCCATCAATCAGAGAGCAGAGTGCTATAGAGTAAGTACAAAAGAAGCCTCTACCTCAGCTTGGCGCTTCAGAAAATGATTCTCTGCAGAAGTGATATCATTAGAGTTAGCAAGAAAAAGTAGAGGAGGATGAAAGAGTGTCTCAGGCAGCAGAAATGGAATTGAAGAGGAAATACAGCGTGGTCGGAGTACAGAGGTGGTGTGATGCTATTAATACATAGAAATGCAAGTATTAATAGTATCTTTTCTAAGCCCTAACCTGAACTTACAGGCTTTTCAGTTGTGTCCCATGCTGTATCTCCAACCCCCAGCTTGAACCCTTAGTGCTAGATCTTGATATTTTACTCAGCAGATCTTTAAGCCTGTTGCTGCCTAAATACCCTCTCCTTTAGGTCTCAGCCATTCTCATTGGAAACTCTAGCACATCCTGCAGGGACGATTTCTCTCTCTCCCACTAGACATTGAGACCACCACCAACTCGCCCTCCTCCTCTCTTCTTTTGTTCTCTCTCATTCTCTTCTTTTTTTCTTTTTACTCACCTTTATGTGCATTAGAAAGATATGTATGGCTGCTTGGTTTGTAAAGATACTCAACTCTCAGGAATAAGGAATGAGATGTGGTAAACTAAGAGGCAGAGGCGATGAGTACCTAAGGTACTGATAGTGGAGCTGGGCCCACGTATGTATGGGTGGGGAGGAAGTCAGAGGCTGAGTAGATGGTAAAGCCATTAACATAGATTGAATCTAGGAGATAATTCTGGGGGATGGTACAAGAGTTGGAGGGTATGAAGATGATGAATTTGATGGTGAAAATGCTGTGCTTGAAATGACACTGATGTGTTGATTTGTTATAAGACCATGAATATGTATTAGAAAGAGCGTAGATTTTGAGTTGAGATACACTTGGGTTAAAGTTCCTGGTCCATAATTCACTAGCAGTATGATCTTGAATAATTTTCTTGGTTCCTTCATCTGTACTTTGTGAGTAGGAACTATCTCATAACCTTGGGGTGGAATCAAATGAGATAATGGGTGTAAAGTATCTAACAAGTATACATATGGTACTTAGCATAGTACCAGGAAGTGATTCTTTCCTCCTCTACTTGCTCTTGAGATTCTTTAACTATAAATTTAGAAAAAGAGTTTACTCATCATTTTCTCACTTAAAGCTGATAACATGAGTATTAAATAAAATAGCATCTGAACCAAAAATTGGAGATAAATTTTAGAGATTAAATAAATAATTCAATTATTGGTCTTTTAAACACACAATGCTAAAATTATATAGTTATAGTGGTAACTGTTAATAACTTTTATTGCATCCTTATAATTTGACAGACACTATGCTAAGTAAATTTTTTTTCTTTTTTTTAGAGATAGGATCTCACTCTGTCGCCCATGTGCAGTGTGCAATGATAGCTCACTGCAGCCTCTAACTCCTGGGCTCAAATGATCCTCCTTTGTCAGCTTGTCAAGAGTAGCTAGGAGTATAGGTGCATGCCACCATGCCCGGCAAAGTTTAAAAAATTTTTTTTTGTGGAGATAAAGTCTCATTATGTTGCTCAGATTGGTCTTGAACTCCTGGCCTCAAGCAGTCCTCCTTTCTTGGCCTCCTAAAGTGCTGGGATTACAGGCATCAGCCATTGTACCTGGCCTATAAATATTTTTATATACATTATCTCCTTTAGTACTCATAACAACCATAGAAGGTAGATACCATTATTATCCTCATTTTACAGAGAAAGGAACTAAAGCATAAAAGGGTTGATAAGATCAACAACTCACCAGTAGTGAAGTTGGGATTTAAATCCATGCTTCCTGACTCCAAACCCTAGGACCAAAAATTATCTCCTTTATCGTATCTGAATATCTGGCAGTTGTTAACCTAGACTCTCCTGAAATATAAAAATTCTTAGTGTACAATTATTACTGCCAGATAGCCCAGTAACCAAATTCCTTCCAATCCAGAGAAGTTAAGTTGCTGAAAAAATGTCCTCAGTTTTATTGACACTTTGATCCATCCATTACCTGACTTACAAAAGGTTTTGTTCTCTTCTATCCCTTTTTGACTGTGCTAATTTAAGAGCTACATGAATCATTTTGTTAGGTCCAGAACTATCACCACAACCTGTAAATGTGTTGAGAATGATCCTCTGAAATACACATTATAAAGTTTAGACTCAACAAAGCTTAACTGTCATCCGTCACTGAAAACAAAGTCTTTGGTTTCTTGTAAGACTTCATCGAGTGATCGAGTGTAATCAGAATGATCTGAACTTTTAAAAATGGGAAATAATAAAGGACTTGAAGTTTGCTTTACTGGCAAATCTTAAGTTGCAAACATTATATCTTGTGTTCAACCTATAAATCCTACAGACAGACTATTTATTCACTGGGTGGAAAAAAGAAACAATTATGTTCCTCTTGCTATGGGCCTATAAACACAAAGCAGTGGAATAGCCTTATAAACCCATCAACGGTGTCATTGATCTTGGTAGCTGTTGAGATTTTGAGGTTAACTTAGGTTTACACAGAACTGTGTCTTAAGAGATTATTATGAAGTGGTTAAACTTTGCTCTTTTTGCCCTTTCGACTTTGTGGAAGAAAGAAAGGCCATGTTTGCTGATTCTTATGTGACTAAACAATATCATAAAAGAAGGTGTCTGGAGTTTACTTTTTGCAGGCAGGGGAACCTTTTAATGCTACCAATTGGTGAAGTATACAGATGAACGATTCCAACACATGCTGAATTCTCAGCACAGAGCCTGGCGTATAGAAAATGCCCGGTTAGTATCTGTGACCATTTCCCTCCCTCTTGTGCTGTATTTACTGAGTATTTCACTAATTATTATCATTTTATTCAGAGGATGAACAGAGAAAATAAAAAGGAGTAAAATTAAATTAGCAAATTATACAGACCTGTAGCATATTTGGTCTAAAAATTTGGTAGTGGAGGTGATTAATATAAGGTTTTTGGACCATCTAAGGACTTGACTGAACACAATCGTTGTTCCCTATCCTTATTAATATTGCACCAAAAGTTGATTGAGGCTGCCTATTATTTACGATGAGAGAGAGAGATACTACTCTCTGGAGGAATGAACTGCCTGCAATGGAAAGTTCTTTTTATGTACTCTTTTGTCCTCTTTTTGCAGTCATTTTTGCTGGGCTCTAACTCTCCAAACCAACTATTGGACTGTATTCTTTTATATCGTTAAAATCGAATGTATTCTGAAGCAGGGTAGACTTCCTTCTGTGACATTGGTTCTTTAATGATCCTATGATAAAACAGACTTCACCAAAGAATAAAGTTGAGTGGTAGGAAGTCAAGCATATAGAGATGGCAGCTGAGACCAGGGAGGAAAACCTGCAATTTTGAATGAGTGAGGGAGAGAGCAGCTTGGAGTGAATGGGAAACATCAGGGAGCCAATCAGACTGCACAGGGAATGTCCAGGACAAGATGGTTTTTCTCTCTGCTGGAACTAACTGCCCGTGCCTTACTGCACAGTGCATTTGGTTTAGTACCTGGCTTTTGTGAGTCTTACCCAGACTGCTGGAATCAGGTGGTTAGGATATTGCAGCTACCGTTCTTTTTTAGGTATAGTGATGCGTGGGTATGAGATCATCATTGTTATTACTTACATCTGTTAAATGTGTAGTAAAACCATCAGTTTCATGGTAGAAACTCGCTCTCCCTATGGATCCGATTGATGCCTTATAGCTTTTTTGCTGTCTGAAAATGTGTAACTCAGCCTTGTGAGTGGAAGTAGCCCTACTGTGAATGGAGAATGAAAATCCAAAATACCATAACAGCTGTGATATGGGCCAGAAAAAAAATATTTGCTTTACCTATAAAAAGAAGAATTTAGCAGTCTTTCACATTAAAGAAAAAAAGTCCCTTGGATTGAAATATTAATAAATTCTGTCCTTGTCTTCTGGTTTTATTTTAACCCAAGATTAGAAAAAAAATAACTTGTCACAACCTTGCAGTTGACTAATCCATGTACGTTTGCATAAAATTCTTTTGTTTATCTTGTCAAACGTTTAAGATTAGGTTGAGTAGGTTCAACCCAATATAAATAGAATTTAGCAAGATCTATCAGGAGGAAAATAAACCTTGATTGGTTTTTCTCTTTTAAGAGCTTATGTTAATCTGAAATATTTGTAGTATATTATCAAAGTGAAAACCCTATGGGAAAGAAAAAATAGTATATAACTGAATGGAACTGTCACATTTTTCTTCAACCTTATATTAATATTATCATCCAAAGACTTTCAAAGAATTTTTATATTTCCTCATTTAATCTTCCACCATCAACTATCACAAGGACAATTTGATGCATAAAAAGATTGGGTATTCTTCTTGGAGTTTTTAAGAGTTATAAGTAGGGCTGAAAACAGATTCACAGGAGTTGAGAACAGAAAGGATGTTAATTGGAGGAAGATGTTAAAAAGATTAAGTGATTTGACCAGCATTTTACAGCTACGTATTAGTAGTAGAATTCACATGTCTTGACTTCCAGGTTTGTGTTGTGAAGTAAAATAAAATTTTAAGGCTCACCCCTCCACCAGCTGACTGAATGGACCCCCTCGTGGCCAAAGGAATATCCTAAAACTAAATTGTCTGCCAGGAGGAGGGAGGTCAGACAGGCCTTATCATGCCCCCCTCCCTTTTTGGGGACTTCCTTTGTAACCCACTAACAGGCCTAAGGGTATGCAAGACACACCTGCAGGTCCTCAATTTACACAACAAATCTATGTCAGGTGACTTATCTCTGATAACAGCTCCTTATGTTAAAACATTCCAAGCCTTTAGACAAAGCTTCATGTCTTTAACCAATTACAAGCCAAAAAAATCTTTAAACCCACCTATAACCTGTAAGCCCCCGCCCGGCTTAGAGATGTCCCACCTTTTTGGGCCAAACCAATGTATGCCTCCCACGTACTGATTGATGACATTACCTGTAACCCCTGTCTCCCTGAAATGTATAAAAACCAAACATAACCTAGTCACATCCAGTCCATTTGCCCAAGGCCTCTTGGCAGTGGCTCTGGGTCATGGTCCTCAAATTTGGCTCAGAATAAATCTCTTTAAAATTATTTTACAGAGTTTGGCTTTTTTTTTCCCATTGACAGTGTTTTATTTTGTGCACTGACTCCTGTGAAGTTATCTTTTAGGAATTCAGTCTGTGACTCTGACCAGTTGTCTTAATTTTTGTTGATTGGCTATCAAGCATGAATTGAAACTAAAAAATGTGCCAAGAATTTCATTCAAAATTTGTTCAGGAAGTATTTATTGAGTACCTATTGTGTAAAAAGCACTGTTCTAAGTGCTTTTGATGAATAAACAAAAAGAAAAGGTCCCTGCCCTCATGGAACTTAGAATGCAATTAAAGGAAGGTATCTTTAGCCTTTGTCATCATAAAATGCATCAACTTAAGATTTCTGACCATTAAATCCTTGGGAATTTGCCTAAATATGGAATACTGCTCAACAGTTGCTATTTTATTTAGAATGGCTATTTTCAGAGGTATGACTGAGCACTTGTTTAACTGATGTAGATCTTCTGATAGGATTCTAGAATATCTCTCTTCCTTTTCTATGTCCAAGCATGATTGACAGTGTCATTTTTGTCCCCATATCTTTATCTATAATGATTTTCTCCTGGAAATACATATAAGTGCACACACATAAGCACACATCCATATGAACCTTATTTTGAAATCTTACATAAGTCTTTCATGGGTCAGCTACAAAGCACTGTACTTCTAAAATACTTTGTCCTGTATTTTAACAGCATTACATTCTTTCCTAAATTACAATCACTTGCATAAATATCTGTCTCTTACTCTATAATTATAACTTCCTCAAGATAGCAAGTAGCAAGGGACAGAATGTTCTCACTGAATGATGGTTGAATTGTTCTAACCTTTCAACTGCCTCCATTCTAACAATGAGAGAACTTTTTAGAGCTGCTTTGGTGGCTCACACCTGTAATCCCAGCACTTTGGGAGGCTGAGGCAGGAGGATCACTTCAGGCCAGGAGTCTGAGACCAACCTAGGCAACATAGCAAGATCTCTGTCTCTACAAAAACATTAAATAATTAGTTGGGCATGGTGGCATGTACCTGTAGTCCCAGCTACTTGGGAGGCTGAGGCAGAAGGAATGCTTGAGCTCAGGAGTTCAAGGCTGCAGTGAGCTATGATCGTGCCACTGTACTCCAGCCTAGGTGACAGAGTGAGACTCTTATCTCTAAAACAAACAAAAAAATTATACTACAAAGCTATAGGAACCATACAGCATGGTACTGGTGTATAGGTACAGACATAGACCAATGGAACAGAATAGAGAACCTAGAAATAAAATCATATAGCTATGAACAACTGATTTTTGTCAAAGCAGATAAAAACACACACTGGGGATAGGAAGCCCTATTCAATAAAGGGTGCTGAGAAAATTGGATAGCTACATGCAGAAGAATGAAATAGGATCCCTATATCTCACCACATATAAGAATTAAATCCAGATGGATTAAAGACTCAAGTATAAGACCTGAAACCATAAAAATTAGAGAAGAAAACATAGGAAAAACTCTTCTAGACATTGGCCTAGGCAAAGAATTTAAGACTAACACCCCAATGGCAAATGCAGCAACAACAAAAATAAATAAATGGGACTTAATTAAATTAAAAAGTTTCTGTACAACCAAGGAAATAATCAATAGAGTAAATAAACAACCTACAGAATGGGAAAAATATTTTTAAACTATAATATATATATCCAACAAATGGCTAATATCTAGAACCTACAAGGAAATCAAACAAATCAGCAAGAAAAAAAATAACACTGTCAAAAAGTAGGCAAAAGACATGAACAGAGTTTTTTCAAAAGAAGATAGACAAACGGCCAACGGACATATGGAAAAATGCTTAACATCACCAATCATTAAGGCAATGCAAATTAAAATTACAATGAGATACCATCTTGCCCCTATCAGAATGGTCATTACTAAAAAATCAAAAAGCGATAGACGTTGGCATGAATGTGCTGAAAAAGGAATGCTTATACACTGTTGGTGGGACTGTAAATTAGTACAACCTTTATGGAAAACAATATGGAGATTCCTCAATGAACTAAAAGTAGACCTACCATTGATCCAGCAATCCCACTACTGAGTATCTACCCAAAGAAAAAGAAATCATTTTATCAAAAAGACACTTGCACCCAAATGTTTATTGCAACACAATTCACAATTGCAAAGATATGGAATCAGTCTAAGTGCCCATCAGTTGATGAGTGGATAAAGAAAATGTGGCATATACATGTACCATGGAGTACTACTCAGCCATAAAAAGGAATGAAATAATATCTTTTGTAGCCACTTGGATGGAACTGGAGAATATTATCCTAAGTGAAGTATCTCAGGAATGGACAAACAAATATCACATGTTATCAATTTTAAACAGATAATATTTAAAAGCTAAATGGATTATGACCAGTGTGAAGAGGGCCCCACTATTATAATTATTACCTTTTTTAGAAGTTAAGTATGCAATATATTCTGTTGAGAGAGTGTTGGGCTAAGTGGGAGCTTAATAAGTCGGAGCTAAATGATGGGTACACTTGGTCATATATGGTGTAATGGAGATGGGAAACTAAGATGGGGGAGAGTGATTGACAGGTGAGGGATAGAAACTTACTTACAGGGTACAATATACATTCTTCTCGTGACAGGGACACTAAAAGCCCTGACTTCAGCATTATTCTACTCATCCATGTAACAAAAACACTTGAACCCTCTTAATATTTTGAAATTAAAAAAATATTTTACCAGTTTCCTCATTAATCTGTGACATAAATAAAATATTTGCATGTTTATTAAAAAAAAAAACAAAAATAACTCTTCAGGATTCTTTATCTTAGCATTTGATTCTATAAAAGACGTATCACCTTTTTAGAAAAACTTACTGGCTAGAGTTTATAACTGGAATAAGAAGCAAAAAATTTGCAAACTATATACAGTATATAATTATTATGATCTTAAATGTATGTTTATGAATATAAATGGAAATGAACACAAAAAATGAAAACAACTATGTCTGGGAGGTAGGAAAATGGGAGACTTTCATTCAAATTTCTTTGAACACTACAGCAAGTATATTTTTAAAAGATAGTCTAACAGTGCTTAAACAATGCTCGCAAGGGGCATCTATGGGCTCTGAAGTGTTCATTTTCAATTCTTCACTAGTCAATTATCTTAAAAAACCTATTACAGCATCAATACAGGCACCAGGGAGGAAGTTTTCCATATTACATACTAACCCAAAAGGTATTTAATACTGAAAAAGTGACAATAATAAATCAACTTCAGAAACCAAGACTGGGAAAATACATCTCCTCCTACTTCCCTCCCCCATAAAGTCCCACTAGGACAAGAATGAAAAAAGAGCCACTATTGTCTTTAATTAGTTATTTTAGTATCTATTTCCAATACGGTAAAAACTGAATGAATAGGAAAAAAAGCTTCCCACTTTAATTAAACTATTCAAAGGAAGAGATAGAAAGAACTGGCTGCGAAGCTGAGTTACAAAGAAGACTCCCTGAATAGATAGCAGGAAATCTTTTAATTATTGAAGCTGATAAAGCACTTTGTAAAGGCTCCTTTATCTAGTTGAAACTGAATAGTTTTCACTGTATACTTACTTCTTAAGTATAGGTGAAAAGAATTCAGGTTCTATTTTGACCCTGACTATATTTTATTAGTCAGGATCTAAAGAAAAAAATTTGCATTGATCCAGCAATCATTTTGTTGCATACGTCTGTAAAGTTTTGTTGTGCATATATAAATTCCTGACATCTGGGCAATAATATACAAATTCATATTGAAATTGAATAAAAATAGAGTAGATATAAGGCATGGTAGAAAGACCAGTACTAGTTAAGGAGTGGCGAACTAACTTGTTAATATTTAAGTATGTACTTGATTTTGAACAGCTATTTTTTACTGTGGTAAAATACACATAACATATAAAACCTACCATTTTAATCATTTTTAAGCGTACAGTCCAGTGGCATTAAGCATATTCACATTGTTGTACAACTATCACCACCATCCATTTCCAGAACTTTTCCCCCAAACCGACTCTCTACCCATTAAACAATAACCCCTCGTTCCTTCCTCCCCTCAGCCCCTGACAACCCCCACTCCACTTTCTGTCTTTATGAATCTGACTACTCTAGGTATCTCATATGAGTGGAATCAGATTCTAAAAGGTATAAAACATATGTATTACATATATATTTACATATGTAAATGTACGTATCACATATCTTTATATATAACACCGATATGCTTATATATATTGTAAGTAATGATTGTCCATTTTAAACAGACAACATTTAAAAGCTAAATGGAGTATAACCAGTGTGAAGTGGGCCCTGCTATTATAATTATTGTCTGTTTTAGAAGTTAAGTACATAATACATTCTGTTGATAGTAGTGTTGAAATACTTAATTATGTGTCTGGAATATGTTGAGTAATTTGTTCACAGATTAGAGAACAGGCACTGCTGACCTACAGAAACAGTTCTGAACTCTGACCCCAACTGTGTATTGGGTCTGCAATGATAATTTGATTTTTTTTTTTTTTTCTGAGACAGTGTCTCACTCTGTTGCCCGGGCTAGAGTGCTATGGCGTCAGCCTAGCTCACAGCAACCTCAAACTCCTGGGCTCAAGTGATCCTTCTGTCTCAGCCTCCCATGTAGCTGAGACTACAGGCATGTGCCACCATGCCTGGCTAATTTTTTCTACATATTTTTAGTTGGCCAATTAATTTCTTTCTATTTTTAGTAGAGATGGGGTCTCACTCTTGCTAAGGCTGGTTTCGAACTCCTGACCTTGAGCTATCCACCCGCCTCGGCCTCCCAGAGTGCTAGGATTACAGGCATGAGCAGCGGTGCCCGGCCAAGATAGGCACTCTTGATGCCAGGATGGAAAGGAATATTTGGAATTAGGACTATATAGCCACTCTGGGTATGATAGGTAAGAACTAAATAAAAATAAATTCTAAATTTATTAGTGCCTACTTTATATACTGCTCTAGATAAAGGCAGTTTTGTGAGTGGTTAAAAAGCAGGGCCTCTGGAGCCAGACTGCTTGGGTTTATTGCTTAGCTTTGCTCAGGCTAAAATGCTGAGGCATTAGCCCAGCTCACAGCAACCTCAAAGTCCTGGGCTCAAGCGACCCTCCTGGCTCACCCTCCTGAGTAGCTGGGACTAAAGGCACACACCACCACGTCCAGCTAATATTTCTATTTTCAGTAGGGATGGGGTCTTGCTTTTGCTCAGGCTGGTCTCTGACTCCTGAGTTCAAGCAATCCTCCTGCCTCGACCACCCAGAGTGCTAGGAGACACCGATCCCGGCCTGGAAAAAAACCTTTACATTGGACTACTTCACATCATACTAAAAAATAGATTCCAAGTAGACTAAAAATCAAATGTGGAACACAAACAAAAATAAAAATATTTAGAAGAAGAGCATATTTAGGATAGGTAAGGATTTCTTAAAACACAAGTACAAGCCATTAATGAAAAGATTGAGAGAAATTCAATAAAAGAAATGACAGTAAAATTAGACCTTCTGTGCATGAAAAGTTATTAGGAAAATGTGAAAAGTTAAACTGCAAATGGTGGAAGATATTTGCAACACATGAAAACAACAAAGGAAATAATATCTTTAAAGTATAAAATAAACTCTCTTATTCACTAAGATACAGGAAAGTAACCCAGCAGAAAAATGTGTTAAGACATTGGCAAATAGTTCACAATAGAGAAAACCCAATGGAAAACTAATGTGAAAATATGCTCTCAGTCAGAAAAAAACATTAAAATGTTAAAAAAAAACCAGAAAAAATTAAAAATCCCAATGAGACGCATTTTTACTTGCATTTATTTAAAATAAATTAACATAAATTAAAAGTATGATAATACCAAGTATAAGTGAGAGTGCGTGGCTTTTTCCCTCATCGCCTCAGTTCTTTGCTTAAATATCACATTCCTAGGGCAGTTTTCCTTAATCTCGATATTTAAAATTATATCTTCTATTCTAACACCCTCTTCCTTGCTTTAGTTTTATACATAGCACTTCTCCCATCTGAGATATCATGTATTTATTTATTTTCTTTCTATCCACATTAGAATGCAAGTTTCATTTAGGTGGACAGTTTTATACACTTGGTTTACTGCTATCTCCCCACTTCTAGAACAGTGTCTGTCGCATGACTACACAATACATGTTTATTGAATGAACAGATGAATGGGCAATGGAAACTACCATAAATTGCTGAGGCAGTATCTATTGATACAAACACTTTGGGAAACTATTTGCCAATAAGGTTGAAGATGTGCTTGCCATAAATTCAGTGTTTTCAATTCAGGTATATTCTCTCAGTTATGCACACTTGCCAAAAGAGATATGTACAATACTCTTCATTTCAGCATTATAGTAATAACAAAAAGTTTAATACATGGAATACTGCACAGCAGTTAAAGTGAATGAATTAGAGCTACCTGTATATCAACATGGATAAATTTGAAAAGCACAATGTGGAGAGGAAAAGACAAATTGCAGAACTGTGAATACAATTTAGTACCAATTTGCAACCAAATGATAAATATCCAAATTGACAATCAATATGCAAAAAAATGATTTGTCTTACAGAAGGGCTGAATGCAGGATTCATTTAAATCCTTGGCTCATGGAATCCATTTACAAGAGATCAATATATATATAACAGGTTCAATTATATTGAGAATGATATATCTAGAGTTGAAACTTTTTGAAATGTTTGGATTATTAGTTATCATTTGGATAAATAAGAATCAGTTTAATGGCTAGTCAAGTATCAGCAAACCAATGTGGCATTGAATAACTATTCTCTGGGAATACTATAAGAAAGTTAATTAATGAATGCCTTTTAGAAATTGCTCACAGTTAGACTATGAGTCCAAACTTAATTCAGATTGTTTATGCAACTTCTAAATATGCAGATTGCTTTTCTAGAATATAAATTAATAAACTGTCTTAAATTGTTGAATCTTTAAACATTTTTAAAACGAAACCCATGAGGAGTTTTTATTCAGGACTTGTAAAAAGTTAATAATCTCAAATTTAACAAAATGGTAAATCTTTTCTGTGTCCAAGATAATATAAATTGTAAT
Source organism: Cheirogaleus medius (assembly GCA_008086735.1). Classification (NCBI taxonomy): domain Eukaryota; kingdom Metazoa; phylum Chordata; class Mammalia; order Primates; family Cheirogaleidae; genus Cheirogaleus; species Cheirogaleus medius. The sequence continues at coordinate 6,821,332 of VBSM01000142.1, forward strand.
AGTCATCATGGATCTAATTTCCATATTCTGTTTTTAAACCAAGTTATCAAGTATAAAATTGTTTTCTAAGCATTTACTCACACTAATCTAGAAAGTGAGTTCCTTAGAATATACTAATTTTAATAAAAGAAATCAGTCTGAAATGATCAGTTTGGTGCATTTTATTTATGGCTTTTATAGTATGTGTTCTATAGGGTTTACTGAGTTGTTTTTCTGAGACAGAACTGATTTTGAAGAAGTTTTCATGAAATCTTAAATTTCGTCCAGATAGCACTAGAAGCTTTAGCTCTAAGGCTATTCATATTCTTTTAGAAATAAAGTTCTTGATCTTAAATCATTCCTTTTCCAATTTTCATGGAAGATGGAAGTGGGCACGCCATGTGATATAATTGCTCAATATAGGAAGGAATAAAATATACTTAATACTAATCAAATTACTTTTTATTTTTTATTCCTCTTAGCATGCATGGATTGCATAAAGCTTCCTTCACTGGGGATAAGTCTATATCTAAATGTCAAAAACTATAACTCCCTGAGAAGCTTGCTTATTAAGAATTTGCTATGGTTCATTTTACAATGACACCTTCATATTCAGTGGTGTCAGCATTTGGAGCAGCAATCCAGGATCAATTTATCTTAGCATTAAAAGGAGAAGGAAAAAAAAAAGCAAAACAAAGAATTGGTAGCTTTACAGAGCATATGGAATCATTCAAAGATAAAACAGATTCATTATGGCACACCCGTGCACATCCATGCTATCCTCTTCCAAACCACCCTCCCTACCCCCATCTCAAACAGCCGGTGCCACTGCACTGCCAGTATGAGCACCGGTAGCCCACAGGAATACAAAACAGTCTTAATGCCTCATTTGCTTAAGCTGCAAGACTCTTTCATGTCCTTAGATCATGTGCTGAATCCTCAGATAAATTTGCCTTAAGGGCACCCGAGCCTGGATGAGAAAAAGAGAGAAATTGCTTCAAAAATATTTTCCTTTTGGATTTACTTCATTTTATAACTACCATCGAACCTTCGGAAAGACATTGTTAATATGTCCTGGAAAATAAAAGATGCAGTGTGGAATGAGTTAGCTACTCTTTGCAACTCTAGCTGCCTCAGTCACACATTACAATACCTATCTTTCTTATGCAGAAGTCTTCTAAGGTGATTTTAAAAAGTGTCAATTAATTGAGTCAATTGAAATGTTCAAGAGTGAATTCTTCACACTGAGATTGAAGCTGCTCAAGAGACTATTAATGAAAGAATATTAAAAGATTCAGGGTTAGGATAGATTTTATTTATATATAGCAATGAAACTATGTATCAAATGGTTTATATGTAGAAATCTGTCCACTCACCTATCTAGGGAAATCCAGGAAAAACCTGCTCTATATTAAAGTCATTCCTAATGTCAATACACTTAGAGAATTGAAAGTTATCCAAATGTAAAGTGAAACAAGAGGGAATTATAATAAGACCACAGACTTTAAACTATCTTTGAGTAATTAAAAAAATAGTATACTTGATTCTGTTGATTGTTTTAAGTCTTGCTGCTAAAAAATCTCTCACCTCCACTGTGTTATACATTTCTGCCTGACACATTCAATCCAGTTGAATAAGGACTTATATCTTGAAAGTTATTGAATTTCAGTTGATTAAAAGTCTAGGTTCAGAGCAAATACATCACACTTCAGAATGCATATCTAGATGATATTAATAATTTTGGAGTTCCAATTCACAAGATTTTATAATATCAAAATAAAGGAAGTTTGAATATCATGCAATATCTTGAACTTAATATCATAAATTATAACCACTTTTAAGGAAAAAAATTGAATGAATTACAAAAGCGTTCTTTAGCTCTTCAACTTTTCATATTCCAGGACTGTCCCTTTCAATCCCAAAGTTTCCGCCTTCAGATTTATAATCTCACACAACTAAAGACAACGCTAGGAAGGGCTTCTGGTTTACTAAAACTTGGGTTTTAGTTCTGGCTTCTTCAACTGACCAGCTATGTGGCTTTTGGGAAAATTACTTGGCCATTTTGAACTTCAGATTTTTGTTTGCAAAATATAGATAATATTTATGGGATTATTATGAGGAATCTATGTCCAACATAGTTCTTGCATAATGAATGCCCAGCACCTGTATGCCTCCTCCAATTTCACTCCTTAAGAAACTTTAAGACAATGAATACTTCTTCCTCCTTAAAGATAGTACATATCTTAGCTCAAAAACTATAATACATTAAGGTTAACAATTTTGACATGGTCTAATTGTTTTAGCCATTAAGTTGCTTTTATTTCACCAAATCTACTCAATTCATTTCAAATGCTTTAATTGCTTCTTCCTTCACCTGAACCTACACTGTAAAAAATGATAATTTTCTTCACAATTTCTTTCAAGTAAGTTTCCCAAATACTTTTTGTAAGAATGATATTTCTTCATTAGTGTTGCAATAATGACAAATGACAATTGTAATAGTAACAGATGTTGACCAGGTGATAAGAGTTCTAGCTAATACTTACAGGAGAGGCAGTCTACTTAACACTTTACCTACTTTCTCATGTGATTATCATAACAACCACTGAAAACAGGAATTGTTAGGGTCACCAATTTGCAGGTGAGGGAATTAAGCCTTAGGGGGACTGAGGAATTTTCCTAAGGCCACTTAGTAAGTGGCAGAACTAGGATTCAAACCCAGGTTTGCCTAATATCAAAGTGTTTGCTTTTAACTGGTCATGTCATATTACCTCTGTTAAACAGGATTCTCTTAGTGGGCAATTATTAAATGTGATCCTTAAATAACTTGGTGATGAATACTTTTGAAGTTAAATGAAATAACACAAACTTACTCAGAAAACTTTAAAATAAAAACCTTTGAAACTTAACTTACTCCTAATGAAATGAAAATTTACTATAATGTACCATTTTATACTTTATAATGCTAGCTTATTGTTAATTAATCTTTAAGCATAATTTTGCTTTATCGACAGGTCTATTTCAGAACACAAAAGCCAAAATACTTTTTCTCTTAATGGAACCTCAATACAAGGTATCATTTTGTTAGTACATTTCACTCCCATGAATAGAAATAGAAGCCACATTTACTTTTACATATTTATTTTCATGTACTTATAAAAAGAATACAACTTATATCAAAGTCTCTTCTGTTTTTCTCAGACACTGTGGATAAATATGGTTTATTAAATGCTGCAGAGATAAGTTGTTGTGTTTCTTGGTCTGTTAAACGTTATTATAAGTCAGTTTGCACATGTACTATAGGTAGCTTGCACAGGTACTAATTTAGTGTGTTGATGAATACAATACATTGTTATTATTAATACGTATAGTCACCATGCTATCTAATAGATCTCTTGAACTTATTCCTCATATCTAACTGAAATTTTGAAATTGTGTGTATCAAATTCTTTGATAAACATCTTCTCCCTTCACCCATGTTTCTTTTAGAAATAAGAGTTTAACTAATATTCTGTAGTATCTGCCACTGTATCCTCTTGACAGTAAACTAAAATATGGATGAGAATGATTTCTGGCATGGAAGAAATCCACCTTGACTTTCAATGAAAGCACTTATATATAAAATGAACCCAATAGACCAAATTCCTGAAGTCTGAATTGATTGTGACAGTCATTTGCTATGCCTGCCTTTTGGCACTAGATTATAATCTTTTTTTGTTGAGACAGAGTCTCACTCTGTTGCCTGGGCTAGAGTGCCATGGCGTCAGCCTAGCTCACAGCAACCTCGAACTCCTGAGCTCAAGCGATCCTCCTGCCTCAGCCTCCTAAGTAGCTGGGACTACAGGCATGAGCCAACATGCCCCGCTAACTTACTAGATTATAATCTGAGTTCTTAAACTTGATGTGTAGTCCAGAAACTTTCTCTTGTTCACAGAGTTGGAATCATAAGCCAATCAATGTGCATGCTGCAATCATAGTGTGTAAACGATTTTATGACTGAAAGCCAGTAAACTAATCCACTTTTCAGAAAAGAATTATTTCTCACACTTACTAAAATAATTATTTACTTCAATTCAGTTATGAAATAATGAAAATGTTAGAAGCACTTGCATTGTTTCATTAAAATGGCCACATTAAAATTCTTATTTCCAAACTCCATAAAGCCAGTATTTATCAAATATTTATCCAAAGTTGAGTTGCTTAATATTTATAAGACCATTGAACGGTCTCATATCTTGAGTTGCTTAATATTTATAAGACCATTGAACGGTCTCATTCATATCTTCATTTTCTTATGAAGACTTGAGTATTTTTTTTTTTACATAACAGAATGTTTCAAAAGAATAATATAAAGTGGGTTAATATACTCTAGCATTAGTTCTGTCTTCAAAAATCTATTATTGAATATCTATAGTATGGAAAGACTTGTGTTTGCATGATCTCTGTATAAGCCTGTGAAGGCAGATCTGTACACAATTAAAATACTACAATTCTGGGTACGATGCATGTTGTAATAAAAGTAGAAATTTGGGGTTATAGAGGAGGAAGTGATAATAGGGACAGGAAAAATGTTGTAGATAAAACTGACATTTGAGCAGGACCTTGGAAGATGTTGAGGATTGTGACAAGAATTATGGAGTAGACTTGCATTTCTAGTTTCAAATTTGATATGAAAAATGGACTTGGAATTTGGCAATTATTTGAAAGGTTTCACTAACATTTTTAGACAATTTCAAAAGATTTTAGTTTCTTTCATTTTTCTATCTGAATGTCAGCTCAGTTTTATTCATTATTGTGAATGCCAAGGGAAGAGAAGTTTTAAAAAGTATCGAATCCTGCAGCAATATCTTGTAGCCTGAGAACTGGAAGGAGAGTGTTGAGTGAGACAATTAGGAAGTCATTCCTATTTTTGCAGAGAGAAGTTTTAAAGCCTTTGAAGTGGCGACATTGACTATTGACAGTGGAAGGAACTGCATGTGAGGTGAAGAAATGGTGACAGTTGATGTGGAAGCAGAATGGCAATTTGAGAAGGAAGTCAAATTAAATAAAGGGAAGAAATCGAGAGATTCAGGTGTAGAAGGTGGCAAAGATTAGCCAGTTGAGGCAACTAATGGATGATGTGGAAGGGTGGAAAGTGGTCAGTATGTAGATCTCAAATAGGTTACACTCCATGAGTTAGGGAAAAAGTCCAGAATCTGTTGCCTTTGTAAATAAATTTTTTTTGACTGTCTATTTTTTTTATTTCAGCATATTATGGGGGTACAAATATTACGGTTATGTATATTGCCCATGTCCCCCTACCCCCTCGAGTCAGAGCTTCAAATGTGACCATCCCCCAGACGTTGCACATCTCACTCATTATGTTTTTATATACCCATCCCCTCCTCCCCCTCCCACCCACCCGACACCCGATAAATGTTATTCTTATATGTCCACTTAGGTGTTGATCCATTAATACCAATTTGCTGGTGAGTATATGTGGTGCTTGTTTTTCCATTCTTGAGATACTTCACTTAGTAGAATGGGTTAGCTTTAATAAAGAATGGTTATGATTATTGATTTATATAAGAAGCCCACCTTAAGCAGTGTTAAATATATTCTTTGTGAAGTTATAGTGCTGTCTAACCAAGAAATCTCAGTATGTTCTCTGGCTTGGAATGTGTTAAACCAGATATGTATATATCCATTTTATAGAGCTTTGCAAATTACAGAGGATTTTCAAATACTTTATCTCATTACATGTAACCAATAAAAGGAAGATGGCATTGTCTCTTTACCGTTGAGAAATTTATGGGCTTGGATAGGTTAAGTAACTTGCCAACACTACTAAGAAATGGCAAAGTGAGCACTTTTACTCCTACTCCAGTGCTCTCTGGCTGTTGCCTAATGAACTGGTTTGATCTCTATCTCTAGTAATTTTCTGTTGAAGGACTGACATACATTCACAGAGAAAATAGAGCCAAAGAATGACAATGTGTTGGTGATTTTTCAACGTCATCTAATGTGAATATTACCACGACCATAGAACATGGAAGGAGGTGTGTATTCTAAGCTACCCTAATTACTTCCTGGTATTCATTATTGCTCATTTTTTCCTTATGATTCTTCTGGTATTTACCAAAGCAAACTTTCAATAATTATTTGAGTTGTACAGAAGAAAACGTGCACTGACAAATAGACATAAGCATTTTAAGCCTTTTGGTTCCATACTTCTCAACATAAATTAACTTTTCTTACAATTTTATTTAATATATTTAGGTTGTGTCATTATAATCCAGTCCCATGCTAAGTAAGTGTTAGGTAAATTCTGGGTGAATTTTGAAGAATACACAAACCTGAGGCTAAGAGCTTCATCTATGAAAAGGTATTTCCAACCTTCAGTGCCCTGCCATAGCACTCAGTCTCTCTTTGGACATTTCTTTGATACAAATATTTGGAGTTTGAGATCTTGGAAGTGAGCATTTCCAGGTAATTAGGAATTCACAATACTATCATGCACGTGGGAGTACCTGAGGTGAAATGAAAAGAAAGGTCACGAGACATAAAGAAGTGAAGTAGCTCTGAAGGCAATTTAATGGGTCATCAACATTGATGCCATGTAAGAAAACGGATGAGGAGAAAGAAAAATTTTGATTCAGAAATACGACCATTAACTTTAGAATATGGAGGGATGCCTGAAAGGTGATAAGGACTGGGAGATGTGACCAGATGTTGCACTTCAAAATCATAAATTTCAAAAATTGTTAAAGAACAGGTGATAAGTCAATGAATTGGAGATATCAGTGGAAGATGTGTAAAGGATTGAAACTGCGTCCTATCTGGATTGGAGACACAGAGGCCTGGACATGAGAGTATTTCAAAGAAGAGGTATCATGTACAGCAAATAAGCTGTTAATCAGCACGAAGATGCGGAAGACCTACTGAGGTGAAAGAGTAAAGATATATGAGGCCTTGTACAACAAAGGAGAAGGTTCTGGGGGCTCCGTGGAAGACATGGGTGAGGAAGTTGGTGGGGTATGTGGCCAGGCAGCAGGCTAAGTGGGGATGACCAGGTAGCGGTGGATGGGAGAGCAGTTACACAGAAAAGAAAGTGAAACGAGATGGGGGGCGATGGTCTGAGTACGAAGACAGGAGATGTGTATACTGATTGGTGAGTTCAAACCCTAATGTCTTATAAACTCTTTCTTCCTTCTCTGATATTCAAATTTTAGACCTCTTCTTTTCTGTCTTGGTTCAAAACTCTCCTACTTTTTGACCAAAATCCTTCCATGCTTCTTGTGTCTTTCTTAGGGCTTTTCTAGCCATTTCTAACCTTCATTTACAGTTCTTTGCTCTTTGTTTATCAATCATATTTCCTATCTTGATTTCCATTTCTTGAATCCTCTGGGATTCATCATCTCTTAGAGGCTGATTAATAGTTTTCCACTCAATATAATTATTTAAGGTTGGTATTTCCATAATATTTTTTTTTTTTTTTTTTTT